>OY723392.1:39905021-39977652 GCA_963210295.1 Ophion ellenae
ATAAACAGCGAAATGTTACATTTTCTTGATAAATTATTATGAGAATTTGTAACAAACACCAATTAGACGATATGTGTTATTATGTATTATTGTATTATTGCGTCGCTCGTCACAGAGTACAGCTACGATTGGTCCGCAGTTTGACTAACGAGACCAACTGTGGGACGAATTACGATGCGCGGAAAACAGCTGCCATTTCAGTTTTACGAATAAAACGACCTATCATTTTGTTTACGGACAAGAGATTTAAAGCATTATTTTATGAGAACAAAGATTATAATTCTTGCGTGAGATGTGTGAGGTAAATTTGAAGAATCTGTTTCTACAGATAAAAAGCATTTAGTGTTTTAAACATTTTACAAAGCGTCAAATTTATGAGTGAGAAGAGGAAAACAATTTTTGCGAAAATTGGAAATTTCGACGCTCTTGAGCGACGACTAGATATTCATTGGCGGGCTAGAGCTTTCGCGAGGTTAATTTAAAAATTACAAAGCGTAAAATTCATGGGTGAGAAGCAGACGAAAAAAAAATCCATTTTCTAATAAAAATTTGAATTTTTGGGAGACTTGAACGACCTCTAAATAGGTTTTGACGGCTCGCAGCTTTCGACGCATTTTTCTTTTTCTTTGAAGAAGACAATTGGATGGTGAGAGAAAGGAAAAAAATAGAGCTCAAAATTGTGCCACCCTAGTACACATATCCAAGAAAATGTGAAAAACATTTTAACTTAAAATGTTGAAAATGTAACGAGTTACAGACGATTTAGTGAGAGCTGGTAGAGCAACGATTTACGTTTTGGTACTAAATCTTGCAATTGCGTTTTTCTCGAAGCAACTTTTCTCGACCTGGCCGAAATCATAACTCTAGCTATAATTGTCCGACTTTCAATTTTAATAAACCATTACTTCCGTAATTGCAGTAGCTATTGTTGTACTTAGCCATTTTTTCCCTGAAATTTAGTATTTTTTAAGCCCCCGAATAAAAGTAAAAATTTCGCCAAAATTACACTTTTTTTAAAACTCGTCATTCGGTGAGTTTTTTCAAAGAACGGCTGCCTGCAACGAGAACTATATTTATATACATTATACAATATTTTTCTTTTTATTTTTCAGACCAACCATTGTCACGATATCGATCCGGCCCGTGAATCACATTTTTTATACAGAGATTTTGACTTTTATTAATTAATCTCAAAAACGTTATTAGTTTTTTTATTTTTTAAAATCAACACGAAATACCTTCAATGTATCCGTTATTAAGCATACATTGAACTTATTTCGTGTACATTTCAACAAGCATTCCCTTTTCCCCCAAATCCCAAATAAATAATCTAGTAGACAAAAAAAATCGAATAAACGCCTTTTTTGGCCCGTCACAGAGGTGTCCTCTATTAAAAATCGAAAAAACAGGCTCAAAATAAACTTTTCTCATACGTCGTTTTTTTCCCTCCATACACAAGCACTTTTTATCGTGGTCAAAATATTTTCATCCCAAAATTTCTACAGCGCTCCTTACCAATTTGGTCTGTCTCTTATTCATCATGGTCTCCGTCCCCGGGATATTTTCATTCGCACGTAGCGCACGTTTCGGCGCAAATTGCGACGAAGATGGAAAAACGTGTTGGCTGGACGCGCGAATTTACGTTTTCGTAGTCGATCGTAAGCTTCGCGTGGACAAGTACATCGAGCTTTTTCAGAACACAGGCCCCATGTGGCAACACTCGGTTCCTAGTTCGTTACGCACCAGGTTCGTTAAAGTTTTTAATTTTATTACTTGGCGAAAAAAAGGGTGAGCGTTTCTCCGGCTGCCTCTCACCTTCGTCGTCCCTCTCTCTCTCTCTCTCTCTCTCGCGCTCTCTCTCTCTCTCTCTCTCTCTCTTTCTCTCTCTCTCTCTCTCACTCTCTCTCTCTTTCTCCCTGGTCGTGCTGACCCGTGCGGTTCAGAGCGTGACGACAAAAATGAAGAAAAAAAACGCAGTGGATGGAGAATAACGGGCTGACCGAATAACGTTGTACTACTGCGAGCTTTCACGACGCCTGGTTAGTGTGTGCGCATATGCCACGTGAGCACTTTGCTCGTTGTTCCATCCATTCGCGAATGCAACTTTATCATGGATATTTATACAGGGTGTTAGGAAGGTCGATGCAAAGCCTTAAGGCGAGAAATCCCTTTAGGAGCGTGAAAAATACGTATTTTTCGGGCATCTTTTAAAGGGGATAAAATAATGTGATCATTTCCAAATTTGGACATGAGTTTACCTATAACTGTCAAGTTAAGGCGTTACCCCCACTTGTAGTGCAAAAAAGGCCTTTTTCATGATTTTTTAAAAAGAAAACTACAAAGCTTTTTTAATCGATCAATATACCATCTTAAAGAACACATCTTGAAGAACTTTCAGTAATTTTTTTATTGAAAAATATTACATTGTTTAGTGGCAAATGGACGTCAATGAAATAATGTTTTTATATACACGGTTTCCGGTGACCAACATTGCGGCGAAGTGGATCATCTGAAAAAAAAATGCGGATGGATTTAGTCAAATATAAGTATAAACTAGTCTTTAATCGAAGGATTTTGAAAAATATTCATTTTTCACAAAATGGCGGACAGTCAAAATTAATGGTTCGATTTTAACGAAAAAAACGGCCGTTTTTTGGCTATAAAACGGCCATTTTTTTCGAAAAAAAAAATCGAACGATTAAAGACTACATTTTTATGTATTAAATAAGCCAGCAAAATTTCAAGAAGATCGGTTCATTAGTGTTCGAGTAATCTTGGTCACCGTCTTCAGAAATGCCATTTTGAGAAAAACGCGTTTAAAGTTTCTCTTTCAATGCGGATTTTTCTCTTTCAACGCTCATATCTCAGTCAATTTTGTTCGGATCGACTTGACTTTTTCAGGACATATTCTCAGATACTTATACTTCAAAAAAATGGAATAAAAAAAAATCGATTTTTTCAAAATCGCAAGTGGGGTTAACCCCTTCAAACAATTTTTTTTTTGGGATGACCAATTAAATGCAGGCCTTATTAAGGGTCTTCGGACGCCTGTTTTCCGCGACATCGAAAAGTGCTGCAGTTGTCACTCTTTTTCTGTTGATGTGAAAAAGATTTAATAAGTGTCATTCGTTTACTGACATATGAATGGGAAGGATATACCAAAAAATGATGAAAAAGTGCAAAATTCAAAATTTGGGAGCCTTTTTACTCCAAAGTTCGAATTTTCGATCATTTTTTCGACATCTTTTACCCCAAAAAAATTATTTATTTACACGCTACCTTTCAAACTTTAGGTATATCCTTCCGATAATATTACTGAGAGTAACCTCCCAAAATTTCATCCAAATCGGTCGATAAATTTTTGAGCTACAACACGAGCAGTTTTTGAAAAAGTAGTTTCGAGGTAATCGCGTTTAAAGTTTCAACACGTGACTCGCTACCTGACCGCATGCTGTCCCCGCGCTCTAGACTATGGGCGATAACTCCGCAAACATTCAATATTTCGAGTTTTCCTTTGGTCAGTACATTCTTTGGGTATCATACTTTCGAAATATGTTAAAAAAATCGGTTTTTGAAAATTCTAAAGGGATTTCTCGCCTTAAAGGGGTGATAGGTCACCTCGTTCGGAACATATCTAACCTAGGTTACCTTAGTCCAAAGTTTAACGATTTCGAGTTATCATGGTGAGTATGATTTTTGGAAAATTTCCCAAAATTAGGTACTAACTCGTTTACCTTTTATGTTTACGCTATTTTTTTTAAATAGCATTAACGTAAGAGGTATTTTCGTTGTTCGACAAGTTTTCGATTATTCAACACGGCCCATTTAGTTAGTTGTATGTTTGTCAAATGAATACACATTAAGCTAAGACGCAAATAAGTTTTTAGTTACCAATTATTGTCTGTTTGAACATTATGAACGAGTCAGTACCTAATTTTGGGAAATTTTCCAAAAATCATACTTACCATGATAACTCGAAATTGTTAGACTTTGGACTAAGATAACCTAGGATAGATATGTTCCTAACTAGGTGACCTATCACCCCCTTAAGGCTTTGCATCGACCTTCCTAACACTCCGCAAAAGGCCTCATTGAAGTAATAGGAAAGGTCAAATGGCGGGTGATTGCATGCAGAATGGAGTAAGTGCGAGGTCTGGACATGCCAAATGGAACGTGGAGTTCCTATAATTTTTTCTTTTTTTTCTTCCATCCCCGAGATTATAAAAAATAACGTATGTGTATATCGAGAGGAGTGGAGTGGATCGCGGAGTTTTTAGCGAAATTCTACTGTGCCAAGGATGAGAGCATCGCGGCGACTTTAGCTACTTTGCCAGAATGCATCGCGGCCAACCCGGAGAAAACGAGAGGAGCCCTCGAGACTTGTGTGCAGAGAGGTGGAAAAAGTTTAATCCGGCGAATTATTTCCTGCCTAGGAAGAACGAAAAGGTTATCTAAACCTCGCAGACATCTACCAATTTACCCGGAGAGCACAAATGGATATTTTCATCATGTTAATTTCCCAAAATTAGTTACTAACTCGTTCATAATGTGCAAACAGACAATAATTGGTAGCTAAAAACTCATTTGCGCCTTAGCTTAAGGCGGGATATACATTTACAACCATCAAAAAATCTTTTTTTTTCTTTGCATGACAGAACTATATATGTAGAATATTCTCCCAAAGTTGCGAAGCGAAATTGCATTTGCCGCCGAAATTGCGGCGTGCGAAACTGCACGCCGATTCGCAACTCCGGCGGCGACCTTGCTGTAATACTCTGCCACAGCTCCGTCATTTTGATGATGAATTAATTTTAAAAAATTCTTTTGTACATACTTAAATATACTATTAAAGTATACCAGAAGTTTGATCATTGTAGAATAATTATTTCTTAGTTTAAAAAATCCTTCAATATTGCTTATTTTTTCCTGTCTGAATGTATATTCTGCCTTAAGGCCTTAGGCCACAGTATTCATACTAAATAGATGTGTAATTAATGTTATGAGTGAATCAGATTTTCATACGAAAAAAATGGTTAAATTCGCACATGATTTTATACTCGAGACTTTATCCTTGAAATGCAGCGGGAGATGTTAGCGGCTCAACATGAGCAGCTAGAAGAAGAGGAGGGATGCCTCTATGGACCAGGCATTGCCGATTAGCGGTAATTATAAACACATTTGTGTAAACACATTACAAAACTTTTAACGCGTTTTTCTCGAAAACACGTTTTTAAAAATGGCTGACATTCTCATGACCGCTGTAATTAACATATCGACCTGAAATTTGGAAAGCATACTCAGAAAATATGTCTTCGCGGAATGACGGATCGTTTTTTCGATAGATACATGTTTGCATTTATTATTTATCTTTTTATGGGAAAAAAAACGCGAAAATTCGATTTTTTTCAATTGCCGCCATTTTCCGAAATTTGTACTAAACGAAAAACCCATCCGTCATTCCATGACCAAAGGGTCACAGATTGATAATATGCTTCGAATTTATGTTTTAGATCAACAAAGAGGGGGCAGTGATGTCAGCCGTTTACCTCTCGCGATTTGAGGACCTGTTTTCGCGGAGCTGCAACGGCCGCCATTTTGGTTTAAAAAAAAAAAAAAATTTTTAACGTTCTGTATATCATAAATAAAAGCAAGAAAAAAACCGCACTCAAAAAGCTTTACTCGTTTCCTTTTAAAAAAATTAAGTCTCCCTTAATGGGTATTCAATCGAGAAACACCAATACAATCATTTGTATCCACACAACTAACTAAATGGGAAGTGTTGAATGATTAAAAACTTGTCAAAAAAAAAACACCTCTGATGTTAATGCTATTAAAAAAAAAATAGCATTAACATAAGAGGTAAACGAGTGAGTACCTAATTTTGGGAAATTTTCCAAAAATCCCACTTACCGTGATAACTCGAAATCCTTAGACTTTGGACGAAGTTGACCTAGGTTAGATATGTTCCTAACGAGATGACCTATCGCCCCCTTAAGGCTTTGCATCAACTTTTCTAACACCCTGTATTTACCGTGATAATCATTCGTTTCATTTAGGGGTTGAAAATAGTTCTCATTATCGTTTATCGATGCAACGAGTAATTCGGGTTCCGCGCTGTTGTGTTCCCAGCGAGTTCGGGAAATTAAATCTGCTCAATGATTTGTGATACTTCTTCTCATTATGCTTTGCTCCTATTTTCGTTTATTCGCGAGACCGCGAAAATCCTATTTGCGAATAAATACGTTATACAATATGGGGGCTCGTCGATGAATATTCTCTCTGGGGGAAAATCTCCCTTTCCGATACCTATATATTCGTAATGGCGTTCGAAAATTTGGGCATGAAGAATCAAATGGATCGCTGAGCTTTTTGCTCCAAAATGTTTCTCAGGCTTTTTTCATGGCGGATAAATTGCCTGTGGTCAGCATTTTTGCTATTCCTCGTCATTCATATTCATGATGTTTTTGGTTGGGAGAATGCGGAAAAAAAAGTATTGGACCCGTTTGCAAGCCACAAGCAGTGGGCGTCTACGTGTTCCACGCTTGTCCTGCGCCCTGGTCCAAAAGGGTTGGCCTCGTAAAAAACCGCAAGGGCATACGGAGGAACGTAAAAATATACGCAAGAAAAATGACGACGTTTTCCGAGAGAGAATGTGCATGCTCATTTTCTGAATGCACACTGCCATTTGTACGAACTTGATGAATGGTTCCGATGAATGCATAAAAGAAAACGGTCTCCTCGTAGATTATTTTGCGAGCGCGAACTGCAGAAGAGTATGGAAGCGAAAGAGATGGAGATAGAAGGGGAGGGGGTGGGGGGGGTGTAGAAAGAAAGCTTCGACATAGGAAGAACGCAAGCTTCGACATAGGAAGGATGAAAGCTTCGTCATAGGAAGGACGAAAGTTTCGACATAGGAAGGATGAAAGCTTCGTCATAGGAAGGACAAACGCTTCGACATAGGAAGGACGAAAGCTTCGACATAGGAAGGATGAAAGCTTCGACATAGGAAGGACGAAAGCTTCGACATCGGAAGGACGAAACCTTCGACATCGGAAGGACGAAAGCTTCGACATAGGAAGGACGAAAGCTTCAACATAGGAAGGATGAAAGCTTCGACATAGGAAGGACGAAAGCTTCGACATAGGAAGAACAAAAGCTTCGACATAGGAAGGACGAAAGCTTCGACATAGGAAGGACGAAAGCTTCGACATCGAAAGGACGAAAGCTTCGACATCGGAAGGACGAAAGCTTCGACATCGGAAGGACGAAAGCTTCGACATAGGAAGGACGAAAGCTTCAACATAGGAAGGATGAAAGCTTCGACATAGGAAGGACGAAAGCTTCGATATAGGAAGGACGAAAGCTTCGACATAGGAAGGCGACAGCTTCGACATAGGAAGGACGAAAGCTTCGACATAGGAAGAATGAAAGCTTCGACATAGGAAGGATGACAGCTTCGACATCGGAAGGACGAAAGCTTCGACATAGGAAGGATGAAAGCTTCGACATCGGAAGGACGAAAGCTTCGACATAGATAGATTCGGCATAAAGGTAGAAGCGTTTTCCCAAAGCCATGATAAAGGGTTGGCCGTTTTGACGGGTGTGTTTCCCTCGTATACAAACACACCTAGTGAACGTCTACTTCGATTGTTACGACCGTGGCAATCTTCTAGGTAACATGACAGCTATAGCTCTCACTTTACGCGTCATGGAGCGCAAACAAAGCTAGACTGAGCTAGCAATACTTGCATTTCGCCATCAAACCTGCACATAAACACTAGGGTGGCACAAATTTGAGCTCTACTTTTCCCCCTTTCACACCATCCAATTTTACGCTTTATAGTTTTTAAATTAACCTCGCGAAAGCTCTAGCTGGCCAATGAGTATTTAGTGGTCGCTCAAGAGCTTCGTAATTTCCCATTGTCACGAATTTTTTGCTCTTCTCACTCATAAACTTAACACTTTGTAAAGTTTTCAAAATAATTCATCCTTTTTTTTCTTAGAAACGAATTTTTTAATTTGCCTCACAGTTCTTACTCGATGAAACGGGGGCCTGTAATTTTGTTTACGGACAAGGGCCTTGAATAATTATTTTGTGAGAACAAATATTATAATTCTTTGGGTTAGAAGTGTGAGGTAAATTTGAAAAATATGTTTCTAAAGAAAAATGATTGATTCTTTTGAAGATTTTACAGAGCGTCAAATTTATGATGTGAGTGAGATGGGTAAAAAAATTGGCGAAAATTGGAAATTTCAAAGCCCTTGCGCGACCACTAAATATTCATTTACCGGCTAGAGCTTGCGCGAAATAAATATTTAAATTATAAAGTGTAAAATTCATGGGTGAGAAGTAAACGAAAAAAATCGTTACTATAATGAAAATTTGAATTTTTGGGAGGCTTGAGCGACCTCTAAATATTTTTTAGCCGCTCGCAGATTTCGCGACAATTTTTTTTTTTAAGAAGGTTATCTGATTGTGAGAAAAAGGGAAAAAATAGAGCTCAAATTTGTGCTACTGCAATGTACACGTAAGCGGGACATTTCACGCAAAGTGCAGTATTTATTTTTTTATCTCCTGAGCTTGCGGGTTTTTCACGTACAAACGTTTTATAATTTATATAAATGTCGTTCGCGTCGCACGTATCCGTCTTGGAAAAAAAAAATCTCGAAATGACGGGTGTTAAAAAAAAGTGTCATTGTGTCGAAATTTGTACTTAATTCGAAGGTTTTGGTTTTAAAAAAATTGAAAATCGGCGATTATAACTGGAGTTATGATTCTGGCCAGGTCGAGAAAAGTCGTTTTGAGAAAAACGCGATTGAAAGTTTTCGTACATATACGTAAAGTTTTCGTACATATACGTAAACCTGCTCTCACTCAATCGTCTGTAATTTCGTCAATTGTCAATATTTTGACTTGAAATTTTCTTCACTTTTTTTTCAAATATGCATATTTCGAGAGAATGCAAAAAAATCGTTTTTTTTAAACCGTCACCGTAGTGTACCGCCTTAAGTTTTTAATCTTCAATTTTACCTGAAATCGTGTACTTTGAACCTTACTTTAAATTGTTTACCTCAAAGCTCTTACTTTTAATACTGTACATGATGTAAATTTAACTTACCTACAATATCACTTACTGAAAATATTGTGCACTAAATCGTATGGCAAATGTTTCTAAAAAATGTTTCCAAGCCTGCTGGAAGTGAGACCACTTGCCAAAGTTTAGTCATGTTCGGAAAGTTCCATTCAACACGGAATAGCCCGTACATGTCGAGCTCGAACAGCCTGGCTGCGCCCGTTGCCTCCGACCTCTTCGACGTATGAAACAGCCAGGTGGAGAATCAGCGAACTTAAACGACCAAACGACCCAGCTATGTATATAAATTGTGTGCCAAGGGAGAAGGGGGCTGAAATGAGATCGTTCGGCGGATCCGCGGGGGCGTTAAATGAAAATCAACGCTGATTGCGGAAGCACGTACATAAATAATTCGATGCAAGACTATCGGCTAAAGGTTCGCGCGGCAAAAAAAAAGCCGAGCGAATAGTTATAAACGCAAATATATTTTCGCGAGTTATTTTTTTTTTTTACGCGCGGTGAATTTCAATTTGTGTACCGTTTGATATTGTGCATATTTGAAAATCTGTTTCGTATTATTCGAGTCTCTCATTAGTATATTCTAATTATCTTCGCCCCTTTGCATATTCAGTGGAAAACGTTTCTTTAAATTTTATCAAGTTATAAAATCGATCAAAGTACACATTGAATTACAACAATGTTATTCTCAATACCTATTCTGTGTAAATAATTATTAAAACAATAATGGTCGGATGAAAAAGAAACCTTGGCAAAAAATGTGATTGAAGATATCAAGCATACCAGAACGAAATTAAGTTTACTGAACGCACGATTAATTTCAATCGAAATCAATAAAAGCGCAAAATTAGCTGAATTTGCTAAAAATGGATTGCTAAAAAGCTTGACTGTTTCTCCATCATCGAATTTTATAATTCTTATTTTCAATATTGCTTTTACCATGCAATCAAGTTCGGCAAGTAAAAATACTTCTAAAACTATTTCTCTAATGAGTTCCATTATTCCATGCGTTAGCCAATTTTGGTAACTTAAGGGGTCTTCTCACTTTAGACGCCAAAAAGGGCTATTTTAATGAATTTTTGCATAGGTTTATATTCTAGATATTGATATAAAAGCTGTTACACTTAATAAATACACTTTCGAAATTCATTTTTAGAAAATATTTATTTAAGTCATTATTTATAGAGGTAGTTAAAAAAATGTCCTCAAAAAATTATATTTCAAAAATTTGAAAAAGCATTCATTATCCATGTTTTAAGTCTTTTAATAGTTTTCTCGAGAACTTACAAAAATTGCGTGCAAAAAATATAAAAATTAAAAAGGTTATGGGCTTTTAAAGGGTTACCCCCACTTGCGATTTTGAAGAAATCGATTTTTTTTATTGCATTTTTTTGAAGTATAGGTATCTGAGAATATGTCCCAAAAATTTCAAGTCGATCCGAACAAAATTGACTGAGATATGAGCGTTGAAAGAGAAGAATCCGCGTTGAAAGAGCGTTGAAAGAGAAACTTTAAACGCGTTTTTCTCAAAATGGCATTTCTGAAGTCGGTGACCAAGATTACTCGAACACTAATGAACCGATCTTCTTGACATTTTGCAGACTTATTTAATACATAAAAATGTAGTCTTTGATCGTTCGATTTTTTTTGCGAAAAAAAATGGCCGTTTTATAGCCAAAAAACTGCCGTTTTTTTCGTTAAAATCGAACCATTAATTTTGACAGTCCGCCATTTTGTGAAAAATGAATATTTTTAAAATCCTTCGATTAAAGACTGGTTTATACTTATATTTGACTAAATCCATCCGCATTTTTTTTCAGATGATCCACTTCGCCGCAATGTTGGTCACCGCAAACCGTGTATATAAAAACATTATTTCATTGACGGCCATTTGCCACTAAACAATGTAATATTTTTCAATAAAAAAATTACTGAAAGTTCTTCAAGATGTGTTCTTTAAGATGGTATATTGATCGATTAAAAAAGTTTCGTAGTTTTCTTTTAAAAAATTCATGAAAAAGGCCTTTTTTGCGCTACAAGTGGGGGTAACGCCTTAAATGTGACTTTCAAGGAACATCACCTAAGTGCCCGGTGTCGATTTTGTTGAAACTCATGTATGTAATAAAACATTGAAAACCAGTAGATACGTATTGTTTTTCGTCTGCGGCAAAACGGTTTTAAGGGGGAAAACCACTCTTCAAAGAAAGGCGTGTGGAGGGGTGGTTTTGCAGTTTAACCCACAAGCAGTCGACCGATCTAAATAAAAAAAAAAGAAACCAAAATTCTTCCAATGTAAAGTGATGACAAATCCGTTATAAAAAATGGAAAAAATTAATTAATTAACTGGTGACACGCCTTTTTTGAGGGGCCGTTTACCCTCTTAAAAATGTCTTTTCGCGGATAAAAAAAAACACGTGTCTAATAGTTTTCAATGCTTTGCAACATATATGAATTTTAAAAAACTCGAAGGCGGGCACTTCAGTGATGTTCCTTGTCAGAGAAAAAAGGTTTTAGACGATTGACATGATTCCAAAGTCGCCATTCATCCGAAACAGAAATAAAGGCAATTTTCTTCATCAATAAGAATGTCATTATGGCGATACCGAAAAGAAAAAAATGCTTTTTTTTCAATGGCGACTGTCTGACAACAAACGTCAGTTTTTCGACCTATTTTTTCAAAGTTACATTTTTTTCAAATAGTTATAATAATTTCGTCATGCCTGAGGTGGGTATGATAGAGGGCTGTATACTGAAGATCCATACCCAATTTGAAGTCAATCGGTTGAATAGCATTCGAGATTTTATGTTAACCAGGTTAAAAAAAAGTAGTTTCGAAAAAAACGTGTTTAAAGTTTCGAGTGAAGTTTCAGACAACCGCAACTATCTAAGTGGCTATAATTTCATGTTATACTTAGGTTATATCATCAGCCATTCCTGCCTCGTAACGTGTACCTTCCCAGACTTCAAAATGATGATTTACCGGAGCTCGTTCTTCCCTGCGAGCAGTTCTACTTACCGCAGAAGCTTCCGAAGTTCGTAGCTCCGACCGGTCGATCATATGGTCTCGTTTAAAATCGCTATAACCATATTCAAATTGGGAATTTCGAAATTCTCTTTTGAGGACACATTCTCAAGAATCTACACTTTGAGGAAACACAAAAAAACGATTTTTTTTCATATTTCTAGACTAGAAATATGTAATATACCTTAAAAATAAAATAAAAAAGAATTTGCTAGCAAATTAATATTAGGTAACATTTTCATTATTTTCATGAAACACAGAATAATTACGTCCATCACAATTCAGCCAACGAATCTCTCAATTTGTCCCAGCATATTGATATCATTGGTCCAGTTTGCCCTCGTTTTGCTTTCGAACTCCATTTTCGAATGTTCGATTTTACATCACGAGGTTTTTTATTTTCAAGCGAAAAGCGATGACCCAATGGTCGATCATTCCAAACGACGCGATCGTTACGTCCCTGCAGCTCGAACTGTGTCGACACATTTGACAGATGCACACACACATTTATATATGTATGTGTATATATGCATATTATGATGGTTAACATTTTTTTTCGCGGTACTCAACGGAAAATGTTACTACGTTATGAAAAAGTAATTCATACAAAATTGGAGAGGTCTAAATATTTTTTTGAGTAGTGCTCAAACGACTTTTAATTATTTTTTTCTCGATTTTTCGTCAATTTTCTTTCCCCTTCAATAGACATCATAGTAATATAATTTTCTCAAAACTTTTTATGCTCTGTAGCATTTTCTAAGTTAACATAAACAGGTTGTTTCCATATCAAGTGGTTTTAATAAAAATCATAATTCCAACCGATGCTTAAAAAAAGATGTATTCTGGATCACAGTATGCGATTGTTGAAAAACTTACGTAATTACGCAGAAGATCGAGCCGAATAATAATTTACCTTCGCGCAAAAAGGATGGGTTTTTCTGTGCTCGCTCACAACTTGCAGATATTGTCTTTGGTCTACGTTTTTCGTAATCAAACCGTGGAAATCTTTAAAAAAAAAAACGGCTCGCTCATCTATGTCGTTCACAATTTGCATGTTTTTAAAAGTAATCAAGCACGTATCATAATCTCAATTAAAGTCCCAAAGTAAACGATTCAAGTCCAAAAAACTGCACGGCAGCTCAAATCGTTCGAATAAACTTTTTTACATTTTTATTTTTACGTGTACTGTGACGTACCTCAATACAGCAACTACTGGAAACAGTCAAATGAACCTCGAAAAGAACTCACGGACAGTCAGAGAAACAAAGGTGCAGTAACGTCAACAACGCCGCGGTTTGTAATTCTCGAATCCGAATGACTTTTTTTTCTTACTTCAAAATAACATATTACTCCAAAAAAACACGCGTACTTTTAGAAATTCAGTGATGTAAATAGCGTGTTCTTGGTCATCAAGTGGTTGGTATAATTTTCACACACGAATTATATATATTGATTCTTAATCTGCAAATACAAATTGTTTATGGTAAACAAAATATTAAAGTAGAAATTGTGTATTATAACAGAAAAAATTAAATCGAGACTTACATTGGATCGGGCACTAACATTATCTGCATCGAGATAAACAAATATTAACACTCCGATAATCATGAAAAAGAAACATGAAAAAGACGTTTGAGCACTGACTAAAAAATTGTTTGGAACCCACAAATTTTGCAAAACTTTCTTTTTCTTAACATACTTCAATTTTCCGTTGAGAAAAAAAATCGATTTTTTTTTCTTGATTTGAGGGTTCTATACAATTTTTTAGTTAATGCTCAAACGCCTTTTTCATGTTTCTTTTTCATGATTATCGAAGTGTTAATTTTTGTTTATCTCGATGCAGATAATGTTAGTGCGTGATCCAATGTAAGTCTTGATTAAATTTTTTCTGTTATAATACACAATTTTTACTTTAATATTTTGTTTACCATAAACAATTTGTATTTACAGATTAAGAATCAATATATGTAATTCGGGTATGAAAATTATACACACACACACACACACACACACACACACACACACACACACACACACACACACACACACACACACACACACACACACACACACACACACACACATACACACACGCACCCATATATATATATATATATATATATATATATATATATATATATATATATATATATATATATATACATATAGTTCCGTTTGTGGCCTGAAAAAACCTGTTTCTCCTCGTAATGGCCCAGGTTGGTTAATTTAATAGCAAATTTGATACATTTTTACGGTGTGTTAGTCGCGGTTGCTCGTTTACCGAGTAAGACAAGCGAAGGAGGACGTAGACGACGTGACGACGACGACGACGACGACGATGTCGTTCACGTAATTCAATTTCCGTGTGGCGACGATTGTTCGACCCACGCGAATATCAGGCCGAACATCGTCTCGTATCTGCAAGGATTTTGTGGAGTCGTAAAACATCCATTCTTTTTCTCATGCTGTTCTTTCCGTCGCTCCGTCGTCAGCGAAATTTATCCCGGGGCTACACACACAAACATACTTACTCGAATCCATAAATGTAAAATATATATGTGTGTGTGTGTGTGTGTGTGTGTGTGTGTGTGTGTGTGTGTGTGTGTGTGTGTGTGTGTAATATATATATATATATATATATGTGTATATATATATATATATATATATATATATATATATATATATATATATATATATATATATATATATATATATATATATATATATATATATATATATATATATATATATATATATATATATATATATATATATATATATATATATATATATATATATATATATATATTAGTGCCTGACGATACCCCGGGGTCCAATATCGTCTCGCACCTTAATCTATTGTACGGCATGAGCGAGTATGAGGGGCGAGAAAGAGCCCGCGGAAAGTAAAGCAATTTCTGCCAGTCGTTCAGCAATTTTCATGTAAAACTTCGTCTTCGCGTAGACCTTGTCTACTTTGTCCCGCTCTTTTCATCCCACCAAAGTCAAAACATCAAGAATGAGCTCAAACGACAAAAGGTTTCCGACTTCGCCAAAATCTTCCCTAAATTGCCATCAGAATTGTCCACAATTGTTTATTTTTATACGCGAATACCCGTGCACAAATTTGTTGGGGCGTCCTAAGATGCACCCACAATCTCTACAGGCATTTGTTAGGGACACGGCACATAGGGAGTCCTCGTTGGAGTCCAATTGGACAAGTCACATTGTGTCAAAATTACCTGATATTTTAATTTATTGATAAAACGTTTTATTTATTTGAAAAGTACGAATATTTTTATTTCAATATACGGTACAAACATGGAGGTTATGTTTGGAACACAATATCCGATAAATGGCACGAACTGTGAATGTCGTGAATGATGTGAATTTGCCACCAAAATCGTGCGATCTGACGCCATTGGACTTCTTTCTTTGGGGTTTGCTGAAAGGAAAAGTGTATGCCAATGATCCACGGACCATTCCGGAGCTCAATGAAGCCATTGGACGCACCATTAATGAAATTAGTCCGAAATTGTGCCAGAATGTTATTGAAGGTTTCGTCAAAAGAGTGAACGTTCGCAAACAGGGAGGAGGCGGCCATTTATCGGATATTGTGTTCCACACATAACCTCCATGTTTGTACCTTATATTGAGGCCTTGGGTCACAGTAACGGGTATAAAATCATGTGCGAATTTAACAATTATTTTTTCATTCGAATAAGTGATTCACTCATGAAATTAATTACATATCTATTTAGTACGAATATCAAGCTGTTAGAATTTTTTTTTTCGATGTACAAAGTGGACGACTACTAATATTTTCTTTTATCTTTTTTTAGGCGCTCCGCGGCGTGACATTTAGCATCCACAATTTTTTTACCCAGAACAAAAAACAAAAATTCTCGTCAATCTACATTAGAATACCTGGAGAAGTACGTACGGAATTAAAAAAATATTGTTTTATTCAAAAGTTGTAGGTATTTGAACTTTAAGAAATTAATTTTCAGTGAAAAATTTTATTATAACTGCTCATAAAATGAAAAGTTTTCGATTCATCAGAAATTCCGTACGTACTTCTCTGCGAAATGCAATTAGGAGCTTAACTTTTAAATTTGAAGTTAATCGAGTGAAAATTGTTAAAGTTATTTGTCACGCCAATTGGAAAAAAACTGTTTCGAGAAGTTTCGAGTAGTCAGCCATTTTGTACATCGAAAAAAATCACATATTTTCTAACAGCTTGATATTCATACTCAATAGATGTGTAATTAATTTTATGAGTGAATCACTTTTTCATACGAAAAAAAATTGTTAAATTGGCACATGATTTACCGTTACTGTGGCCTAACCCCTTGAGATATACTTTTTTCAGCGATTGATGCTTTTTGCACATAAGATATATATTTTTTTAAGATCCACTCATTTTTGTTTAGAAACATTTTGTTTAGAAACCTCAAACGTTCAGAATCCTATGAAACCCATCAAGAATCGCATCGGATTCTTTTCGACGATGTTGGAATCCTTCTGGGAATTGGGAAACCCAATGCGATGACCCATTGGGTCCCTATCGGGAAGTGGGAGAAATATGGCAATCCAATTGGATCCCCACGCCAATTTCTGCACTGGTACAACAGTGCAGAGCCCTCTCCTGCACGTTTTAACGCCGCTCGTTCGTTTTTTTTTCCTCGTTAAATTGCAGAATATGCCTAACGAAAACGCACCGATCTGCGGCTGTGGTATAGCACTCGAAACACCGAAATCACGCAACGGCCCGGCACCATCCACGAATGCTCTGTCAACCAGAAATCTGACCATTCTCATACCAAAATCGTCATCGAAGAGCCGAGGCGAAGGCGGCCGAGGCTCCAAGAGACAACAGCAACAGGACAACCACGCGAGGCATCAGGGACCGAAAACGAGAGCACCCGATACCGGCAGCACGAGTTCCGTTGCCGAACAAATGAATGGACATTCTCATCACACGAGTAACAATGGTAATCAGCAGGAAAAACGACTCAATGCGTCGAGAAGAACCAGAAGTGCGGAAAGATCGGATTCTCATTACACCTATATCGGTAAGTTTGATACCGTTTTGAGGCTGATTATTTAATTGACATTTTGAAAAGGAGAATTTGTTGTCATTACCGATTTAATTTTTTTTTATCATTCATTATACACTTTTCGTCGATACATGTGTATATATATTTAACGGATTATCAGCAAAATATAAAAGGATTTATTAAAAAGATAATTTTTTTTTAACATTTATTTGTATTTTTCATGCACTTTTCATATATATATATATATATATATATATCTATATATATATATTATGGTGATTCGTTTCAGGGTAACTTTTTTTTTCTGACCCATCGTGCCCGAAAATCTTTAGTCGGTGCCCAAAAACGAAGTTTCGTGAAAGGGGGGTGTTGTCAAAAA
This sequence comes from Ophion ellenae, assembly GCA_963210295.1. NCBI lineage: Eukaryota > Metazoa > Arthropoda > Insecta > Hymenoptera > Ichneumonidae > Ophion > Ophion ellenae. The sequence continues at coordinate 39,922,575 of OY723392.1, forward strand.
ATATTTCGAGGTCGCGAATCAAAATTGAAGGTTTCCCATCTGATTAACATTGAAAAAAATATTTTTCTCATTATTAGTGTTACCATTCCGCGAATTTTGATATCGCGATATTTTCCAAGTGGGTTCTCATAGGAAATATGATACTTCACAATAAAGTTCATTGAGCCAAGTCCGTAAATTCAACCGTTTCAGCGGTATCATTATTTCAAGTGAATATTGTAAAATAAATGGATATTTTTTTAAACAAAAAAAATCTATTTATTTTACTTCATCCACCTATAGCTGAGAAAGAGTTGAATTTACGGGCTCGGCTTGTAAGACTTTTTGGTAGCAAATTACTTTTTCTACATAGTTATCATTTGAATTTTTTTCGATATATCTAATAGCTTAGGCGTTACAGCCGTTTGAATAGATATTTTCATACAATATTCACTTGAAATAATGATACCGCTGAAACGGTTGAATTTACGGACTTGGCTCAATGAACTTTATTGTAAAGTATCATATTTCCTATGAGAACCCACTTGGAAAATACCGCGATATCAAAATTCGCGGAATGATAACACTAATAATGAGAAAAACATTTTTTTCAATGTTAATCAGATGGGAAACCTTCAATTTTGATGCGCGACCTCTAAATATTTTTTGACAACACCCCCCTTTCACGAAACTTCGTTTTTGGGTACCGACTAAAGATTTTCGGGCACGATGGGTCAGAAAAAAAGTTACCCTGAAACGAATCACCCTAATATATATATATATATATATATATATATATATATATATATATATATATATATATATATATATATATATATATATTTTTTTTTTTTTTTTTCAAGTAGAAAACCGCTTAGTAAATTTTGTTTAAGTCGTCTGATCGAGTAATTTGTATTATAAAGTTTAAAAAAATGTACCTGATTTTTTCCACCACCGTTGACAATTTCCTGTGCTCGATGAGAAAAAAAAAATCTTTCGCAAAAAAAAAACTCGTTTTGTTAATTCGCGACGTTCTCGCGTTTCTCTCGTTGGCGTCTTTTAGACTCGGGCTCGAGCGTAATGGGCGGTGGTATACGGGAGAACGCAATACCGGAAGCTCTGTACGCGACGATAAACGAGACATCGCCGAGCTCGTTGCCGATCGTAAACGACGAAACGTTGTCGATCAGCAATCAAACGAACGCTTCGAATCGCGCATCCCAGCTCGGCTACGCGGTTCCATCCATGACGTCACCACCGCCGACCTACGACGTTGCCGTAGCCAAAACTTGCCACGTAAGTCTCCTCGTATATTATTTCGTTATTTTCATTCGTTACTCTTCCAGTGCCCTTTTCCTTGGAATTTCTGATGAAAAACATTTTTTTTTAATGAAAAAAAAAAAAAAAAAAAAAACACTTTACGAAACAGAAGTACTTGGGAAAATCGGAAAACTTCTTGTATACTCACGTACCTTCTTTTTAGCCTTTTACATTAAGCCGGAACATAAATTTTTATCGGTGTCCCGAAGCTATAGATATAGATATATCCTAGACCGAAACTTTAGAGGGAGCCATAAAAAAAAGCTCTCTGTGCCAAAAAAAACTTGGCGTCTCACGCGACCTCGACCGCCTAGCTCGGCACCACAAAATAATCCACCAACCCAGTAGTGTTTTACCGCGTCCAATTCTTTTTACCTCTTTTTGCGGAGCTTTTCTTTTTCAGAAACGCCTATTTGCATTTCATTTCTCCATACTAAAGTTGGTTCCCATATACATATATGCAGATGTATATATATATGGTGCAGAGGAGTAGAAGGACCTATCTAATAGTTCTTCACTGCGATAAATTGAGTTTTTCACGACTTTTCCACCCTGAACGTTGGAAATTAACGTTCAGTGCTGTTTGCTCTTGTAGTGTATTTTTTAAATGAAGAAAAAGTAGTCGCTTAACTGAGAGAGAAAAGTAGGGAAGGGGTTATAGAAGATATGTATATATATATTTATGTATAGAGAGATAGAGAGAAAGAAAAAGGGCGAGAGAGACAGAGAGTAAAGGGTACTAGAGAGCTTGCAAGTCAGGGAGAAAAAGGGATGGGAATTAACGAGAAAGAATAAAAGTGCTAGGAAGACGAATAATACTATTTTCTCACCACCTTTGTGACCATTTGTCTGTCCATCTAACTATTTGTCTCTCTTCCTCTCCCTCGCTCTCTCTCTCTCTCTCCCTCTCTCTCTCTCTCTCTCTCTTCCCTTCTCCATTTCTTGTAATGATATTTCATCTTCTATCACATTATAAGTAGCATCCCTTTTTTTTTTATATCAAAGCCTTTTTCTTTAGCGTGTGTTATTTTTTCATTTCTGTTTATTTTTTGTAGTATTTTTGCATTATATCGAATCCTCATTTCTATAATTTCTATTTTTTTTTATAGCAAATCCTCATTTCTTTTAACCTCCGTTTATTTACTGTTTTACATGAAATTTTTATTCTCGTTGTTTTTTTTCTTGTTTTTTTTTTTTCATTTGGAATTTGATAGTTGCCTGAGACTTTAACTGAGACCTCATAGACATTGAACCCATGTCTTTAAATTGTGTTTATTTTTTGTACTATTTTTGCATTGTATCGAATGGCTATTTTTATAATTTCTATTTATTTTCGTATTATAGCAAGTCGTCATTTCTTTAAACCTTCATTCATTTTTGTTTTTGTTTTACATGACATTTTTATTCTTGTTGCTTTGCTCATTTTTCTCGTTGTTTTTTGTTTATATGGAATTTTATAGTTCCCCGAGACTTTAATTGGGGCATAATAAATATTGTCAATCGATAAATCTGTCGCTTTCTCTTTCTCTCTCTTTCCCTATATATATATATATATATATATATATATATATATATATATATATATATATATATATATATATATATATATTGAATCCTTATTTCTTTAAATTCTGTATATTTTTTGTCTTACTTTGGCATTATATCGAATCGTCATTTTTACAATTTCTATCAATTATTGTTTTCTAGTGAATCCTCATTTCAAATAATTTATTTTTTGTGTTTGTTTTACATTACATTTTTATTCTTGTTGCATTTTCGTTTTTCTTGCTTTTTTTGTTCATCTGAAATTTTATAGTTGCCCGAGACTATTGGGTTAATTGGGGCGTAATAAATATTGTCAATCAATAAATTTCTCTCTCTCTCTCTCTCTCTCTCTCTATATATATATATATATATATATATATATATATATATATATATATATATATATATATATATATATACACGCAAATAAATATATATTATATATTGCCTACTTTAACAGAGGCCCAAGCCTCGTCCAGCAGTCCTTGTCCTTGTCCAACTCCAATAACGCCAAATGTTTCGAGCTTTTCTTAATAGGTACTTCTAATTGCGAGCTGGAAAATGCTCAAAAAATGCTTATTTAGCGAGTTTATATATTGCCGACAGATGCATATAACTTTAGGTCTTCTTGATGAATTTTTCCTCTGAAACGGAAACGGAATGGTAACAATTGTATACAGATATCTGTTCTCGGCGTATCATGGACTTTTTACGCCTCGTACGTTTTTAGAGAGATGTGCAAACACACTCTCTACGGCTCTGTGTTATATCGCCGATCCGCAAAAAAGGTTTGTTCAACGCTGTTTGAACTGGCTTTTGTCCGAGCCTCGTTTCACGTGTAATTCTCCTCTTCGTCACGGACACGCGGGGGGACAAGGTTAACTGGACTGTCCTGCTCCCCGGGGAATACCGCCAGACTTTCTTTCTTCGCTCTCTCGATTTTGTACGGCGTGTACTTCAAAGGTGACTCTTCTTGAGCCGAGTACAACCAGCGGCTATATCATCCCCCTGTGTCCTGTATTTTTGTTTACCCAAATTGCTGAACCTCTCGAGGCTCGCGTGGAGTTGGCCAAAAAAAAACAATTTGTCACTGTTACGTCAAGGAGGTGTGGGAGTTCGAAATGCTACCGGGGCGATCTACGTTGGGTGTATGAGTACGTTTGTTCGAAGCCTGAAAGGAAAATTTGCGGTCGATCGAACACCCCGTTAAGGAGAGGGTAGGGGTTTCAGCGTGAAAAAAAAAAACACTTTTCTGCGATTTTTTTCATCTATATGGATACAGTAAATTTATTGAAACATTTTGTACATTGTTTAGTGTCATTTCAAGAACATTCCGTGAAATTTGTACGCGAAAATATCCACAAACAAGCCGGTGACAAAGCTTTTCCAAGAACGCCTTGGAAAAACACGATTTGCAGTGTTCACTGTATCTCAGCTAGGAATTATCTGAAATCAAGTACCATTAAAATTTAGTCAAAGGATCATCAAATCCTCCCCCCAACGGTCTTTGATAATTTTTGTTTTCATTTCTAAATGTTTGGTGGTCATGTAAAGTGAAAAGTGCTATTTTTCACGAAAAGGTCCGCCATTTTGGGGGTGGAAAACCCCCTCAATGTAAAAAAAAATCTCAAACTAACCGTTTGGGGGAGGTATTTTATATGTAGAAAGTGTGTACCAAGTTTGAAATAAATCGGTCATGTAGTTTTCAAATGGCAGTGAACACGGACTTTGAAAAAGTGGTTTCGAGAAAAACGCGTTTAACGGAGACTTTGTTCTTGGAGTGCCATATTTCAGGTGTTTACATTTTATTTTTTTTAAAGGAAACGAGTAAAGCTTTTACAGTGCGGTTTTTTTCTTGCTTTTATTCACGATATACAGAAAGTTTAAAAAATTTTTTTTGAAAAAAAAAACCAAAATGGCGGCCGTTGCAGCTCCGCGAAAACAGGTCCTCAAATCGCGGGAGGTAAACGGCTGACATCACTGCCCCCTCTTTGTTGATCTGATACGCAAATTCAAAGCATATTATCAATCTCTGACCCTTTGGTCATGGAATGACGGATGGGTTTTTCGTTTAGTACAAATTTCGGAAAATGGCGGCAATATTAAAAAAATCGAATTTTCGCGTTTTTTTTTTCGAATAAAAAGATAAATAATAAATGCAAAAATGTATCTATCGAAAAAACAATCCGTCATTCCGTGAAGACATATTTTCTGAGTATGCTCTCCAAATTTCAGCTCGATATGTTAATTACAGCGGTCAGGAGAATGTCAGCCATTTTTAAAAACGTGTTTTCGAGAAAAACGCGTTTAAAGTTTTGTAATGTGTTTACACAAATGTGTTTATAATTACCGCTAATCGGCAATGCCTGGTCCATAGAGGCATCCCTCCTCTTCTTCTAGCTGCTCATGTTGAGCCGCTAACATCTCCCGCTAACTTCAAGGACAAAGTCTCCCTTAAAGTTTTAGCTGTCGGAGCTACAGTGTTAGAGGAGCGGGACTAAATAGTCAATAACTTCGAGAGTTTTGCTCTGATTGACTTGAAATTTTGGGATTATATTCTTGAAATGTTTAACTATAAGAAAAGAAAAAAATCGATTTTTCAACAGTGCAAACCCCTACTTTCCCCTTAAAGAATTACTTTCAAGGGAGGACACCACTGCAACTGCCCATTTTCGACCGTCTTCTTTTGGATTTTTTTTAAGTAATCAAATTCATAGTCAAAAGAACTTTCAGGCTTTATTAGATATATATTGGAGTATGGAAAACGAAACTTCTTTGTCGAAATAGTACAAAATGGCGGCGCACCAGTCAGTATAGCAGTACTCGTTTTCAGCCAATCCTCTCCGCGGCACGCAGTAGAACTGTGGTAAATTTAATCCTGGAACTAACAAGGGTCGGTTGCGAGGCCGATCTCTCCGATTTCAATGAAATTTGGCATGCTTGTAGAATGGACAAAAATCGGCGACCCGTATTTTTTTTATATCTGCGGAACCCGATTTTTAAGGGTTGAAACGCACCGTCGAAAATTGGGGTGTTTTTCGTTTCTTGTCGATAACGTTTTAACGGTACGAGATATGAAAAAAAATGAAAGTGCAACAATGTTTATTTATTCGTGTACTATACATTGGAGATGAGAACGATATCGTTATCGGCGAAAAACGAAAAACACCCCTATTTACGAAATCGGAGAGGTCGACCTCGCAACCTTTCCTTGTGAGAGTGAAATATTTTCGTTCATTATATTATCTTTAGCAGTCAAGTAGGAGGAAAATAAAAATCTAATAGAAAAAAAATAGAGATGAGTTTGAAAAAAGGTTAGTTTTTTCGACCATAATTTTCATATAAAAATTGATGTATTTTTTACAATGATCAAGTAATCGAAAAAGCGCTCGTACTTTACGGTTAAAGCAATCTAAGAAGCTATTGTTAAAGTTTCAAGCCGATTGGACGAAAATTGTTCGAGTTCTGCTGCGTGTCGATTTAAGGCGTTACCCCCACTTGTTGCGCAAAAAAGGCCTTTTTCATGAATTTTTAAAAAGAAAACTACAAAACTTTTTTAATCGATCAATATACCATCTTAAAGAACACATCTTGGAGAACTTTCAGTAATTTTTTTATTGAAAAATATTACATTGTTTAGTGGCAAATGGCCGTCAATGAAATAATGTTTTTATATACACGGTTTGCGGTGACCAAAATTGCGGCGAAGTGGATCACCTGAAAAAAAAATTGTGGATGGATTCAGTCAAATATAAGTATAAACTAGTCTTTAATCGAAGGATTTTAAAAAATATTCATTTTTCACAAAATGGCGGACAGTCAAAGTTAATGGTTCGATTTTGACGAAAAAACGGCCGTTTTTTGGCTATAAAACGGAAATTTTTGTCGAAAAAAAAATCGAACGATTAAAGACTACATTTTTATGTATTAAATAAGCCTGCAAAATTTCAAGAAGATCGGTTCATTAGTGTTCGAGTAATCTTGGTCACCGACTTCAGAAATGCCATTTTGAGAAAAACCCGTTTAAAGTTTCTCTTTCAACGCGGATTCTTCTCTTTCAACGTTCATATCTCAGTCAATTTTGTTCGGATCGACTTGAAATTTTCAGGACATATTCTCAGATACTTATACTTCAAAAAAATGCAATTAAAAAAAATCGATTTTTTTAAATCGCAAGTGGGGGTAACCTCTTAAAAAAACATGGTTTTGAGAAAAAGGTGTTTGACGTTTTCTCATCAACGGTTTTATAGACGCTACAGCTGATGATATTTTTTTTCCATAATCTTATGCCACCTATTGGTAGAATATAAAACTATTTTAATTTTCAACCTTCTCAAAGGATTTTTCAAGACTGTTTCCAAAAAAACGATTAAATTTTTTTTACAGTGGTGTTCACCCTCAATGTGCTGTCGTTTTGCGTTTGATGTTGTGGAGCGTTCTTGTTGTTGATGTAGGGAGGAAAAGCACAATGAAAAAATTGTACGAACCGTATAAGATTTTATGCGTGGTTAACTTGTGAACAGAAGAAACTTCGTAAGAAATTTCATAAATATTTATTACGTTGTCGTAGGGTTATTAATTGTAATGTAACGAAATGCTGATAATTTCTTTAGTAGCCTCTCCCATACGTAATCATCAAACTGTAAAATGTGTTTTCTTCTAATGAAGTTGAAAATCAACGAATACAATCGAAACGATCATTGACGGGTTATGCCTAGTTGTAAAAGTCGAAAATTGCTCATTTTTGGTACTTTTTAAAATAGAAAATCGCGATGATAAATTTCTATAAAAATGTGGTATTTGAAAAAGTATCATCTCTTAGTATGTTGGTTATTAGTATATTAGGTATAGTTAGTATTTTAGTTTATCCTATGATTAATCGAACAAATTTCCAAAATATCAAATTGAAAAAAATTACGTGTCTTTAAAGTGATTTTTTATTTTTGCGAAAAAAGTGAAAATTTTCCGTTCATCAAATCGAAAGTGTACATCGGAAAAAAAATCCTTCGATCAAATACTTACATGTTGAAAATTTTTACATCTTTAAAAACCCTAAAAATTCCAGAAACATGGATGCAATTGTTTTTGAGATTTTTGGTCCCCGCCTTTAAACACGTCATTTCGAGAAAAAAGCGTTCAAAGTTTCGAACGACGCTTCGCGAGCGTTCCGACGGGCGTCAACATAACAGCCTATAAATCTGTCAATTTTGATCCGATCACCTTCAAATTTTCATGAAACACGTATAAGATGAACTGAAACATATATTGCTTTCGAAAAAAGTGATTTTTGGACTTTTACATCTAGTAAATAACCCTATAAATAGTAAATAAATAGTAAATAACCCCGTAAAGAAAATGTTTGGATTGGAAATGTTTAATTGGATATGTTTAATTGGAAACTCAAGGCGTGCTCCACATGTTGTTCTTCCCACAGGTCCATAAAAATCCATCCTGTCTTCACGTTAAATTTGTTTCCAAATCAATGCAATCAAAATTGATTGAAATGTCTCATCATCTTCATTCGTCGTGTTCTCTCCCCCTCCCCCGCTCTCCTCTCGACACAGAGTGATAAAAAATTTCCATCGAATAAATCATAACGAGGACAGGGAAATCGCTGGAAAAATTCGAGCTACTGTTCGTTCACGAGCGTAATAGCCATTTTAGTAACAGAAATGGACTGTGTGTGTTTGCGTGAGAGAGAAAGCGAGCCAAATAGCGGCGGGAAAAGCGAAGAGGGGGCCGGTAACTTTTTCAACTTGGCCCATTAACTTGAAAAATCTGAGGCCAGTTGGGTCGAAGGAAAGAGAAGGCATCAAACAAACGAGAAACTGAAGTTCTTGCTCTCATTTCTTCCTATATACATACATACATGTATATATATATATATATATATATACCTGGGTTATATGACGGGTGTCCTGTAATTAATGGATAATCCTGAAACTGTCGATACGTCAGATCATGTCCTACTATGTGCTAGAATTTCAGTTTAGTAAAAATCCCACGGTTTTCGAGATTTTGGGATTTACGTTATTTAAAAAAAAATCATCTGCTCTTGGTTTTTCGCATGCCATTTCTACAAATGATATGAATCGATAACTAAGCAACTTTTTAAGGGAGACTTTGTCCTTGGAGTGCCATATTTCAGGTGTTTACATTTTATTTTTTTTAAAGGAAACGAGTAAAGCTTTTTGAGTGCGGTTTTTTTCTTGCTTTTATTCAGGATATACAGAACGTTGAAATTTTTTTTTTTTCGAAAAAAACACCAAAATGGAGGCCGTTGCAGCTCCGCGAAAACAGGTCCTCAAATCGCGGGAGGTAAACGGCTGACATCACTGCCCCCTCTTTGTTGATCTGAAACACAAATTCAAAGCATATTATCAATCTGTGACCCTTTGGTCATGGAATGACGGATGGGTTTTTCGTTTAGTACAAATTTCGGAAAATGGCGGCAATTTAAAAAAAATCGAATTTTCGCGTTTTTTTCGCATAAAAAGATAAATAATAAATGCAAAAATGTATCTATCGAAAAAACGATTTGTCATTCCGTGGAGACATATTTTCTGAGTATGCTCTCCAAATTTCAGGTCGATATGTTAATTACAGCGGTCAGGAGAATGTCAGCCATTTTTTACAACGTGTTTTCGAGAAAAACGCGTTTAAAGTTTTGTAATGTGTTTACACAAATGTGTTTATAATTACCGCTCATCGGCAATGCCTGGTCCATAGAGGCATCCCTCCTCTTCTTCTAGCTGCTCATGTTGAGCCGCTAACATCTCCCGCTGCTCTTTCAAGGACAAAGTCTCCCTTAAAGTAATTGGCACGATATGCATTTTTTTTACACCGCAGGCTATGAAAGTCAGATGTTCGAATTGGTTTGTATGTAAAATCCGCATAAGATCTTTTTTCATAAAGTTTCCATAACATTTGAAGGGGTTATACCAGTGTGAACGCTGAAAATTTGGGTGATTTTCGGGAATTTTTAGAAAAAAGAGTACTCAATTAAATGTTTCAGAAAATGCAGAATATATTTGGCTATATTTGACCTATATTACATAATTTTTTCATAGAAAAATATTGAGATCCAAGCGACTTATGCGCTGTCCTCGGAGGTGCCAAAAAAAAGTTCCTCTCCTGCTGACATGATTCCGGCCGATTAAGTAGCTGAAACCGAAAAAGGAAAAAAATTTCGTTAAATTGGAAGGTATTTTCTGTACAACCTCCGTTTTTTTCCCTATAAAATGGTCGTTTTTTTCAATGCCAAATCGTCAATTTTCATCGAATCAAAAATCACCTACGTCATTGTAGAGTAAATATATTCAAGAGTACTCAGTTCAAATTTCAAGTCAATCGGATAATTGCTCTTTCAGTTACAATGTCAGCAAATTTGAAAATTCTCATTTCGAGAAAAACGCGGTTAAAGATTCAACTATCGATTTTGGCAAGATAAAATGATATAAATGATAATGATATTCTTGAAAGTATAAACCGCGAAAAAGGCAAAAAGAAAAAAATCGTTTTTTTTAAGTGTCACCCTGGTATAGCCCCTTAAGGTTAAAAAGAAAAAGTTTCTAGATAAAACAAATAACCAAGAGTATTGTTTGAGAAACCATGGCAGGACACCCTGTACGTATGTGCATCGTTGTACCAAGGACTTTTAACATTATGGGAGGAGGGCGGTTGTATAACCAAGGGGATGAGAAATTTATGTTTCATTTCCAAGATCACGGATTATGGACGAGAAAGGCCGAGGGGGAGAGAGCGTGGAATTGAGGGAGTTCGTGACGTCGTTCTCGTTGAATCTTCGCAGTTTTATATATATATATACACACACACACACACACACACACACACACACACACACACACACACACACACACACACACACACACACACACACACACACACACACACACACACACACACACACACACACACACACACACACACACACGCACACACACACACATATATATATATATTTATATATATATATATATATGTGTGTGTGTGTGTGTGTGTGTGTGTGCATATATACATGGTAAAATAGTAATATAATAGGAGCGATGCAGAAGCGCAAGGGTCTTCCTCCCTTTCTCGTTGGGTCTCTCCTGCCTTTCTCGCGTGCTCAACGACGACGGAAATAGGTGGCTTTTCGCTAGGCTTGCAATATAATCGCGGTCATTTCCATTCATGAAGAGACACTTCAGCCTCTCCGACGTATAACCCTGTCGTTTAATTTGATTTACGATACCGCGTTCTCTTAATCGTTTTCCATTGTTACCATCATAGCCTGGATATTCTCAAGGACCAATAACGATCACGGGCGTGAAACGTATTCCCCGCGACAGCCCGAACATGCAAAAGCACCGGAAGGCGAAAAGCTCCTCGAGCTGGTGATTCTTTTTTATCCCCACTCGAATCTGGCAGCACGACAAGAGTGACGATTAAGATTTTTGTCGAGACGCGAAAAAAAGTATCACATCGCTTGGTTTTGCGAGTATCGTCGAACGCCAGTGATACGAGTCGGTATTAGTCAGCCGTTCGAGGATTCGCCGCGGCAGACGAAGTAAATATTTTACAAGGACGAAAAAAATCCTCGCAATGGCGCACGTTGAGTCAGGAGACAGTATCGTCGTAATACCTGCAAACGGATCGGTGCTTCACGATTCTTGGAGGGGAGAATGTTTTTTTGTTCTGGTTTTTTGTGTTTCGTAGCGTTGAAAATAAGCGAGATCCACTTTGGATTTTCTCATCGAATGGGTACACGATTACGTCGATTTGTTTGGCGAGCTTACGGGAAAATAAAAACGAAAAGGACGCCTCGAACGGGCCGTGCAGCTGACTGCATTGATGATCGCTTTTCTATGGCAATTTCTTCTGTGTTGATGAGATTGATGTCTTCGGTATGGGAAACATCTCACTTGTATGAGACGTTTTGTACGGAAGCCACCGATTTTCCTCGATGAAATCGATAATTTTGGGAATATAATAATAATGATTATTATTATTATTATTATTATTCGGAGTCTATTACAATTATTATTATTGAATTTTAATTTTATAATAATAATTATAAAAATTAATAATATCATTTATTTATAATAGATTAATTTATTGTTTGTTAAATTATAATTATTATAACGCAGTTTATTATAAAGCTGCACGGGTCGTGCAGCTGACGGCATTGATGATCGCTTTTCTATGACAATTTCGTCTGTATCGATGAGATGGATTTCCTCGGTATGGGAAACATCCTGCTTGTAGGAGACGTTTTGTACGAAATTCGCCAATTTTACTCGATAAAATCGATAATTTTGGGAGCAGAATCATTTTGGAAAATTTATTTTATCATCAATTGATAATTTCGATGCCCAATGTTCCTCCGTATGCTCTTGCGGACTTTTACGATCCCATGATGTTCACTTTTGGGACAGACTCAGCGCTGCATTATTGTTATTCGGTCTTCCTTTAATATTGTTATTATTGTTTGGAGTTTCTGAAAGTCCCCCTTTATAATGATAATAATTATTATTATTATTCGGAGTTTACTATAATGTTTATTAAATTTTTATTTTACAATAATACTTATAAAATGTAATAATTTATTATGGATTTACAATAGATTAATATATCGTTTATTAAATTATAATTATTACAACGCAGTTTATTATAAAGCTGCACGGGTCGTGCAGTGGACTGCATTGATGATCGCTTTTCTATGACAATTTCGTCTGTATTGATAGATATGATGCTTTCCGTATGGGAAACATCTCACGTGTATGAGACGTTTTCACGAAATCCACCAATTTTTCTCGATAAAGTCGATTATTTTGGGAGCAGAATGATTTTGGAAAATATATTTCATCATCAATCGATAATTCGATGATGATATTCACTTTTGGGACAGACTCAGCGTTGCATTATTGTTATTCGGTCTTCCTTTATTATTATTATTATTATTCGGAGTTTATGATAATGTTTATGAAATTTTTATTTTATAATAGTAACTATAAAACTCAAAAAGCGTTTGGTCCATTTGCAGAAAAAATAGAAAACTAAGAAATATTTAATTGAGTACCTACTGAAAGTAAAGTTCGAAGACAACTCGATTAAAGAATAATGAATAATTAGTTGATTATCTTTTGAGGTATTGCAAGATATCAATGGTAACATAAACGTGTGCTTGAAGCTTCATATTTTACGTGTTACGTGATTATATCGACTATTATATAAATTTTATTAAATTTAATAATAAAATCCATAAATAAAATATAAATAAATATATAATAAGTAACATAATAAATAAATAATATAAAAAATATATAATCAATAAAATTCAAATTTAATTTTTATAAACGATGGTGGTGAACAAAACTACTTTTTTGTCAACCCCCCCCCCGAAACGCTGGCTACCCCAATAGGCACAGGGGAACTGTGAAAAACCTGTGACGATACAGGCGACTCGGTCAAACTGTTTGCGGCTCACAGATCAGCGTGCAAGCCAGTACACGATGGTCACCCATCCAAGTATTGGCCCAGGTTCGTTCTTCGATGTGCGACCGCGTGGCCTCCGAAACGACGGTACTTGGATGGGTGACCGTTTGAATTTTGAGACGACGGTGGTAGTTTTTTTTGCCACAATATTCTCAAAAGTTATTTTCTTCGGGGCGAGGGACCAGACCTCGACATTGAAAGTCATTCAGGTTGTGCACGAAACGTCCCGTACATATTTATCCTCCGTTTGTTTGCGGTAGAGTATCGTGAGGAACGACCTCGGGACGGCCGACGGTTTTATTGGATAAGCGTCACACTGATGTGCGCGTTTCTATCTCTTCCCCGGCCAATCGTCTTTGTCCCTTTTCGCTCTCGCGGTCTCCCGATCGCAGCCAAATTGAATTTGCCCTCTCTCTCCTTTCGTGGGAGCGGGTTGGAAGCTTTAGTTTTTTTGCCCCGACGGAGCTAGTTTTTTTTTCCTTCCTTACTCTAAGTACCCTCGGTAAAGTTTTCTCGCTCGCGACGTTTCTTGTCCCTGTCTTTCCATTTCTCTCTCTCTCTCTCCCTCTCTCTCTCTCTCTCTCCCTGTCCTTTATTGGCTTTCTCTTTCCTACCGATTTCCTATATTTGTTCGCTGAACTGAAAGCTCGCGTTCGGCACAGGCGAGGATGATCCTCAGGACTAAAGCTCCTCGGCCGTCCTTCAGATATCCCATTTGGCCCGATTATAATTCACGGGAGAGAAATACGAACACGAAAGCAAGAGAGTGCAAGGTGGGGATGAAAAGAGATCGGAAAACAAAGGAATGTAAATGAATTTCGACAGCCATCGATGGAAAAATATTCCATTCGGATCGGAGGAAAAAGTCCGGCGAGTGATTTTTTTCTTCTTGTGACATTCGATTAATGAAGTGATGGGGAGTAATCGATTTTTTCCAGTTGATTAAACCTACGGGTCATTCGTAGCCTCCGCACGTGCTACGAAATCGATTATATTGAAAATACATCGTCATGCGAAAATTTGGAAGCTCAAATGACAGCGTCGAGATTTATTTTAGGCAAAACGCGTAATTTTATTCGGGATGAAAATTGCTCACCGAAAAATTAAATATACAGGGTGTTTGGCGCATGGACCGACGCATTTTTTTGGCGGATTGGGGGGTCATTGCTAATTTTTGCACCCTTAGACCCTACGTCCTAAGTGTCACGGTAAATGAGATATGACATTTTTTTTAATTAATAAAAAGTTATCAGGATTTAAACACGACATGTCGAAAGATTTCGCCTTTAAATCGTCATAACTTTTTTATTTGTGGTTTTAATAGTATAAAATGACTTTTATTCTATTCTGCAATGTATATTCATTATAAATAAATTATTATTTGATACAATTGGTTTCATGAGTGACTTTTGCGCTTCCAGTCTTAAAAATGTGTAAATCTATGAAAAAATTCAATTATTAAATTTATTATAAAAACAAATTATTTTCTTTATTTCGACCGCATAATGAATTATTTCTATGACATGTTAATGAGATATTAAGTTATGAGGATTTAAAGACGAAATGTGGGGACATTTCGCCTTTAAATCGTCATAACTTTTTCATTTGTGGTTGTAATAGTACAAAATCACTTTTATTCTATTCTGCAATGTATATTCATTATAAATGAATTATTATTTGATACAATTGGTTTCAAGAAAGTGACTTTTGCGCTTCCAGTCTTAAAAATGTGTAAATGTATGAAAAAATTCAATTATTAAAATTATTATGAAAACAAATTATTTTCTTTATTTTGACCACATTATTGAATTATTTCTATGACATGTAGCATAATGTCGAAAAGAGTATAAACTAGAAAACTTTTTAAAACAAAACTAAGTTCAAAATAGCTTTTAGTTTTTTTTTTACAATGAATTTAGAAGTTGACATTTTTCATACATTTGCGCATTTTTAGGCTTTGGAAGCTCATGAGTCATTTTCTTGAAACCAATTGTACCAAATAATGATTTATTTATAATGAGCATACATTGCAGAATACAACAAAAGTTATTTCGTACTATTACAACCACGCACAAAAAAGGGGTGTAGTTCCGAAAAGTCCATACCGCTTTTTTCTTTGAAATTTTGTATACTGATGTATTTTGACTCGCTGAATACAAATATGATAATTAAAATTGGCGCGAATTTGATTTTCAAGATAAAAACTGAAAAAAAAACTTATTTTTTGAGTTTTTTAATTTAATTTTAACAAATGTTGATCGTAGAGGAAAATGTCTTTTACGAAAGTTATAGCCATCAAAAGTCTGATAATTTATGTTCTATACAAATTTTGTCTTAAATAATTATTTTCGAAGAAAATGGCATAATACTCCAATAAGTATATTTTGCTAAACTCTATTAGCTTCGATGTTATCCAAGGTGCCCAACAAATTCGGCCCAGTGATCTACGCACCCCACGATTCCCCCTCACCCATCCGAGGTGCCCTCCGCCCACCCCAGTGTTCTACGAACCCCACGATGCCACGCACCCATCCAAGGTGCCCAACAAACCCACCCCAGTGTTCTACGCACCCCGCGATTTCACGCACCCATCCGAGGTGCCCTCCGCCCACCCCAGTGTTCTACGCACCCCACGATTCCACGTACCCATCCAAGGTGCCCAACAAACCCACCCCAGTGTTCTACGCACCCCGCGATTCCACGTACCCATCCGCGGTGCCCTCCGCCCACCCCAGTGTTCTATGCACCCCGCGATTCCACACACCCATCCGAGGTGCCCTGCGCCCACCCCAGTGTTTTACGCACCCCACGATTCCACGTACCCATCCAAGGTGCCCAACAAACCCACCCCAGTGTTCTACGCACCCCGCGATTCCACGTACCCATCCGCGGTGCCCTTCGCCCACCCCAGTGTTCTACGCACCCCGCGATTCCACACACCCATCCGAGGTGCCCTGCGCCCACCCCAGTGAACTACACACCTCACAATTCAACATACCCGAGTTTGTTTGGGTTTGTTTTGATTGCTGTTTGTGTGTGTTTTATTTGGGTTTATTTGAGTCCATACCCAGTAAAGTATGCAAGTAGATAATATCGAAACTAATGGAGTTTAGCAAAATATACTTATTGGAGCATTATCCCATTTTCTTAGAAAATAATGATTTAAGACAAAATTTGTATAGAACATAAATTATCAGTCTTTTGATGGGCTACAACTTTCGTAGAAGACATTTACCTCTACAATCAACATTTGTTAAAATACAATTAAAAAAACTACAAAAAACGTTTTTTTTTTTTCAGTTTTTATCTTGAAAATCAAATTAGCGTCAATGTTAATTGTCATTTTCGTGTTTAGCGAGTCAAAATACATAAGTATTCAAAATTTCAAGGAAAAAAGCGGTATGGGCTTTTCGGAACTTTATGCCAAAAAAGTTATGACCATTTAAAGGCGACATTTCGGGTAATTGAAAGAAAATGAAAAAAAATCATATCTTAATTACGGTGACAGTTAGGACGTA
The DNA here is from genome assembly GCA_963210295.1 of Ophion ellenae. Lineage (NCBI taxonomy): Eukaryota > Metazoa > Arthropoda > Insecta > Hymenoptera > Ichneumonidae > Ophion > Ophion ellenae. The sequence continues at coordinate 39,939,434 of OY723392.1, forward strand.
GGGTTTAAGGGTGAAAAAAGTAGCAAATTCCCCAATTCCCCCAAAAGAATGTGTCAGACCATGCGCCAAACACCCTGTAGATTAAGGACGAGAATGGGGGAGAAACGAGGGTAATGTTTTGCGAAACTTGGCAGCCAGGATTGCCCCCGACCTACGACGAGTATCTTCACTACAAATTCGCAATGCTGTCACGCTCGCGCACCCCACCACCGCCATGGTCGGACTCGACTTGTCCGAGGATCCAGCCGAGTCGTCTCGAGCACATAACGAGTCAAGTCGAGCTGAGGGAGTACCTGGCACAGGTAGCCCTCGATCAGACGTCCTGCAATTCACAACAGCAACAACAACAACAGCAATCTGTCCCCCGGGATTCCGCAAATTTGTCGAATCACCAGCAGCAGGCACGGTTATCCCAGCAAGCTCTGAGGCTACAAAGCGCCGCGGTCAGACAACAACGAGCTCGGGCTATGCCTCCCAGGTACGTTGCCGTCACCTTCTTATTCCTCAAGGGGTGTTCTCACTTTAGAGGCTAAAAGGGCCAGTTTCATGTATTTTTTGATAAATTTATATTATAGATATTGATATAAAAGTTGTTACACTTAATAGATACACATTCGAAATACAATAAAAAAAAAAATAATATATCTATGTAACCCAAACAAACTTTGAACGCGTTTTTCTCGAAACAACGTTTTTCGATCCATATGAAATTTTAACCACATATTCTTTACCACTATAGCTATAGCGCATATAAAGGATTTTCAAAATTTTGATGTTTACTATTTTTTTTGCCAAAAACGGTGAACAAACACATTTTTGTTGTTGTTTTTTGTCGAAAAATGCCCGCCATGTTGCTATTTTTGCATATATCAAAAATCGTATGATAAGCACTATAGCCATTAAGGTAGTACCTCCACAGAAGAGTTGAATTAAGAAATTGTTGAAATTTGACATATACGTTATTTAATACATTATCCAAACATCTGTGCAATTTGAATAAGTTTGACCATCCCAAACCTGAGATATTTACACTTAAAGTTGGCTTGGTTTACACGTAACAAATGCGTTATGATGGGCAAACAGAGCATCATTAATTCTACCGTCAAAACTAAAATTAAGAAATTGATAAAAAACGAGGATAAGCTACAGTAAGATATCACGAATAATGTGAAAAAAATGAGAATGATTCACCATCTAGTTTCCAAGATATAACCATGAGAAGCCTTCATAATTTTCGTGCAAAGCCTGGAAAAAAAACAATTGGGGCAAAGCCTGGACAGTCCCGGCAAAAAGTTTACTGGCAATGGTCGATCAAAAACACAATACAAAATATATTTTACAGCAATAAATGATATCCATCGTATTATCTACTAGTACCGAGTCAATATTGCGTAGTTTTTAATTTTATTCATTACTAATTAAACCAATTATCGATCTTTTAAACATGAACATGGTATGTAAACTTTTGGTTGAGATTTTCGAAGAGGAACTACCTTAACATACTGAATCTAAAACCGTTTGATTTTTTTGTTTCGGTTGATCCATTTCCGAGATTTCATCAACAGCGCGGACCTACAATTTTTTGGGGACATTTATTTAACTACCATTTTCGTCTTTAAATAGTGACTTAAATAAATAAATAAAAATATTTGCTATGCCTTTCAAAAAAGGGTTCATTACGTGTGACAACTTTTATATCCATATCTATAGTATAAACCTATGAAAAAAATCATGAAAGTACCCTTTTTTAGCGTCTAAAATGAGAAGACCCCTTAAGGGTTAATTGTCATGCATTTTTTTTTAAGTATAGATTTCTTCGGCTTTTTTAGACCTAGGGTAGGTTTTATTACGACTTTTGGCTGTTACATGGTATTTTTGATTGGTCTTTAAAAATGGCGGAGTGCCACGGTCTTCTAAACGGGTTGCGACGGATGTTGTCAGATGGCGTGACACATAGCGTAAGTGAGATTAATCTGATAAACAACTGACGAAGGTTTATCTTTCATTAACAGTCTTACGCAGAATATGAACTAAGAAAAAGTGGGAAATCTTGAAAATCGATGAAATGGTGCGCTTTGAAACAAAAATATTGAATTTTCCGAAAAAAAATGGCTACGTTTTGAAATTTGGAAAAACTTTTTCTTTATTTTTGAAAATATTCAGGGTCATGTTTTAGACAATAAAGTTAGAAACATTCATACCAAATTCAATTGGACTCGGTCGATTAGTTTTTTAGCTATACGTCACGCCAGTTTTGAAAATGTCGTTTAGAAGTGCCATACCTTCGCCATTTTTAACCCCCTCTTGACGCACTTATATTTGGCCGCGATTTTGACACACTGGGTCAATATGACCCAGATAGTACTTCAACCACCTGCTTTTAAGAACCGTTCGGTCGGTTTTTATTAAAAAAAATCCGGTATACATTTGAAACATTTGTTAATATGTCTGCACAATTGAAATTCGGAAAGTATAAAATTGAATTTTTGTAAGAAATTATTAAAAACTCTCTATTTTGGAAAAGTAAGCATTTTATTTTCAATTAGTCCTGGTCAAAATGACCCAGTGTGTCAAGGAAGGGTTAAACATTAATAAATTAAAAAATGCCAAAGTTTGAAAAAATGCCAAAAAATGACTGTCAAGTTAAAAAAATGAAAATCAGCAAATTTTTTCGTCGCTTAAAGATTGCTCCCCTCTTGTGAAGTGTGCACCGAGAGACATGGTTTGTACGAATTATAAAATTTCGTTTCAAAATTTTATCAAACTATTGTTCGATATCCAATGAAGTGATGAATTTACTTCGAATTAATGTGCCAATTGATTATAAATTATTGAAAGGAAAAAAACGAACATTCGACTGGGATAAAATTTCATTTGAGTTGAATAGAATTTTTTTATTCCGGGCACTAAAATTATGTGTAATTTGAACAAATATTTCGTTTCGTCAAAAACGGATATTATGATGGAAAATGTATGTGATCTTAAGGGCTTACGCCTAGGCGAGATTTTCGAAAATATGAATTCTTGGTTTTTGTCGGATCCTCAAAATAGAACATTCCAAAAATATTATCTTAAAATTTCAAGTCGATCCGTTCAAAATTGAGGCAGTTATGGGCGTTTACAGGTACGTTTCGCCAACCTGCGAAATTTAAAAGCATTTTTCTCAAAATAACTTTTTCAAATCGGTGAACTTGGGATCTCGAAAATCACAGGACCGATGAACTTCCAATCTTGCAAGCTTCTTTCCCATGTCGAAAAGCGGAGCCCGAACGAAGGAATTTTTTTTCGATGCATAGTTTTTTTCATGAACGAAAATAAAGGATTTTTTAAAATAGAAAATTGATACTTTTACTTTGGAGTGTGGCCATTTTTTCAAAGATCAATTTTTCATTGAATCCTCGGTCCAAGCACTAAATAATTTTATGCAAAAACTAAATACGTTTGGTTGTTCAAATTCGGATGATTTGTTTCCGAGCAGCAGCGGTCACCGCGATGGACGTTTTTTAAAATGACGACGGGAAATTTAGCTACTAGGTTTTTCCCTTTGGCATAATAACCATTTGTTAGAATCTAATAAATAATTTGGTAAATTAATAAATGACTAAAAGATTTGTTTCACTCGAAAAAGTGATTCGAAGTTAGCACGCAATGAAAGGTTCATTCGAGATGACAGGTACAAATAAAAAAAGTTCTTAAAATCTAATCAATATTTTGGCAGAAGTGAGATAAAATATAATCCTTCCAAACGAATCATTTCTCTCGGTGTAATTTCGGTACGCGTCAAATATTTCGCCTCGAACGTGTCAGATCTCTTATCCTTTCCGGTCTCGTTCTCGTTAGCCAAGATGGGCGCTAATCTCTCGAGTATTAATGAAATAAGGAATATATAGCGGCGGAGTGATCGACACCGGAATATTGCCTCGTAAGGCAATCTTCCACAGTCAAGATAAAATTCAAGGTCGTTAAATCGATCGGTCCGAAAATGGCACGAGTCGAGGAAAAATCGATTTTCACCTGCACTTTTCTAACTTCCACGGCAGGAGCAAGAATAAGCTCTGAAAAAAGCAAACAATCCTTCCAATTGGGCAAAAAATGGGAACATTGATAATAGAGTTTGAGAGTAACCCAGCTGCTAGAATCTCTACGAGCAGAGTTGGGCGTAATTCTATTTATCAATACGAATACGAATTTATTCACATCGTGATTTTCATGTGAATATAAATACAAATGTATTCATACTTTGTGTTTATATTCGCCTTTATATAAATAAATGCGAATTTATTTATATTCACATGCATGCATACAAATACAATTGTATTCACAAATATTCTGAACATTCAAATGAAGTCACAGAAAAAATTGTGAATATTCACAAAAAATTGTAAATACAAAAAAAATCACAACATAAGTTGTGATTTTTTTCGTATTTAAGACAAATTAAAATCAAATTCACAATGATTAGATTAAAATTTACACCAAACGTGAGTTCTTACATATTTTGAGAGAAACCATTGCGTCGAGACAAAGAAATTTTTGCAAAAAAAGTCGTGAGTTTCAAATATTACATTATAAATATGACAAAATTCACAAAATGAGTTGTGAATTTCCTCAAGTTGGAGAAAATTAAAATCGAATTTACGACAATTATATTAAAATTTACACCACACGTGAGTTCTTACGTATTTTGAGAGAAAACATCGTGTTGAGGCAAAGAAATTTTCGCACAAAAAGTTTTGTGCTAAAATTTATTTGCCTCGAGGCAATGTTTTCTCTCAAAATATGTACGAACTCACTTTTGGTCCAAATTTTAATCTAATCATTGTGAATTTGATTTAAATTTGTCTTAAATACGAAAAAATTCACAACTTATTTTGTGAATTTTTTGTATTTACAATACTTTGTGAATACAATTGTATTTGCATGCATACAAATACAATTGTATTCACAAATATTCTGAACATACAAATAAAGTCACAGAAAAAATTGTGAATATTCACAAAAAAATCACAACATAAGTTGTGATTTTTTTCGTATTTAAGACCAATTGAAATCAAATTCACAGTGATTAGATTAAAATTTACACCAAACGTCAGTTCTTACGTATTTTGAGAGAAAACAATGCGTCGAAAAAAAGAAATTTTTGCAAAAAAGGTTGTGAGTTTCAAATATTACATTATAAATATTAAAAAACTCACAAAATGAGTTGTGAATTTCCTCAAGTTGAAGGAAATTAAAATCGAATTCACGACAATTTTATTGAAATTTATACCACAAGTGAGTTCTTACGTATTTTGAGAGAAAACTTTGTGTTGAGGCAAAGAAATTTTATGTTGAAAATTTAAAAATTTAAAAATTTATGAAATTTACGAGGCAGTGTTTTCTCTCAAAATATGTACGAACTCACTTTTGGTCCAAATTTTAATCTAATCATTGTGAATTTGATTTTAATTTGTCTTAAATACGAAAAAATTCACAACTCATTTTGTGAATTTTTGTATTTACAATACTTTGTGAATACATTTGCATTCACAGATTTTGATGTGATTTTTTTTTAACTCACAGGATTTTTTGTAAATATTCACATTTTTTGTGAATATCCGCAATTTTTTCTGTGAATTTATTTGTATGTTCAGAATATTTGTGAATACAATTGTATTTGTATGCATGCATGTGAATACAAATAAGTGAAGTATGAATAAATTTGTATTTATATTCACATGAAAATCACGATGTGAATAAATTCGTATTTGCATTTATAAATAGAATTACGCCCAACTCTGTCTACGAGTGTCGAGCTAAGGCGGGAACCTGAATTGGAAGGTCCAAAAAAGCGTTTTTTCGAGATTCGTTTTTAGAAGGGAAAAAAACAAGTGAGCCCAGTAAACATTGAGGTATCTTTTCATGTAAATTTGAAATGTTGAAAAAAATGTCAACATGAAACAATAAATGACTGCAGATTTATCAGCCTATTCCATGTGCGTCTTGCCACTGCAGACCCCAATCGGCGGGAAAGATGCAGCTTGTAATTCTTGCCTGAATCAAATAAACCAATAAAATTTTCAATTGTCATACATTTTTCTTCTGGTTGAACTAAGAAAACGCTGAAAAATCGTGAAATTATAACTTTTCGCAGGTTTGAAAAAAAAATGTGTTTAGTAAAAAAAATTTAAACGTGCTATAAAAATTATTTAAAAATACTTTTTCAATGACTTTTTTAATTTACTTAGAGGAGATTTTTCTACTGAAGAAAATAAACTTTGGTTTGATTCAATTGGTCGATTAGGTCTTTTGCTATCACGCCCGCCAATTTGGAAATATCGTGAAAATGAAAACTGGAGAAAACGTGCTTCAAAGTTTTCAATAGGAGGAAATATCAATATCAAATATCAATCGCTTCTTTACTTTTGGCCTTGTACCTTCGAAAATATTTATAATAGGCCTCTGTAACTTTGTAAATATATTCTTGGATAATTTATCTATCGATTTAAGCAATTGAAAAAAACGATTTTCCGGACCTTCTAATTCAGGCTCCGCCTTAAGGCAGGATTCTACTTTGAAACCATGAAAAAAACGCTATTTTTCGTGATTTTTTTCTGAGAATACTATTAAAGATATCGATATGGGGTTTAAACTGTTCAATAAGTACACTCTTTAAGTACATAAAAAAAAAATTTTATGTATTTTATTCATTTTTTGTACACGTAAAATATGTTTAAAGCCAACGCCTCGAAAAGCAGGTACCGTTGCCGTGGTCGTGAAATCTTCCCGACGGATGGTCTGAAACAAAAAAATCAAATAGTTTCATGTTCAGTATGTCTTCAAAATGGCGGCTAAAATACGAAAAAAATATTTTTCGTATTTTAGCCGCCATTTTGTTTATTTGTATTGGAGTGTATTTATACCAAGTTTCAAGAAAATCTAACCGAAGAAAAAGTTGTCTCATATAAACTTCAAAACCCCCGTTCCACCCCCTTAAGGGTCGAATTTCGATTTTTACCACTCTTGAATAGTCTTATTTTTGGTCAAATATGAAGACTGCGTGGTCAGAATTAGAAGCAACAGATTTCCTAATACTGCCCGTAGCCATTTTACGAAGAAAAAAAAATGACGGGTGCTAAAAAAAGTGTAATTTGGGCGAAATTATTTATATTCGGCAGCGTAAAACAGACGTAAATCGTTGCACTACTCTCAGTAAATCGTCTGTAACTTGCTCACTTTTCAATATGTTTACTCAATTTTTTTCTCCACATATTCTTGAATATGTATACTTCGAACAAATGCAAAAAAATCGATTTTTTCGCCTTAAGTAGGGTGGAGGGTTTTATCTCTGAATGTCACAGGATACTGATTTTTTCAAAACTTACATCGTTCAATAAGATTTCAACTTTGGCTTTTCAATATGTGCCATTACATCGTTATTGAAAATGTTGTCATTAAACTCATTTTGTCAGTAAATTAATCATTGCTTATGATAAATTCTCAGCTAAATTCGTAACTCTTCATATTTTTTTTCTCAATAACGATGTTGCAAAACTTACCAAAACTTCGCAGCTGAATCGGCATTGAACGTGTCAGCGTCCAAAAATCAGTATCCTTTAACATTGACAGATGAGACGCCCGTGATGGGCCCCCAGATAGGCCCATCATGATGGGCCCTCAGATGGGGCCCATCATGATGGGCTCAGATGGGCCCTCAATCGGCGTGAGCCCGTGTCTCTCTCGTTGCTGGATGCAGCGATCTAAGTGCGCCTTGTTCGTGAAACAGATCCCAGAGCGAGAGTCGCGCCCACCAGCAGCGCATCGCGACCATGTACGAGGACGCTGCTTTCTGCATGGAAACGACAGCCATCACGTCCTCGTTCGAGCACGGCGTTGCTTTTTGCAGCCTCATGTAAGAGAAAACCAACCGAAGGAGGAATTTAAAAAAAGAGCTACGAAGCCTCGCACGGCCTATCAAAAAATCAACATAAAAAAAAATCGCGAAACAAATGAAGATCGAAAAAAAAGAGCAATTTCATCGGGCTTCGAACGAAAATTTTCTTTGCTCGCATTTTCTTTTTTTTTCGCTGTTCGACGAGAACAATCCTCGCGGCGTTAAAATAAGAGGAATATTTGCAGTGTTCTCAATGAGTCAGGGAATCGTGGCTCGATCGACTACGAAAGGACGCTTTTATTTATACTTCAGACATCTGCGACGTGGTTGCGACGGTTTTTTTTTTTTGTATCGCGCGTTTCCTTTTGTCGATATGACGTCGACGCCGGGGTGTTAGCGAGAGAGAGAGAGAGAGAGAGAGAGAGAGAGAGAGAAAAAAATAGGGCGGATATTAAAAAATAAGAAAAATAATGTCCTGGCTGGTCCAGGACTCGAACGCTGCTGCTCTTTTTTCCGCAGAGGCACTTCAATATTTTACACCCCGATATTCTTATTACTTATAAACTACATCGTTATTATTATTATTATTAACATTATCGTTGCGATACTCGTATCTTCTACTTGGTCGATCAAAAAATAAAATAAAAATAAAATAATCCCCTTCTCGCTGGCGATGCATGATTGTATCCGATTATTATCGAACTCCATCGAGGCAAATTCAAGCCTGAGCTATCGTCTCGATCCCCTCGGCTTCGTCCGTCGTGCATTTCATTATCGTGCGCAAGAAAAAACAGTCGCGATTCTATCACGTCGCAGATTGCCCAAAAGGAATTCCCTTGCCACCCACTCGAATGTGTCACATCGAGAATGTAACCTGATTTTTACTCAAGCTGAAAATCGTAATAATCGTACTAAAAAAAATTAATTAAAAGAAAAACGAATATGTTTGACAAGGAACCGACAGACGCACATGTTCATCACATTGATAAGGTTATAATCGTAAAAACGTATCGTAACGTCGTCACATGTTGTACGCGCGTTCGGGAACGAAATGTTACGAGTGCGAAACGAAGAAAAAAATGGGGGAAAAAAATAAGTGGGGTATTTGATATATAGAGATTTACACGTGTAAGGGCAAAGTGTTTTAGAAAATCGTTACTTAATAAACGAAATATATATATATATATATATATATATATATATATATATATATATATATATATAAATCGACTAAAGTATTCATTTAATGGAGGACACTTCTATGACGGGCCGAAAAAAGGTCGTTTTTCCGATTTTTTTTATCCACTAGATTATTTATTTCGGATGTGAAAAAAAACGTATTCTATTAAGCATATATCGAACTTATTTGGTGTAAATTTTCATTTAAGAAAATTGAAAATTAACAACGTTATTGAGGTATTTGAGAACCTTTGTATAAAAAATGTTATCAAACGACCGGATCGATAACTTGACAATGGTTGGTCTGAAAAATAAAAAAGTTTTATAATCTCCATAAATGTAGTTCCCGTGGTATGTAGCCGTATTTCGAATAAAAATCTCACAAAATAGCGAGTCTTCTAAAAAAAAGTATAATTTTGGCGAAATTTGTATTCATCGTCGGGCACTTAAAAATGCTAATTAAAAAAGGCTACGTACAGCGATAGCTCCTGTAATTACGAGCATTTTTTTTTTTAATTGACAATCGGACAATTATAGCTACAGTTTGATTCCGGCCAGGTCGAGAAAATCGCAATTGAAAGTATGTGCAAATCGTATGGTATTGAATTTGCATCGTTGAAAGACAACGAAAGTAGTCTTTTTCGCAATGCCCCATTTTTTTGGTACTGCGAAAATCATTGAAGTGTTTTTGCGGCTCCTTATATTAGGGATGTGTAACCTAATTTCGCAAATAAAGATTTTAGATGTTAATCAAAACAATGAAATGAAAAAAAAAAAACAAAGGAGTATTCTCGTTGCGTTCGAACGATGCAAACTTCAACATCATTGAATCGTTGCGCTACATGCTCTCACTAAATCGTCTGTAACTTGGTCAATTTTCAATATTTCAATTTGAATTTTTTTTCACATATTCCTGAACATGCATGCATTGAGAAAATGCAGAAAAAAAACATCGATTTTTTCACCCGTCACAGTGGTGTCCAGCCTTAAACATAGGGGCAGTCCTATCGTCATACAAAACTGAAAAGTAATGTTATCATAGATCGTAAGATCGGTGTGTTGCAGGAGAAAAGAGCGAAAATTATAAAAATAATGTGTTATTTATTTAGCACCGGTATGAAACACGGCTAGACCGTCTTCGTAAGTACGTGTTCTTCGCGGGACATATGCGAGAAACGAGCGATATTCCGTATCGACGAATATTCGAAATGAGATGAAACATAATTAAAAAAAAAAAACAATGAATAAACTAAACACGAGGGAAAAAATGAAAGATATGGAGAGAGAGAGAGAAACTAGAATTATGGCGTAACATTTAGCCGTACGAAAACTCTCGTCATCGAGCCCTTTAGCACACACCTTGCGTTATTGGCTTCTTTACTGCGGACCATCACCTGATATGTAAACTCGTTAGAATCTATGCCAAGTCAAGAAGTAAAAAATAAACTCATCCGTAACGTGTCCTATGCTGCGGCTCTAGAGATTCAATGTCGTAGATGTCTAAACGCACATAAAAAAAAAACAAACTAACAAAATACGTCGACGACGTGAGTGAAAAGATTAGAAAGGCGAAACTTCGAGGGGGGGAGGAACAAAAACTTACTCGTCGGATTGAACGTCAAGCAAAGACTAATGGATCATGGGACTCGTTGATTAAGCGATGTGAGAAAGTGAAAAAATATAAATAATATATATGTGTATATATTTATACATAAGTATGAATATATATATACATATATACAGGATGTCCCATTAAAATAAAAATATTATAATTATTCGAAAAAATGTGGTCGTACAAGAAAGTGTTTCCTAGACAAGTTTTATGGTTTTTCGGGCGGCATCCGATAGTAATAAAAAATAAATTTATTTTCAACACGTCTGCGAGATGCCGCGTTAATTTTCCACTTTTTAGATTGAAAGGCGTGGTTTTAATTTTTTAGAAAAATAGCTTATTTTGAGATAAATCCAAGGGAAAAAATTCTAGCCAAAGATCAAGAAAATGATGGGGGTTCATAGTTTTTGGAAACATCCCAGGCGACATACAATTACAGTGGAGAGTTTCGAAAGACGTATTCGTCTCTCTGTCGAGCAATATGATCAGTCGTGGGTGCTAAGGCCTTAGGCTACTCTAGAGGCCGAAAAATATGATTTTTAGGGATTTTTTTTTCAGCAAAACTACAAAATAAATCGAGATTACAAAAAAGGGTGTTTATCATACATATCAGTGACTGTATACAATATTTTTGTTGAGGCGATGAATTTCAAAACGGCGGCTGTGCAGCGTTTATCTCGAAACTGCATTTTTTAAGTTGGCCGGAAACACAACTCAGACAATTTTCAACAGATTCACTTGGAATGTTGAATGTATCTTGAAAAACACATTGTCTATGGAAGTACCTAGGATTTTTTTTTATATTGCATAGTTCATTTTTTATTAACAATTATCTGACGATTTTTAGGCGAATTTTTCACGTTCCGAAAATTTTCCTAACAATTCGTAACAACATTCCAAGTGAATCGGTTGAAAATCGTCTGAGTTATGTTTCCGGCCAACTTAAAAAAAGCAGGTTTGAGATAAACGCTGCACAGCCGCCATTTTGAAATTAATCGCCTCATAAGAATTATCGTATACAGTCAATGATATGTATGATAAGCACCCTTTTTTGTAATCTCGATTTATTTTGTAGTTTTTCTGAAAAAAAATCCCTAAGAAACCTATTTTTCGGCCTGTAGAGTGGCTTAACCCCTTAAGGCTTAACAGCACTGAGGGGTCGTAAAAGGTCGTTTTTTTTAGATTTTTTTGGTCTTCTCGATTGTTTATTTGGGATTTGGAAAAAAGGGGCTATTTAACGGGCTATCCCTCTCTGGAAGCCCAATTTCAAGGGTCAGAACGATGAATTTTTTTCTAGTAATGCATTGGTTGGAAAAAAATAATTTTTTCCCAGCATGTTGTATACATGTTTGTGGTAACAATGAAATTTTTTCGGAAGACAATCATTCAAAGTGTTCCCAATCAGCAATTTTACTTGGCTCGAAGTGACGAATTTCGAAATGAGTCCGGCTGAGCGGACTCCCCGTGTTCTTGATGGAGTTCTTTCGCGTTACAAGTTGCTGAATAGGTCGTCAGCATTGTGGGGCAATAGGAATTCCGATTGCCCTAAATATTCTGGGTTCCGCAATGTGAGGTGTCGCAAGTTGAAGTAATGTGGGATTTCCGAACGTAAGGTATAGATTGTACACGTATTAAAATTAACCTATTGAAAATAAGATACGGATGTAACAGTGGTGCTGCAGATGGCGTTGCAGTCCTCCAGCGGCGAGGCCCGAAACGGCGGGATCTCTACCAGCCTCGAATGTAATTTGAAACGGAAACGAAAATTTTTTTCTTCAAATATATCCAACTTGCGATGGGTTCACGATCCACTTTTCGAAATTTAAAAAAATACGAAAAATGACAGCTTCTCCCAAGAAAACCTCATTTTTCTCTTGAAAAACAGCATGCTGAAGTCATTGTTATCAACAAATGGTTCATCCAATTAAAAAATGCGATCGTGAACCGAAAATTGCTAGTTTGAACGCTAACCGTGCAAATTCAAGTCAATAGTGTCGAAGTTACTCAAGATATCAATCCCGCTGTGTCAAGATATGAAGCGTCGAGACAATCGCGTTCAAACTCGACGGATCGCAGTAAACCAGACACACACTGCTCACTAACGTAGGTGTAACTTCGTCAATTTTTAGAATTTCGGGGTCCGGTTGGCCTTAAAATATTCTTGAAAGTTCACACTGTAACAATATGCAAAACACGATTTCTTGAAGCTTCCAGAGAGGGATACCCCCTTAACAAAAATTAATAACGTTTTTGAGATATCATAATACAGCCTCTGTGTAAAAAAAATGGTCCAACGGTCTGATCGATAACTTGACAATGGTTGGTCTGAAAAATAAAAACAAAATTTTTTATAATCTATATAAATGTAGTTTTCGTTCCACGTAGCGATTTTTTTTTTTTAATTTAGGGTCTTTTAAATAGCGCACTTACTTGAACAACACTAAACGAAAATTTCCATAACCTTCTTCATTTTGGAGCTAGAGAATTTTTTCTTTTTCCGTTGGATTCGTCTCATAAACAGCTATTTTTTCCGAAAAATAAAAACCATGCCTTCCTACTTGAAAAATTGAAAGTAACCGCGGTACCTCGTAGACGTGTTGAGAAAAAAAACATTCACATTACCATCGGATGTCTCGCTGAAAACCATAAAACTTCGGTAGAAAACATTTTTTCGTACGATCTCATATTTTCGATTTATTACAATGCTTTTATTTTTTCAAAATGGCACACCCTGTACAGATACCCCAAATAATAGGACTGCCAAGAGCGATAAGGTTCTAAAACTATTTAAATCCACGTGTAATCGAGGTTAAATTACAAATTACGAGTTTCAAGGTCTGACTGTTTATGAACTATGAACGCAAGTAAATGTATACTTGAGTTTCATCCCCCGCGAGATCGCGCGAAACTTTGGCTCGTTTAACTGCGTCGACGAGGGAAAGAAAAGGAACAAGAAAATGGGAGAAAAACAAGGGAAACACCTTGTCGGCGATGAATTTGCGAGATTGCATGACGGATAGGAACCACCAGCAGCACGTGACCTGAATGTTTGGACAATGGGGGGAGAGATAAGGAAAAGTACATCGAGTAGGGCTTTAGGGAGAGTATTTTTTCCCTTTTAATTTTATTGCCCGCGAAGAGGCTTGTTCGGCACTGAAAAATCGAGGCTGCGGAATCGGCGAACGAGGGCTGAGAGTCAACGTCGAGCATCATTTTTTTGTGACGATTTTTTGATCTCGTATATTTTTTTCATGTGTGACGCCTGTCTACAGGAAATGATTGTCCCCTTGTTCGAGAACTCTAAAGAGTAAAAATGAACCGTGAAAATAATCAAAGACATTTGAAACGAATTGGAAAAAAAATCATGTGGTGGAACATTTTTATCTGATAATAACAAAATTTCATGATAAAAAATGTTGATGATAAAAATCTGATGATAAAAATGTTCATCTAAAATCGCAATTCAAAAAAGCTCATTTCTTCGCTATAAAAGTCAAAAGGTTAAAAACGAATTGTGATCAAAGACATTTGAAATAATTTTTTTTGATCCATGTGGTGTGAACATTTATATCCAATGGTAAAAATGAGTATTTCTTTTTAACCGCCCGATGTTTGCCCAGCTATTATTATCACGATTATTGTTAAAAATAAAGTAAATAAAGAAAAACGAATACCGATGTAAATCAATAGATTATGCATAAGTTGATAATTGTAACGGCGAGGAAGAATACACTAGTGGGTGACTCGTTCAGGTATCCAAATGTCAATTCAACGAAAGCGATGATTTGTCGAGACTGACGCGTCACCGAGTCATCGAATCGACGATAATCGGCGGGTTAATTGAGTTTACGAGAGTTTTGTAAGAGTTGCGGAAAGAACGAGCTGAAACGAAGCTGGGGTGAAATGGTGCAAGCGACAAAACTTGTATTTTTGTATGGATCAAATTTTTGGTAGGACTTGGGTATCGAACGATGAATTGTAGATGAGACGAGGAGAGATTGCGTGTAGCATCGCGTGTTGTTGCTAATAATAACGGATCTTAAGGGTCGGGAATTTGTGGGAATAACTAGAAGCGGAAGGTTCCTTAACATTATTTGCCTGGCGATCAAAATGACATTTCAATGAGTTTGGCCACATTGATTCGGTCAATGAATTTCCCTTGGATGACGATTCTTATGTTCACGAAGAAGATATCGATAATCGGCTGACAATTCAAAGGTCACATTGAATTTTTCATTTCAAATTAATTGAAATCATTTTCAAACACCATTGATTGATCTCCGTAGTGCGGAATTGATCCGTGACGTAATAGCAAAATGTTTCGTCACATTTCGTGCCATTTTAGACACAAACGACACGTGCAATCTGAATCAAATCTGTAGCCGAATTTATACAAGATGTCCAACGATTCTTTTTTGCTGGATCTCTACCGCCAGACAGCTGTCACTTTGATGCCTGGAAAAGAAAAGCATAACCCTCTGCCGACATCTCAATTGTCAACGGCCATTTCAATGAACTCCTGCCCGTAAGAACGATAAACATTACCATGGAGTACACTAAAAGTATATCACTATAAAAAAAAAACATAACATATTCATGTATATTACAAAATGATAAATAATGACTACATTATAAATTGTTTGTTGTGTAAATTTATGGATGTTTAGAGGACCAAAAAATCTAATAAAAACGACGACTACTTAATGAAAACGCATTTTTCATTCTTATCAAATACGTATTTGCCCTACAACGATCCAGGTTGTTTCCCTAAAATGCAATTTGTTGATAAGACAATTTCAATGCCGGGTTTTTACCGACGGGCGGTAAGGTCAATCGGTAAATAGCCGACGACCAAGTTTTCCGAGTCGACTTGATTGCTATATCCTCATGCGTACTTAACCCTCCGTCGATAATTTATCGACACTATGATTATTTTACCGACGGATGGTAAGAGCTCTAGATGAGATCTGCTTAACCGACAAAAATTTAAGCTAAAATCCATTTATCCGTCATTACTGCTATGAAGATATAAATGGCTTTTCGGCTGAATGGTATTTCAGTTGAATTTTTTTCGGTACAACGAGGCCCATCCGCTCCGTACGTATCATCTGTAGGTAAATAGAGGAGCCGGGTAGATCTCCGACACTCCCGGGTTCCAAGTTGCTCAGTAGGTATGGCGCTGTTTCGCAGCCGCCAACCCGAAAAGGTGCAGCCTTATCCCGTTCTACGCGGTCGGCATAGTAGTTGCTCTCATGCCCGCGCAGCGCCAACTCTTCATACAGAGACCCATATTATCGACGTACATTCATACCAGCCGATGATCGCAACACTTCAAGTACAATACGACGACAGAAGGTGTCGCAACCATGCGCTACTGCTATATTCCTAAAGCTCGCATTGATCTTCCATCGAGACAGTTCGACAATTACAACGTATCTTGCCTACAATTCAATCAAATATCTCACGAACCAGCTATATCATACCGTTGCTCCTAAGAATGCAGCTTTACGCCCAGGCGAAATCTGACTACCATGAATGATGTCACGCATCGCGAAGGGGGCGTAACTACGCAAGGCGTGCGTGTTCAGCAATACATGCGGCATCCATCCCCAATGTCCCCAACCTTCTCACGAGGTTTATCCATTCAATTAGAATATCCACCCGTGTGTTCCCAAGCCAAAAGTAGTTTCCTCGTCTGTTCATTCGCCCGAAGGCTCCAGCGGTGAATCCAGCAGCCGTTTTTTTGATGGAGTGCCACGTTGATGGCATGATAACATCAAATGATTGCGTTTCCCGTGCGAAAATCACTAGCCGCCGGTTGACGTACCGTCCGCAAAGACTATCCAGGTCCGAGTGGAAAATAGACAATAAATCCCAGGAGATAGAACACCAGTCATCATCAGCTGTAGCAGCCAGGACATTGGGGGGGTAGGTTGGTACGAGGTTCAGCCAGGGGGATAAAAAATTGCTCGAAATGGATGGGTATCAGCGTTTCTCGTGGACGCGGGATACAACGTGCACCTGGACGCTCATATGGTGGGGATGGCTTGATGAAGTCTGTCGAGGTACGTCAGCCAGTAGAGGGGATGTCTCTCACCTGGTTGGATTTCGCGTTCGCCGAGTGGAGAGAGGGGAATCCCGCCTCTCGTTCACCCTACCATCGGCCACGACCATCTCGTGTGCGGCTCGGCGGCGGCGTGTGCAAGCCTTGCCATGGGACAGAAAGAGATGTAACGGAAGGGGGCTAAAAACAGCCGAAAAAAAACGTGCCAAGGGACAATAACACAGGGACGGGGGACCAAGAGGGAGACATGTTGGTGAACGCGGGGAAAAAGGATCGCTCTCGAATTGCCACATAGCCCTCGACTGAGATGGAGAACCGGCTGATGGAGGGCGTTCCAAAGGTAGTGCCACGTCTGAGCCACCAGATGTCACTGACTCTGATGTTTCGACGACAGTCCGTGGGCGGAATTGCGTTAAGCCACACCCGCGTAACGCCCATTGCCGGCCCTCCGATGTCTCGTAGGTGCAGACGGGCCTCGACATCCAAGTGGACAGCCAGGCTAGCGGCCGAGACATCAGGTCCGTGAAGGCGTCCGGGCTTCGTATACTAGACCTCCACTGAACGGATTAATCGCGAGCCGCGTCATTTTATCGTTCCCTTCGCGCACGCGATAAAACTCTTAGACAAAAAGCACTGTCGCGATCAACCGGGGGGCAACGGGATCATTAGGTGGCTCCACAGGGCAAAGGGGTTGGTGGCTTTCCAGAACGGATATATCTCCTGGGGGTATACGGCGTTTGGCCGGCTATATGCGAGTGTGAAAGGCCGCAACGCGGCATTGTGTCCGTTTCGTAAGAGCCAAGTGAAGAACGAATCTTTCTTGCCGATCGACGGGGTGCTTGGACTACCTGCCGTTTTATTGCTCGCCCGAGAGAACGGCTAGAGCTGTAGCACTGACGGCCAAGATGAAAGCTCCGGAGTGGAAGGGTATCTTGCTTTTGATTGTAAACCGACAATGAATCGACGGTGCGTCGAAAGTGCATAATCAATTGACAGAGGAATGGATTGATGACCGCACGGTTGCCTACCGAGTCGTTCGACAGTGTGATGTGTTACGAGTAATGTGCGTTGTATCAATTGGATTCGACATAGCTCGGGATGATGATCGGATAAGCCGGAAGTGCCGGTAAAACGCCACCCCCTATGTTGATCCGAGTGAACGACTCGATGATACACGGTCAGAATGAAAACTCGACTGCGCGATCGTAGTCATTTGTGCAGTTGAATATCCAGGTGAATGGATCGTGTTTCGGGACTTGGGAGGCAAAAGCAAGAGACAGGACCAAGGGCGTTTAGTGGTAGCGTGAGAACGAGTCTTTCGTGGCAGGTAATTGCGGTATGGAGCTGGTGGAGCATCGTCGAGGCGTTCAACGTCTTGGCAACGACCATCAGGATAGCCACACGAGCGAGGACGATAGTACGTGTGTGAATCGAAACGGCACCGGTCTCAGGAGCAAAGATCGCGACGATGATACCCTGTCGGATTGCGAGAGCGAAACGAGCGAGGTTCTCAGCGTCGGTAGCGAGCCCACACCGGCTGCCGACGGCCTCGAAATGGATCACGAGGATGATCCAGGGAGCGGTGAAAATTACGAGAGCGACACGGGCACGACGATTGCTACGCGGGGCGTTGATTCGTGCGGAGAACAGGAGCAAACTTCTGCGAATGGAAGATCAACCAAAGAGAGATCCGAAGCGTCCTCGAGGTCACCGTCGCCCTCGCCATCGAGCTCGGCAAGTTGCGATCCTCCGCAAAGCCCTGCCAGTAATTATTGCGCAACACCGCCGCAGAGTCGGAGATCACCCACGTCGCCGGCTGCATCCTCGGTGAGATCACCGGCATCATCGAGCGCCACGGCGTCGTCACCCGGGCGGCCGGACGCTCACCAGGAAGCCATAGTGCCGCGCTATCAATCGGCAAGCATCAGCGCCAGCATTCATCATCTCGGGCTTGGCGGCGTGGCTTCGAATCATCGCGACAACGGCCATCAGCATCATCATCTGCTGTCGAGCAACAGATACGCCGCAGCGGCCCTGGTAACGACCTGTCGCGATAACGATCTTGGCGAGTATCCGCCGATTGTCGGCGGCACGACGATACCAAGGATACCGGTGCATCATCCGATCGGCTTGACGAGCGTGTCGCACGGGACCTCGGCGGTTGCCGATCTAATCGGCTATTCGCAACAATCCCTGGATACCGGCAGGTCGCTGCTCCACGCTAGAGCAGCCCCAACGTTGAACGTACCGTTGGTAACGAGGCTGTCGCTCTCGCCTCCTACGGCAATGACGGTCACCGGACTTCAGGCGAATCCACCGAGCACGGCTTTTCATCCAGTCGTAGTTGCAGCAGCCACGGCCGCTGCGGCTGCTGCTGCCGCCGGCTGTCGGGACGCGAATCCTCTTCTCGCTGGACATACCACCCATTTTCCACATTCCGGACATGGAATAACAGCTGTTCAGCATTCCCTCCTCCAGCAACAAGCTTCCGCTGGTGCCTTGCAGATTCAGCATGTTCCACCCAGTGCAACGGTTCTCCATCATCAGCAGCAGAATCATCATGGCTCGCACAACTCTCGACACAATGCCATTGGCAGTCAGAGCCCTGGACAACACAGATTATCCGTCAGCAAGCTCATCCAGCGAAACAGCCAGGATTCGGCTAGCAACCGCGATACCGTCAGTCCCGAATCACCCGAACCTCGCGCCACTGATGATCGTCATCGGCAGACTCATCGTCACTCGGACACGCCGCGGAGCAATTCCTCGCCTGGGCAAAACTGCCTGCTGAACAACTCCACCGTTTCGACAACCGCCAACAATCATCACAGAAACAACAACAACAGCAGCAGCAGTAACAACAATATGCAGCATCAGGCGAGCCTCAAGTTCAGCATAGACAATATCCTCAAAGCGGATTTCGGTAGACGAATAACGGACCCAATATCGTTGAAAAAATCACGCTCGAAAAAAGCAGTGCCACGACCGATTGACCTGACCAAGGACTTTCGTGAAACGTCGTCCGAGGGCTCGGAACGCGGCTCCGAGACCTCGGCGACGAATCTCTCGCCCGGTGCAACGAGCGCGGCTAATCCAACGTCCAATAGCACCACGGGCGCGAGCAATAACGTGACTTCCGGTGGTACGACGACCGGTAATACGACTACGACCGGTGGAACAACCGACTCCTCCAAACAGATGCTATGGCCTGCCTGGGTCTACTGCACGAGATACTCCGACAGGCCGTCGTCCGGTGAGTTTGCGAAATTGTTCGTCATTTCTCTCTCTTGAAAGCCATTGGGAGGACTCGGACTAGTATCAGTGTCGTTTTATTCATTATATGAACTTTAGTGACTGATCGTCTTCAACATATTTGCCTGACGTTTGATCAACATCTAAGGTGTTCAGTTGCCCATTTATTTATTGCCCAACAGTGCACTTCGTGATGATAAGACGAGTGAAAAACCTCGGGGAAAGTACATACACGGAAGAGAAAAATTGAAAATTCTTTTTCCTCGAAAACTAAAAAAGATCGTAGAACATACCAGGTGTAGAAGTATGAAAGCGGATGTTTTGTAAAAATTACACGTCTGTTGATTGAAAATGATAAAAAATGTTTTGTTGAAAATAATCTCCATTGCTATTTATACATTTTTCCCACCTCTCCGGCAGTTTATGAATGCCACGCCAAAAAAAAACAGTTCTTCTTTTGAAGGGAACCAGTTGTCGAGCCCTTTTCGTACATTTTCATACGAATTGAAGCGTTGCTTAGCGAGAGCGTGTCTCATTGATGCGAATAGATGATAAACGGACGGAGCCAAGTCTGGAGAATAAGCCGCATGCGCTAGTATTTCCCAACTGAACGCCTCGATCGTTTCCCTAAACCGTTTTGGTGTGTGATGGAGCATTATCATGGAGCAAAATGACTTTGTGTTGCCTCTTTCCATGTTTCGGTCTCTCAAACGAATGGAGACGGCTTTCTGCGTCACATTCAATTGATCCGCGAGTTCTTGTTGACTTTGAGCATCATCTTCATCCAATAAGGCTTGCAATTCGTTGTCTGCGAACTTTTTCGGTGATTTCCCACGCTTTTCATTTCTCACGTCAAAGTCACCACTTTTGAATTTTTTGAACCACTCGAAACACTGTGTTTCACCAAGAGCATGTTCACCGTAAGTCATCGACAAGCATTCGATGCGATTCTGCAGCAGTTTTCTTCAAACGATAACAGAAAACCAATGCTGTCCGCAAATCGTAGTTGGTAGGCACAAAACTCGACATGTTTAAGGTTATAGAAAAATATACCGGTGTAGGGAACTTGGGTTGTTGTGTGTTGAACATCTTCGTCAGCTGTTAGAGGGAGATGATGGCGCTGCAGAAGCGGTCGTACGGTCCCTAAACTGTTGGCTAGCACCATCTACAGGGAAATTCCGGTTTCATACTTCTACACCTGGTACATGGGGGTGGTTCGGATAGGCATTCAAAGCATCCAAATTTGCCTGTTGGACGTCACTTTTCGGACCACCTTGTATATTCATGTATAAACATTTATATCTCTCTCCATCTTCGATCAACATATTTCCCACACTTGTAAAAATAATGAGAAGTTCAGAGGCTTTGACATTGGTGGACTACTCGTGATTGCGAAGCGAGACCTAGAGATTGAAAATTCCCGAGCAGAGTCCCGGAGACATTGCAACGACTGCGAATCCGTATTGGAGCAATAAACACAGAAATACGACCCCCGGAAATAACGACCGTATAAAAAGCTTGAAGCGCAGAAATCACGTAGTGTCACCGCGAAAGGGAAAGACGAGGAGAGCGAGAGAGCCCGACGGACAGATGTGGATTTATATGATTCGAAAAATAAAATAAACGCAGTCGCGAGTCAATGATCGCGGATGGTGGAGATGCTGAAAAACATGCCGAAAGACATGTGTATACTATTCATGCATAATATACAGATACACAATGCTAAATCATGTTTTATAATGTAAGCAAAGATTACCACAGTAAATCAAAGTTTGTGCAATATTCGTGGCTTCGAATACAGGTAGTTCAATCAACGTTGATTGGGTTCATTTTCATCGCTGATAAAACTTTAATGCCGAACGAACAAAATACAACTTGGGGCTCGCTTCAACGTCGATTGAAAGAATACGAACGGTGACTGGCTTTTGCAGCGAGTATCAGAATTCCATGATATCAGTTAGTTGCGCAATACCCGATAACACTTTTATTCAGCGCAAACATCCTTATCGCATCTTTTATGACTTTATTTTTTCCGTATAATTGCAGAAAGTGTCGTATACTGGCGAATAAAAATAGATATACTCGTTATATCTTTCGCGTATGCGTAAAATGCAAGCTGCCGAACGTAAAAACGTTGTGTGATAATTCATTTGGGAATTAAATCGTATTTGTGAATTCCGAATACGAAAAATTTAACGCGGAAGAAATAAATACCTAGGAGGGAATAATTAATTTGTTTACGACATTTATATGTTACTAGTGGAAAATATAAAATTAGGTGATAGTAATGGGCCCCCTTGCCCCCTTGAAGCCCAAATAAAAATGTGATTAAGAGGGGGTGGTTTACCCCCTGAACACACGTGATAATTACGAAACACGAGAAACCATCAATTTCGATTTTGTAAACATAGTTTGAATTAGCAGAAACATTTTGAACACAGGGAAAAGTTCTGCGATAAAGAAATTCATGTAAGGGGTGGTTCAGCCCTTCGAGAAAAATCCCAAAATGCAAAAATACGCAAACTTTAATTTGATTTCATCTTCCATGCAGTACCAGTTTCATTCAATTTTATATATTTTAAATATGGGCCCGCAGAAGCATAAATGAAGGGGTGGTTTACCCTTCAGTTTTTTAATGTACCCATAGTGGATTTTTTATCGCTTTTCTTAAGAAAACGTTTCCTTTTTGTTTAACTAAAAGCGGTAGACTGCCTGTGGCTGAAACTCGCCTCCGGCAATGCCCTATTTTAAGGGATGGTTTCACCCTTAGAACCTTTTTTTTCCGCCGTAAAAAAAATAACATAACAATAACGACAACAAATAACAATTTAAATATACATTTCTCGTAGTTTTTTTATGCTCCAGACGTATGTGAGTTTCAACAAAATCGCAGGACACCAAAGAGTTCTTATCGGGTCGCGTTTATCGTTCGATTTTTTTTTCGAAACCGCTAATACGATCGTTTACTTTGCCTCTCGAAGTCTCCCGTTGGAAAAACAGAAAAAAAACCTATGACGAAACGAATAAAAATTTAGCAATCGATAATGCGAGTCGATAAAGAGCAAGCGGAAATATTTGGAAAGCGAGAAAAACGACGTTAAGGGGTCTTCTCACTTTACACGCTAAAAAAAGCGATTTTCATTAATTTTTTGATAGGTTTATATTATAAATATTGATATAAAAGTTGCTACACTTAATAAATACTTTTTCGAAATACGTTAAAAAAATTTTATTCAAAGAATCTGTGGTTGAAATTTCATAAGAATGGGTTCAGTGGTTTCGAAGATTTTATGAACAAGCCATCGAAAAACGTTGTTTCGAGAAAAAAACGCGTTTAAAGTTTGTTTGGGTTACATAAATACATGACATTTTTTTTTGTTATGTATTTCGAAAGTGTCTTTATTAAGTGTAACAACTTTGATATCGATATCTATAATACAAACCTGTCAAAAAAATGCATGAAAGAAGCCTTTTTTAGCGTCCAAAGTGAGAAAACCCCTTAAAATAAATCGCCAATAAAGTTGTCGTTGAAGGATCGAAGCGCTACCGCGGGCGGGCGTTGGTTGACTTCAACCAGTACGGTGTTGACTTTCGCGTCTTTCGCGCATTACCAGCTCTAATAAACCGCGGGTCGATGTGTATTACGATCAGCGAGATGTCTCGTCCGCTCCTCCGTGTACGAAAAGATCCTCGTAAGATTAAAAGGAGAGATGCAAGAGGGCGACCAGTTTGACCGGGAGACTGTGACAAGGATCGCAAAACGAGCTCTTTTTCTTTCTCGTTCATCCTCCGTTTCGCTCTTTCCGATGCACTCGGGACGATGCGAGAGACGACTCCTTTCCCGGCCGACAGTCAAAAATGTGCGTTCCCCCGGACGTGTTGAAATTGCAACTTGCCCTCCTCCTCGACGCGTGTAATTATACTAATTGATTCTAAATAAAATCGGACGTACATCCATATACTTACGGACACGCTTAAGGAGGTTGGAGCGATTCGGTCGAGTCGAATGACGGTTTATTCATTTTGTTTTTTCAATGAACCTCAAAAAAATGCATACGAGGTACAGATTTATTCTGTATATGCTATTTTTTTAAATATATAATTAAGGGAGACTTCGTCCGTGGAGTGCAATATTTCAGGTGTTTACCTTTTTTTTTAAAGGAAACGAGTAAAGCTTTTTGAGTGCGGTTTTTTTCTTGCTTTTATTCATGATATACAGAACGTTAACATTTTTTTATTTTTTTTAAAACCAAAATGGCGGCCGTTGCAGCTCCGCGAAAACAGGTCCTCAAATCGCGGGAGGTAAACGGCTGACATCACTGCCCCCTCTTTGTTGATCTGAAACGCAAATTCAAAGCATATTATCAATCTGTGACCCTTTGGTCATGGAATGACGGATGGGTTTTTCGTTTCGTACAAATTTCGGAAAATGGCGGCAATTTAAAAAAAATCGAATTTTCGCGTTTTTCTTTCGCATAAGAAGATAAATAATAAATGCAAAAATGTATCTATCGAAAAAACGATCCGTCATTCCGTGAAGACATATTTTCTGAGTATGCTCTCCAAATTTCAGGTCGATATGTTAATTACAGCGGTCAGGAGAATGTCAGCCATTTTTAAAAACGTGTTTTCGAGAAAAACGCGTTTGAAGTTTTGTAATGTGTTTACACAAATGTGTTTATAATTACCGCTAATCGGCAATGCCTGGTCCATAGAGGCATCCCTCCTCTTCTTCTAGCTGCTCACGTTGAGCCGCTAACATCTCCCGCTGCATTTCAAGGACAAAGTCTCCCTTAAAGGGCAAAAGTATGCATTTTAATATTTTTATTACATAAATTAGAAGAACTTTTGTGTTACTACCAACTTGAAAAAGTATGACATTAACGATGATTATTATTTTAAAAACTACGATACCGAATGTTTTATATAATTCACAATGAAATTTTGAGTAATTTATAATTATGTCTATAATAAGAGAAAAACTCCTTTTTTCGAGTTTTCCGGTAGTCTGGGTTTTTATTTTTTTCTTTGTCGTATTATTTTAAAGTTTTTAAACATTTTGTGTACGAACAGTTATTAAAAATACTCAAATATGGAGAAAAGTGTGTTACGTGATATATATATATATATATATATATATAAATATCATACTACCCCCAAAAATATGATACCAATAATATCAAATAATTCACCCTCTTGAATATAAATATTCACCCCCTATATATATATATATATAAATGTCCATAGGCAATGTGCGTACTGAGGCCGCGATCCCGCGAGTCTCTCGGGTATTAATTATTATTAAACGATCTCCCGTGCTTGCGAAAGGATTCAGCCATATATACACGTACCCAAACGGGCAAAAAAAAAAATATTTGACGACGAAAAAAGAAAAGAAAAAAAACGTCAAAATACCTAGGATAAAAAGAAAGAACGTACAAATATACCCAACGACATGTCGCTTGATAAATCACCCGGTGATCGTTTCGACGAAAGAAACGACTGCCGACGATCAGGATCTCACCCGAGTCTGACACACACGGTCCGCGCGCGCTCAGGCGCACACACAGCCTCCCCGATTCAATGCGCTTCGGAACTTTCGCGGTGAAATAAAGAGACATTAATTTGCGCTCCGAGAGCTATATAATAGTTCGAGTAGAAGTCGTCGACGACGGGAAAAAGACGATAGTGCAAGAGAAGCCGCTCTCGCGGGCTTGGAAATCGCACCGCGAATGGTCGTCGTAATCGCCTTCGAGCACAGCTCTATACCAATGCGTTTCAATAGACACGCACGCATGTCTATATATAGATATCTAGATGTACATTGGACGGTCCACGCCAGAGCACCGTAATTAAGCTCCGTCGTATTTGAATTTCCGAAAAATCGAAGAATTTGGCTTCCTTCGGGAGAATTTGTTGCTATTTTCAGAACAAAATTGCAAACGCGTATAGAGCCAGTCGTTAATTAAGGGAGAACTCCGCTGGGACGGGCCGAAGAAGGTTGTTTTTCGATTTTTTTTTGTCTAACAAATTATTTTTTTGGGACTTGGAAAAGGAGGTATGTTATTAATCATACGTTGAACTTATTTCGCGTAAATTTATGTTTAAAAAAATAAAAAATTAATAACGTTATTGAGGTATCCTTAAATTTCCACATTTTTTATACACATTCAAAAATCCACATTTTTAATACAGATCCTCTGTATAAAAGTCCTCTTGTATAAAAAAACTCTGTATAAAATCCTCATACAAATCCTCTGTGGTCCAACGGTCGGATCGATAACTTGACAATGGTTGGCCCGAAAAATAACAATAAAATAGTTTTATAATCTATATAAATGTTGTAGACGTTGTACCTAGCCGTTTAAAAAAAAAAATAATAATGTAACGGCAGGTGTTCAAAAAAGTGTAATTTTGGCGAATTTTTTGCTTATTTTCGGGGGCTTGAAAATATTAAATAAAAAAAAACTACGTATAACAATAGCTACTGCAATTACGGAAAATTTAGATTTTTTTAAAATGGAAAATCGGACAATCATAGCCAGACTTATGGTTCCAGCCAGTTCGAGAAAAGTCGTTTCGAGAAAAACGCGATTGAAAGAATTTTTTACATTATAAATTCAATTTTTTAATTTAAATCACATATTCGTGATATGCTTGGAGAAAAAGCAAAACAAAAAATTTTTCAACCGTCACAGTTGTGTTCCGCCTTAAATCTCCTCGTTAGAACCATGACCCGATGTACAAGAACTTAATTTGCAAACCAAGTTTAGATAATTTTTTTTAAAAGTACTCCTTTCATGTCACAGTGACCAAATGTCCTAAAAAGAATAATTATTTTCTGCGGTTTTCTTTTGCTTTTTTGGTATCCCTAAGTCAATGTGAGAACACTCTCCAGGAATGTTCTTTTATTTCCTGAGTTCCAACGTAAACTCTTGCGGATTTTTACGTATTACCCGTTCCATTTAAATCCTTTCCTATTCCTCCCGATACGCACTTCGCTGATCTTAATTAAAATCCAATGGATTTGGAACACGACGAAAACCATATGAACGGGTAACTTAAGGGGTTTTCTCACTCTAGACGCTAAAAAGGCTATTTTCATTACTTTTTTTCTTAGGTTTATATTATAGATATTGATATAAAAGTTGTTACACTTAATAAATACACTTTCGAAATCCATACAAAAAGTTTTTTTTATGTATTTATGCAAACAAACAACAAACAAACAAACAAACAAATAACAAACATGTAAACAAATAACAAACTTTAAACGCGTTTTTCTTGAAACAACGTTTTTCGACGGCTTGTTGATAAAATCTTCGAAACTACTGAACCGATCCTTATGAAATGTTAACCACATATTCTTTCAACTATAGCTATAGCGCACAAGAAGGATATTTTTTAAATTTTGATATTTACTATTTTTTTTGCCAAAAAACGGTGAAAAATACGTTTTTTTTTGTTTTTTTTTAAAAAATATCCGCCATTTGGTTATTTTAGCATATATAAAAAATCGTATGATATGCGCTATAGCCATTAACATATTCAATCTAAAATCGTTTGATTTTTTTGTTTCGGATGATCCATCTCCGAGATTTCATCAATAGCGTAAACCTACAATTTTTTAGGACATTTTTTTAACTACCATTTTCCCCTATAAATAGTGACTTAGGAAGAAAAAAAATTTCACTTTATTTCGAAAGTGTTTTTATTAAGTGTGACAACTTTTATATCAACATCTATAAATAATCCTATCGAAAAAAATCATGAAATAGCCTTTTTTAGCGTCTAAAGTGAGGAGACCCCTTAATTTTTAGAAACTCAATGTGGGGCAAATTTTTTTAATGATTGTGGCTCACAGTTATGAACCGCCCCATTTGGGTACTCCGTAACTATATCTAGGGAAAATAAATTACTTTGAAGGCGTCATATCCAAGTAATATTGGCTACCAGCACACTTGGCTGTTTCGAGCAAGCCCCTTAAATTTGTTCTCAAACGCTTAGGCGATTTTGCAAACATACGGATTTTTAGAAATTACTCTAACATGAATAGGCTTAGATTTATCTGAAGGTGATTTCGAAGATATTTTCATCCACGTAATGTTGAGTATGGGGACAGTAGGCTGCTATGGGGATGGTCCTCAAACTCCAGTGTCTCTGAAATCATCCTTTCCTATTACGTATCACCATGCATACTATACGTACATACGTTCAGTACCGTGTTTGATGGTTTCCCGATGCCGCGGAAGCCGACGGTGTCTCCCTAGGGATGCATCGGTCGGTCTCGTTAAGGGAACTTGACCGTTGCGTAGCACAAATTCCCCGCGCGTTAAAAGCTCAAAAAATAAAAGTGCCGAACCAGAAATGGAATTCTCCGGTAATTGAAAAGGAATTATTTCGTGGTATCCGTCCGAGAATTTGTCAGGTAGGGGAGCTGCGCTTAACATGACATAGTCAGATAATACGACACACCCTCGATATATTTTCAAATATTCGCAATATAATGACGTTCTATGGTCGGCCAATGAGTATTGCGAGTAGCGAAATCTAATATAGCCGTCAGTGAACACGAGCCTTGACGTATAAATTTTCGTGATTTTCGAATGCAAAAAAACTGACCACGTTATTATCTGGTGCTAAAAAAAAGATTTTTTCTAGTTGAACTAATTTATTTATAATCTAGGGTCATTGTACTTTACAAATATTGCACTACGGATATTCTAATTCCAAAGTTTTTGTCACGACAAATAAACAAAATCTGCATTCACTTATGGGTAAGTTGCCATTCCGGAGGTCGGTGTAAGATGAGACACTATGTCATCTTACCCTGCTGCGTATTAAGGAGTTTCGATACCGACGATACAATGTTGCCATGCTAAACCACGTTAAAAACATAAAAAATTTCAAAAAGTTCAGAATTTTATAAAATTTGGTGAACGTATTCTTTAGTGTCAAATTTGACAATACAAATTTTTTCAGATTTTTCTTGGTGCACAGTTATCGAGTAAGTTAATACTAAAGTTCACATGTATAAGCATAGCGTTTCCATATATATAGGTATTCATGGCGGGCATAAGAAATCTGCTTTAATGCTTAAGGCGTTACCCCCACTTGTAGCGCAAAAAAGGCCTTTTTCATGATTTTTTTTAAAGAAAACTACAAAACTTTTTGATCGATCAATATACCATCTTAAAGAACACATCTTGAAGAACTTTCAGTAATTTTTTTATTGAAAAATATTACATTGTTTAGCGGCAAATGGCCGTCAATGAAATAATGTTTTTATATACACGGTTTGCGGTGACCAACATTGCGGCGAAGTGGATCATCTGAAGAAAAAAATGCGGATGGATTTTGTCAAATATAAGTATAAACTAGTCTTTAATCGAAGGATTTTAAAAAATATTCATTTTTCACAAAATGGCGGGCAGTCAAAGTTAATGGTTCGATTTTAACGAAAAAAACCGCCGTTTTTTGGCTATAAAACGGCCATTTTTTTCGAAAAAAAAAATCGAACGATTAAAGACTACATTTTTATGTATTAAATAAGCCTGCAAAATTTCAAGAAGATCGGTTCATCAGTGTTCGAGGAATCTTGGTCACCGACTTCAGAAATGCCATTTTGAGAAAAACTGGTTACAAGAATGGATGACCAAGACCATGGAAGCTGTAAAGAAGAATAGAATGGTTTGGTTTTTAGCATCCAAACATTTTAACGTGTCGCAGGCAACACTTCATCGTCATTATAATAATGTTCCAATCAATATTGGTTGCTATCAACTAACCTTTAACCCAGAAATTAATGTATCAGTATAATTCGGTCGACTCGTGTAAAATGACATACATATGTCATCTTAGACTGGAGTACGTCGTCTTACACACGTCGACCTACATGTGGTTTTTTATTTTGTTATTTATTATTTACGTAGATAACTAATGTCCTCAAGCTGATTCTATTTTATTAAAATAATAAACCTTCATGGATATACGTCGCTTTGAAATCATACGTCGTCGATTATTTCAATATTTATCGTAAAATAAAAAGCACGTCATCTTAACCCCTCGACTGCAAACTTTCGCCACGAGCCTCTGACTATGGGGTCGGTCCGACCCCAGACATTTTTCAGATCGGTTTATTTCGGTAAATATGCATTTTTTGTAGAGACGTTTTTTGTAGTCGTAGATCTTTATTTAATGGACCAACTTTTATTTTTTAAGAAGAAGAAAAATCAAGTGCCCAAACAGTCGTTCAAAGTGGGAGATGCGTTGAAAAATACTCACTTGCACAAAGAAGATCATAATTATTTTTGTTTCAAAATACAGATGAAAGTCCTTTGAGATTTTAAAAAGGAAGGTTCGTAGATACGAAAAACAGACAGTGTCGACCGTCTTTCCAAAAAGTACATTTATTCGGTGGTTTGAATTTGAGTATTTTCGGGATAATGGAAAAATGGAAAAAACTCCCTCGGCAGATTAATTGTTGAAAACGTATATTTTCCGCATTTTTGTTTCCTTCAATGACTTATTATTATTCACATCAAGCGCAATCGACGCACAAGTACAGTCGTTGCTCTTTGCACATAGCCCTCTTGCATAATGGACACTTGCTTTTAATTTTATGATCGGCATTCTAAGTACATAATTTACTATAGTAGCGCAAAATAAAAAATATCCATGAGCATTTTCTATCGTAACTCACTTACATGTAATAATAAAACGCCAAATTTCACAAGAAAAAAGCGTTTTCACTTTCACCGCGCTACTGCATAAACGGGGTCGATTCGACCCCAGGTCCTTTTTCGACAGCTGTCCTCAGTACATGGGCAAGATGTAGGCTGGAAGTCGAGTGTCCACCTATAGAGTAGGAGTGGGGCAACATACAGACAGTTGACAAAAAAATGGGGTCAAAATGACCCCATTTTTGTCCAGTCGAAAATCGCACACTGATAAATTGTAGAATTTTTTAACCATCGAGAAACCCTAGGAACTTGACTTTCAACATCGTGCTTTCGAGACTCGTGGCATCGAGCGAGTTCGTGTCGAAAATTGTGGCGAAAAAGGCATGAAAGCGCGCAGTTGCGGGAGATTTTTCCGGAAGATAAATTTCGAAACAGCAGGCAAACGTGCGAGACTTCTCCGCGACGTTGGATGAATACGCGTGCAGCAGGAAAAAAAAAGACGAGAGAGCCGGCCGTGCGTTTCGCAATTATCTCAGGGCCGGGCATTAAGGTGAAGCAGCAGGAAGATGTCGAAAAAATTGGAAGAAAAAAAAACAAGGCTCTCCGCATCGACTGCACTATGGATGATTTTTTTTTGTTTTTTTGTTTTTACTGCACGTGAGTTTAGCGGGTATTTTGCATACGATCATCGACGAGCGAAACTTCACTGGGCCCAAAGTCAGAACGCGCTTCCGCGTCGATTATCTCGCGGGCTCCCTTTCCGGTTGTAGCCTCCCGAGGAAATTAATCGCGGCGTTTCGACCGAACGGAAGCGAGGGAGAGAAACCAATCGTCATTATGTTGGCCAGATACTTTACTCATCCGCGTGGAACAATTAAACGCCAAAGAAGGCACGGACTGTACCGAGAAACTTACGCGATATTGCGTATCTTTACGGAACTCCGTCCACGGACTTCCGGTCACGTTGATTCGGAACGAGCAAGCATGTACAAAAACGACGATGTCTGAAAAAAAAATGTATATATATATATATATATATATATATATATATATATATATATATATATATATATATATATATATATAGATTTTATAGCGAAATTTTATCCATAATTTTCGAGAAAATACAAAGAAATGTTGGTGAATTTATTTAAGGGGCTACATCTACTTAGAGGCCAGAAAAAATGGCCAAATTCTGATTTGTTTTTTCTGGGATATGGTTGGTAAAAAAGAAACGCATTATTTTTTAACGCAGAGGTACATATAGTGAGAGCCTCTAAAATTAAAATCACCAAAATGTACAGAAAAACAGCAAAAACATGGCCGCCGTCAGATGATGAAACTTTTTTTCGCGACGTTTGGCGGTGGACACTCTCCAGCTTGAACGGTCCATCCGAAATCTAAAACCAAACGGGTTATTCAAGTTAACAATAAATACGAGTCGTTGACGATCGGCGATTTTTAAAATCATCTTTTTTAACAACCTGGCGACGAATTGAAACTCGAGCTTACAAAATCTATGAACAAAGTCATCATTTTTACGTAACTATTAAAAATTGAAGATGAAATATTACAGACACGACGATGTTTGAAAAAATATATATACAGAGATTTTATAGCGAAATTTTATCGATAATTTTCGAGAAAATACGAAGAAATGTTGGTGAATTTATTTAAGGGGCTACATCTACTTAGAGGCCAGAAAAAATGGCCAAATTCTGATTTGTTTTTTCTGGGATATGGTTGGTAAAAAAGAAACGCATTATTTTTTAACGCAGAGGTACATATAGTGAGAGCCTCTAAAATTAAAATCCCCAAAATGTACAGAAAAACAGCAAAAACATGGCCGCCGTCAGATGATGAAACTTTTTTTCGCGACGTTTGGCGGTGGACACTCTCCAGCTTGAACGGTCCATCCGAAATCTAAAACCAAACGGGTTATTCAAGTTAACAATAAATACGAGTCGTTGACAATCGGCGATTTTGAAAATCATCTTTTTTAACAACCTGGCGACGAATTGAAACTCGAGAATACAAAATCTATGAAAAATGTCGTCCTTTTTAAGTAACTATTGAAAAAGGAAGATAGATTTTCAAAAAGTGAGATCGTCAACGACCTTCAAATGTGTCTCGTCGCATCTCCTATAAATTTGGAAACACTGCATCAAGTGGTTCTCGAGATATCATGTCCACCGACTTTGAACACAATGTTTCGAGAAAAACGCGTTTGAAGTTTGAAGTATGGTGCTGCTATCGTTACTTCAATTTTATGATTATTTCAATGTAATTTTCAGGGAATATAGCTGAAAGGTGATACTATCGAATAAAAATATTTTTGACAAATGCAATTTTTTGACCCACCTAGGTAGATGTTGCCCGTAGAAAAATGAATTTTTTCATTCGTTCGTACTTTGTAAAATGAAATATTTTTGTTGGAGTAAAAAAGTTTCGTCCTTTTTATAAAAGCAGAACATTAACTCAAAAGTAGCCTGAAAAGATATCCGGATTCATAATCAACGTTTTTGTGACTAACGACGTGTAAACGTGTGCCCACGATAAATTATAGAGTCCCTTCCTCCCTCCCGCACTCTCTCCTTAAAGTATTTTCTCCTCCGCTTTCCCTCGAATTTCCCAGCATTTAAACGCCCCTGGCTCATCCTCGTCTCGTTTCGTTCACATTCATTCTTCTATATATATATATATATATATATATATATATATATATATATATATATATATATATATATATATATATATATATATATATATATATATATATATATATATATATATATATATATATATATATATATATATATATATATATAAACACCTATGTGTACGTGTACGTCGACTGTTAGTACTCCAGGCCGTCCGAGCTCGAATCTCGCGAGAGTGAAGCACGTGCACACATGAGAGAGGAGCTCGAGTGCGATGCTCTCGAATATAAATGGACGGACGAGTAAACGACGTGTGTGCCTTTAGGTAGGTGCCTCTCTTCTCGTGTACATCGCCGACGTAATACGAACATGCATGTATACAGGATCGACGATTAACAAGGAACACGAGGAATAGGGGGCGATCTCACCGGTTACCGTCATTCACGGAGCTTCAACAATATTTCGATGCCTGCATGCCAGCATGAAAAGAACAATTTTCGAGTTCCGATTTTCTTCACCCTGACAATTATTGCTTGTGCGATGAGAAAAAATTCCGTTTATTCATTTGCGTACGCCAACGCTTTTTTCTCACATTTTATCGTTTTGTTTTGATGAAAATATAAACGGTCGATGAGTAATGTAATTGTGCAAATGATCTCTTCTTAAATATTATTTTATGTCTCTATTTGAGGATCTCTGCTTTTTAGTCAAGAATTGTGAGATTTATCTAAGAATTTTGACATCTATTTAAGAATTTTGATATTCATTTAGTCATTCTGATATTTATTTACGAAGTTTGAGATTTATTTAGAAATTCTGATATTCATTTAGGAATTTCGATATTTATTTAGGAATTTTGATATTTGTTTAGCCATTTTGATATTTATTTAAGTAGTTTTATGTTCATTTAGGAATGATCATATTTATTCAAGAATTTCATATTTATTTAGGCATTTTTATGTTTATTCGGGCATATTTAGGAATTTTGATATTTATTTAATAACTTTGATGTTGATTTAGGAATGTCGACATTTATTTTAGAATTTTTATATTTATTTAGGAATTTTTACGTTTATTCAGGCATATTGACATTTGTTGAGGAATTTTGATATTTATTTAAAAATGTTGATATTCATTTAGGCATTTTAATATTCATTAAAGTGTCTTGAAAAATATCTCAGAATTTTGATATTTACCCAAGAGTGTCGATATTCATTCAAGAATTTAGATATTTTCCCAAGGACTCTGACATTTATTTAAGAATTTTGATATTTGTCTGAGATTTCTGATATTTATTTATGAATTTTGATGTTTGTCTAAGAATTCTGACATTTATTCAAGAATTTTTATGTTTACGTCAAAATCGTGATCCTTCAAAAATTTTGAAATTTCTTTGCGAATTTGGCTACTTATTCGAGGATTTTCATATTTATTAAGACATTTTCATATTCACTAAAAAATGCATTCTCATTTGTAAAACTTATCATAAAAATTTTTATATTAAACTCTCAGTCTTCTTTACAAATAGATTTTACCGAAGGCCTTGTTTGTTCATAAATTCGCAAAAAAAAGGGAAAAAGGAAAGCGCCATGTCGAGCCAGACATAAAATTGGACTTTCCGCACTCTGCTGCGTGCAGCGAAAATGCATTGGGCGATTTTATATTTCCCACAGCACACGCGGAATAAAGATCCTCCCGCGGGTCTCGTTCTCTCCGAAGGTGGTGAACCACGTATTATCCTCGTAACCGTTTTACACGTAACAAACAATATAGTGGCGAGAGAAAATGTTTCGCGTTATATATGAGTGCTCATACGTACATATATATATATATATATATATATATAAGTTATAATCGTGAGTGAGGCACATTGCCAGAGCTATTAACATCGACGCGAATCGTCGTTGAACAAGGGAAACGTGGGCGAAACTCTCGGGAGAGGAAAGAGTGAAAAGTCCAGAGTGGGGGGGAGGGTGAAAGAAGGGGGAGCCTATTAGTCTTCTTGACTATGTTACATTGCTTCTCGAGCTTCGATATATGAGCAAAAGAAAGAGAGGGGGAGAGAGAGAGAGAGAGAGAGAGAGAGAGAGAGAGAGAGAGAGGGGGGGGGGGAGAAAGAGGGGGGAGAGAGAGAGGGGGGGAGAGAGAGAGGGAGAGAGAGAGGGAGAGAGAGAGGGGGGAGAGAGAGAGGGGGAGAGAGAGGGGGAGAGAGAGGGGGGAGAGAGAGGGGGAGAGAGAGGGGGAGAGAGAGGGGGGAGAGAAGGGGAGAGAGAGGGGGGGAGAGAGAGGGGAGGGGGCGAGAGGGGGAGAGAGGGGGGAGAGGGGGAGAGAGGGGGAGAGAGAGAGAGAGAGAGAGAGAGAGAGAGAGAGAGAGAGAGAGAGAGAGAGAGAGAGAGAGAGAGAGAGAGAGAGAGAGAGAGAGAGAGAGAGAGAGAGAGAGAGAGAGAGAGAGGAAATGACGCTTCTCGTTGGTACTTGGGCCGCGAGGGTGTTAATCGCGATCGGGTGTCGCATGAGAGAGCGCCTCGTGGCACGCGTGTCCTCAACATAGTAATAACACCAGCTGTACCGCGAGTATGTGTGCGCGAGTCAGCGAGAAAATCAAACGAGGAAAACGCTCCGAGCGCAGACTTCTGCGCAAGCCGGAAGTGAAAAATTGGCAATCGATTCGCGGGGTGCAAAGGGAGATAGCGTGTAATTTGAACCGAAAAAAGTCACCTTCGCACGGTAACAAATCGATACAAAAGTGGGGAATGCTGAAAAAAAAAATCGGCCCAAAAATCACATTAATCGAAAGAATGCCTCGATCGTTCTCGATTATGAGGCAAAAGATTCCCCTCCCCTCTTTACATTGTTCAGCCGCGTGAAACTCGTTCCAATCTCGTCACGGGCCTTCGAAAATCAATTCGCAACGCGTATTACGGTGCTCGCGAACGAGGAGAAAAAAAAATCATCCCCTCGCGCGGAGGGTTACGAAAGTCGTTGATCGACGCAGCGGGGGCGCGCGAGCCCTTTGCAGAATTTTTCTATCATGGCGAATTTGTCACAGGGAGTTTTGAACATTTAGTGCCGTGTTTATTTTTTGCTTCTTCTCGGAGAGAATGATTAAATGGACCACGGAGCACTGTCGATCAAATTTTCGTATCCGATTTCAGCATTAGGCCCTTCGGCGAAGGGCGTAAAAATATCGTAGTTTGGCAAATATTGCAATTTTTAGTCGTATGAATTCGGTTATAAAGGGTCAATTTTTTTACTCAATGCTCAGACTCTCGTCGACACCGCGAAGGGTTTTTTTTTCTAAATGCTTGAAAGAAGGACGAAAAGTCTGACAGAATCGATTCGGCACGGGCCACCTCGGTCGAAGAGAAATCGCGAAGTGAGTCGACTTTGGTATGCCAAGAATTCAATTGCCTCGCATAAGGGACAGTGGCGAAGGGTTGTTTTAATGAATTTACAGCCCTATCCGACCTGCCAAGGGTCGAGAAGGGAGGGACCGATAGAGTCCTGTGGAGGTTCTCACCAAGTATTCCGGGAGCCTCGAGTTTCCAACCGAGACCCATTGAAAGGGATGGGGGCTGGAGAGTTCATTCTCAGTTCGAACATTGCCGGAAGTCACCTCCCAAAACCGGAAATTTCAGCATAATATGTCCAATAGTATTTTTATAGTTATTTCTCTAAGACCGAATTGAATTTCTCCGCTCTCCCATAAAATGGTCCACGAAGTATTTAAGGGACTGCACCTACTTAGAGGCCCGGATAAAATCGCCAAATTCCGATTTTTTCCGGCAAACGGTTGGTGAAAAAAACACCCTTTCAAAACACGAAGGTACATATATTGAGAGTCTCAGAAAGTTCCCAAAAAATACGGAACATTTTTTTCACCACGTTTGGCGGTGGACACTCCCCAGCTTGAACGGTCCATCTGAAATCTAAAACCCAAACGGGTTATTTAAGTTAACAATGAATACAAGTCGTTGACGATCGTTGATTTTGGAAATCATTTTTTTTAACGAAGTGACGACCAATTGCATCTCGAGCATACAAAATCTATTTAAAAAAGTCGTCATTTCGCGTAACTATCAAAAAATCGAGATCGATTTTCAAAAAGTGAGATCGTCAACGACCTTTCAATATTTCTCGTCGTATCTCGTCTAAATTTGGAAACAATCCATCCAGTGCATCTCGAGATATCACGTCCACTGACATCGAAAACAGTGAAAAAACTTTTTTAAAAGACGTTTTTTTTTCATCAACTGTTCCCCAGAAAAAAAACATCGGAACTTGACCATTATTTTCGGGCCTCTAGGTAGATGTAGCCCTTTAAATTGATAGGAGGACTCTTTTAGAACGATTTTCATATTACACAATTTTGCAGTTTCGATTTCGTCCTGGCTCTACCAAAGTTCTCAAGCTTCCGAGTTGACAGAAAAAGTTTGACTTTATTCTGGATCGAAGCCAAATTAATTTCTACAATCACTTGTTGCTAATTATCATTCGTATTAATTGAAAATAATTAAATCGAGAATTTTATTTCTTTTTTTTTATCGATGACCCTTTCCATGTCAAAGTACTTCATGTGTCGGTTCGCCAATTTGGAAAAGTTTTCATTTCCTTAAGGCGTTACCCCCCACTTGTAGCGCAAAAAAAAGGCCTTTTTTCGTGAATTTTTTAAAAGGAAAACTACAAAACTTTTTTTAATCGATCAATATACCATCTTAAAGAACACATCTTGAAGAACTTTCAGTAATTTTTTTTATTGAAAAATATTACATTGTTTAGTGGCAAATGGCCGTCAATGAAATAATGGTTTATATACACGGTTTGCGGTGACCAACATTGCGGCGAAGTGGATCATCTGAAAAAAAAAATGCCGATGGATTTAGTCAAATATAAGTAT
>OY723392.1:39980352-39997852 GCA_963210295.1 Ophion ellenae
GTGTGTGAGGGGTGGGTGTAAGGGGTGGGTGTGAGGGGTGGGTGTAAGGGGAGTGTGTGTGTGTGTGGGGGATGTGTGAGGGGTGTGTGTGTGTGAGTGTGTGTGTGTGTGTGTGTGTGTGTGTGTGTGTGTGTGTGTGTGTGTGTGTGTGTGTGTGTGTGTGTGTGTGTGTGTGTGTGTGTGTGTGTGTGTGTGTGTGTGTGTGTGTGTGTGTGTGTGTGTGTGTGTGTGTGTGTGTGTGTGTGTGTGTGTGTGTGTGTTTGAGTTTCTGGCAAAGTTTGACCGCGTATGAGAAGCGTGCGGCTCGCGTGCACAATGCGAGAACACGATTAGCGAGTGTGATAAATAAATAAGCACGTGCTGGGCGAGCAAATTAAACGAGGATAAGTAGCCGAGGTTGCAATCGTAAATTGGTATTTATCGCCAAAGATCAGTATGCAGAGAGGGCCAAAGCCAGAGCCAGCTCAATGTTAAGAAATGAAGAACTTTGTTGCGCCGAGGGTAATTAAAAAAGCCCGTCTTCTTCGAGCCATTGAACGATGGAATGACACTTCGATGACACTCAAGAGGGGACTTTAGGCGAGGAAAAAATTGCTGATTTTCATGATTTGTTTTTGAGGAAAGATTTTTTCACGTTTTTTTAGACTCAGGTTATGTTTTATTACTACTTTTGGCTGTGGCATGGTGTTTTTTAATTTCTATTTATGTTTGAAAATGGCGGAGATGTGCCACGGTCGTCTGAACGGGTTGCAGGGGATGTTGTCAGACGGCGTGACACTTAACATCGGCGGGGTTGAGCTGAACAAAAAAATCAATGAAGATTTTTCTTTCGTTAACACTCATACGCAGAATATGAACCAACAATAAGTGGGAAATGTTGAAAATCGATGAAATGATACGCTTTGAAACTGAAAGATTGAACATTTGGACAAAAAACTGGCCACTTCAGCATACATTTTTTTTGTTCTTTTCTCAAAAACATTTAGGGTCATGTTTCGGACAATAAGGTTAGAAAGATTCACAGCGAATTTCATCATAATCGGTCGATTAGCTTTTTAGCTATACGTCACGCTAGTTTCGAAACTCTGGTTTGGAAGACACCGTACCACACCTCCGCCATTTTTTGAGATTAACAAAAAAAATACCATGTACCGGCTGAAAGTACTAATAAATCATACCCTAAGTCTCAAAAATGGTAAATAAATTTCTCCTTTAAAAAAAGATCATGAAAATCAGTTTGCTTGTGTCCAAAAGAGTAGTGGGTTTTCAATAATTCTCCCGATGAGAGGATTGGGATGACGAGGTCGAGATTTCACGAACGTTGATACATAGGCCTGCCAACTTTGAGATTTTTTTTCATGGAAAAATATTTATAAACGATGACGTTATTATTGTTTGAACAAAATGCCACCGTTGCTGCATGGCTGATCGGTGTAGATGATTTCGACGACTAGGGTCAGTTGAAAAAAAAAAAATTAAATCTACTTTCAGTATATCGATAAAACTTTCGTATGACTGGATCCTGTGTGGAAATTTTTCAAATAAAGAAAATGGAAAGGCTGGGAAAAAATGTTCGGTTCGTCACCAAAAGAAAAACTTCAATGACTTGTTATTAACGAATGGCTGAACACATCGAAAAACTATCCCGTCATAAAACGATGTATCTCGTAAAGTCGACAATGAATATATTCCTGCAAATAATTTACTTGAATATACCAATAAACTATAATACTAATTTCAATAATTGAATCATTCAAACTAATAATTGAATAATTATAATAATTATAAGCGTTTAATAATTCAAAAAATTCAACAATAATCATATCATTTAATCAATTCCATAATTCAATAATAATAATCGAATTGATCAATCTCAATAATTAATCATTTAACCGAATATTTTTTTCATAACCCTCCAATGCTTATTAACAATACAACTGCGTCAATTCAATTAATTCAACAATACATCCGAGTACCTCCAGCCAATTATAATATTGCAGATATTAATCACTCGCTGAAGAAAATTGCCTCGACGTCACGTGACCTGAGGATTTTTCAGGGTCGAGCCACAATAAAAAGGCAAAAAGCACGTATGACGGTTCTTCCCGCGTCGTGTGCTTCAACGAGAGAAAGAGCGTGCGGCTGCAAGCACGTGTTCGCATCGCAGAAACCCCAACATAAAAAAACATTAGAGAGGAAGACGGGCTCTTTGCTCACTTTTCTCGTTCACTTTTCTCCCGCTTTCTCCCTCTCTTCCTTTTACTCTCTTCCAGTTCGCCCTTTTATGCCATTCGTCCGATCGTTCCGTTAATATCGCAAAATTAAAACCCCATAATTTATGGGCCGTTTGAAGTAAACGACGACCTGGTGCTATCCCCTGAATTATGGCTCCCTTAACTAGACTTGAGTTACGACGAGGCAGCGCGCGGCGCGACCCGTCCTCCTTATACACATACGCGCACACACACACACACACACACACACACACACACACACACACACACACACACACACACACACACATATATATATATATATATATATATATATATATATATATATATATATATATATATATATATACAGGGTGTCCTGTAATGATTGGATAATTCTGCAACTGTCGATAGGTCAGATCGTGTCCGACTGTCTGCCGAAATTTCAGTTTAGTATAAGTCCCACGGTTTTCGAGATGAAAATCATCTGCTTTTCGTTTTTCACGTGCCTTTTCTACAAATGATAACTTTTTTACCCGGTTTTTCAAAAAATACTCTTGGTTATTTGTTTTATCTAGAAAAGTCTTCTTTTTAACCGTAAATGTTAAGGGGCTATACCAGTGTGAACGCGGAAAATTTGGGTGATTTTCGGGAATTTTTTTGGAAGAAAAATACTCAGTATTTAACTCAGTTTCGGAAAATTAAGAACACATTTGGTTATATTTAATCTATATTCCATAATTTTTTCATAGAAAAATATTGAGATCCAAGCGACTTACGCGCTGCCTTCGGAAGCGCCAAAAAAAAAGTTCCTCCACTGCTGACATTGATTCCGGCCGATTGAGTAGCTGAAACCGAAAAAGGAAAAATGTCGTTAAACTGAAAGGTATTTCCCGTACAATGACGTAGGATTTTCGAAAAATATCAAAATCTAACAAAATGGCGTAGTTATGAAAAAAGTCTGTTTTCTCGCTTATAAAATGGTCGTTTTTTTCAATGCCGAAGCGTCGAATTTCATCCAACCAAAATTATCCCGCGTCATTGTAGAGTAGATATATTCAAGAGTACTCAGTTCAAATTTCAAGTCAATCGGATAATTGCTCTTTGAGTTACAATGTCAGCAAATTTGAAAAATCACATTCCGAGAAAAACGCGCTTAAAGATTTAACTATCGATTTTTGCAAGATAAAATTATTCGAGATACGGCCTTGAAATTTTTACAGAAAATTCTTGGAAGTACAAACTGTTGAAAAAGGAAAAAATCGAATTTTTTAAAGTGTCACAATGGTGTAGCCCCTTAAGGAAACTTTATGAAAAAAGATATTATGCAGAATTTTCATACAAACCAATTCGAACCAATTCGAAATCTGACTTTGATAGCCTGCGGTGTAAAATATTCTACGCATGTAGTGCCAATTAATTAAAAAAGTTGCTTAGTTATTGTCGATCCATATCATTTGTAGAAATGGCATGCGGAAAACAAAAAGCAGATGATGTTTTTAAAAAAATAACGTGACGAATAAAATGATCTGACCTATCGAAAGTTGCAGGATTATCCATTTATAACAGGACACCCTATATATATATATATATATATATATATATATACGACATCTGTCTTTCTCTCCAAGAGTCATTCCTTCATCTCTTCCGCCCCGTTCCATCTCCTTCGGTTTCTCCATTCTCCACTTTCGTCCTCCTCATCCACTTCTCCTCAGGTTCCCTTCATCTTCATACCTGCAGTGACAAGCCCCTGTTTTCCCCCTGCACGTCTGGCCAGTGTCGCACTTTTTCTACTCATGAATCCGCCAATTTTCGCCGGCGACTACTGACGTATCGAATCATTGATTCAATATTTACCAAATGAGAGAGTCTCGACCCCCGTCAATTTCTAGCTCGGTCAGCCAGCTGATTCTCGATGGATGCTAATAAATTCGACGTTGGTCGTAACTCCATCTAAGAATGTCCAACGAGAGCACTCATCGAATACCCGAAGCTATACGAGTAATTGATAACGTTATTGCCATCGTGGAGGGGAATCTAAAGATTGCAGCGGCCACTCGATTGCGATTGGACGTGCTGCCGATTACTTTGCGAAATTGCCAGGTGTCAATGGCGTCATTAGACTAGGCGGAAAATTAGGGATCATGAGGGAATGGAGCAATGGCATCGTCCGAAGCAAATTACCGAGTTCAGCAGCATTGTGCGTGGCCGATACTCGGCAAAAATTTACAAAGGTATATTCCTCCTTAAGAAGGTTCAAGTATTAGCTACAATCCGAGATTACATTTTTTTAAACATATACGATATTGTCTAGACTATACTGAGTATGTACGATTTTTTTTTTCAATTTTTTTCACCACCAAACACCAGACTAATTATTGGCCATTTGGCATCAAGATAAACCATTTTTAACAACGGAATAACGCAAACTGAACGTTTGTTAACATTTAGAAGAAAAAAAACCCATCTTGCCCATCGTAAACCATGTATATTCAATATTTACCGATTAAGATTTGATGAAAGATTGCGAATTTAATTGCGAAGTTAATATCAATTAATGGCAATAATAAATAATCTCGTGACATAAATATAATTAGGCCCAATTATAAATTACTCAAAATTTTATTCTGCGTTGTATAAAGCATTCACTGACGCAGTTTCCTTTCACAATAATCATCGATAATGTTATACTTTTTCAAGTTGGCAGTGACAAAAGTTTTTCTCATTTACGTAATAAAAATACAAAAATCCATGACATTTTGCCCTTTAATTATACATTTTATGAAAAATCAGCATCTACGGAATAAATCTATAGCTCGTGGGCATTTTTTAGGTTAATGGAAAAAAAAATTATAAATTGTCATGTGACTCAACTGGACCGCTCCAACCTCCTTAAGCCGAGAAATCCCTTTAGAATTTTCAAAAAATCGTTTTTTTTTAATATTTCGAAAGTGTGATACCCAAAGAATATACTGACCAGAG
The DNA here is from genome assembly GCA_963210295.1 of Ophion ellenae. Taxonomy (NCBI): domain Eukaryota; kingdom Metazoa; phylum Arthropoda; class Insecta; order Hymenoptera; family Ichneumonidae; genus Ophion; species Ophion ellenae. The sequence goes on from OY723392.1 coordinate 39,985,551, forward strand.
GAAAACTCGAAATATTGATTATCTCGAAACTACTTTTTCAAAAACTGCTCGTGTCGTAGCTCAAAAAGTTATCGACCGATTTGGATGAAATTTTGGGAGGTTACTCTCAGTAATATCATCGGAAGGATATACCTAAAGTTTGAAAGGTAGTGTGTAAATAAATAATTATTTTGGGGCCAAATATGTCGAAAAAATGATCGAAAATTTGAACTTTGGAGTAAAAAGGCTCCCAAATTTTCAATTTTGCACTTTTTCATCATTTTTCAGGTATATCCTTCCCCTTAATATGTCGGTAAGCGAATGACACTTATTACATCTTTTTCAGATCAACAGAAAAAGAGTGACAACTGCAGCACTTTTCGATGTCGCGGAAAACAAGGGTCCGAAGACCCTTAATAACGCCGCCATTTTGTTGGTCATCCCAAAAAAAAAAAAAAAAATTTTAACTTGACAGTTATAATATACTCATGTCCAAATTTGAAAATGATCAGATTATTTTATCCTCTCTAAAAAAATTCCCGAAAAATACCTATTTTTCACGCTCCCGAAGGGATTTCTCGTCTTAATTGTTAAATACTCGGGTTCGTGAAAGGTCAAGTTCACGAGACCTCGGTGCAGATGGCCGACCCAGGTAGGAATTGACGATGAAAAAGGGGCTCGCCAAGCTCTGAAACAAGGCTCACATTTTTCAATTCAGACTGAGCACCAGCCTGATTTCAGGCCTAGCTGAACCCCTGAATGATAACGCGGTTTCAGGCTGTTGCACACAGGCTTGACCAAAGGCTGGTAGAAAAGCCTGTACTAATCCTGAAACGACGAAACAAGGTTCAAAACGAGCCTTAATGAAGCCTTCACGAGCATTTATGACCAGGCTTATCCCAAACTCTTCTCGAGGCTATATGAGGCCTGTTTTTTAGTTTTCTATATTCTACATTGGGATAAATTTAATAAATTTGTAAAGAATTCATTTTATTTATTATATATATTTATTATTCATTATATTGTTTGTTATAAAATATATATAAAATATTTTAAGCACAACACTTTATTTTATTTATTGTTTATGGGACACGTAATACACAGAGTGTGCGCAAACCCCAGAGAGTGAGTATATACGAAATGTGTATGTGACGAGAAAAAAACTTTTTTGTGTACCTCATAAATATCGATAAGAGAATATGTTTAAATGTTCTGAGCTGCCTCCTTCGCTTTCGTTTTTCGTGCCTTCGCACCCGACAAATTTATTGCTAATTTTTTTTTCATAAAAGTACAGAAAAAATATTATTTAAACTTTATTTTATTTTATCACAACCTGAAACATGTCTGCATCCAGCCTTGATTTTTTAGCCTTAAAATTCACTGGCTGAATAAAGCTTGAAACAACCCTGAGTGTAGGCTAAGCAGCCAGTCTTGGTTCCAGGCTTGCTCCAAACGATGCAATCAGACCTGGCCCAGGTCTGTCTCACTCAGGCTCGGTGAAACAAGGCTCACACAAGTTTGTTTCCATCGTCAGCATTTTGATTCCCTACCTGGGGAGTTAAAAAAATCTGTGCACCAGACACGGATATTTTTGGCCGTCTATACCGATACGGGTTTTCCGCAGTTTCCCCGTGCCCTCGGCAAGTGCGGTATAATGCGGGTGGGGAGTGGATAGGAAAGGCTTCAGTTGGAAAGAGTAATACGTAAAAACTGGCAAGGGTTGGAAGTCAGGAACTACGTGTGTCTCATAAATGAAGAATCTTTCCGAACGAATGTTAGTTGGCGATTGAGCTCTAGGGCGGCCCGACGACCATCCATATTACACGCGTACGCGAGAGTTTCGCGAGCCCGATCGATGTACAGCCCTCCGTGTATATATCCGCGGCCTTTGAGCAAGGCCCGAGGCTACTGCATAACGATCGCTCTCGCGCGCTTACCTCAGTCCAACACTATGAGAGTCTCCCTCTTGCGCTCCTTGACTCTCTCTTTCTCTCCCCTCCTCTTGTTCCTTCGCCTGCCCATTGCCACCCCCCCCCTCTCTCGCAGTCTCCCTCATTCGATCCCTTCCTCCTGCCCTTTGTATTTCTCGGTCACCTTTTTGTCTCTCTTTATTCACGTTTCTCTCCTTTTGCCTCTTTGGCTCTCTCTCCATACACGTGAACGTCCCTCATCCCATCTCTCTCTCTCTCTCTCTCTCTGTATATCTGTATCCCTCCTGTTCGTCGGTTTCTCTTTATTACCAACATTTCTATTTGTTTCTTTTTTTTTACGACTTTCTTGCGTTTTTCTTTATTATTAATATAATTTACATGACTTCTTCATATTTCAATATGAATTTTCGGATTTTTCTCCATTCGTGCACTCTCTATTATTAGCATTACCATTTGTCATTAATATGATTTACATATGATTATGAATTTTTGGATTTTTCTCAATTCGTGTGCTCTTTATTGTTAACATTCATATTTCCTTCTTTTTTAAATTATTTTACGATTTTCTTGCATTTTTGTTGTTTTGAATCTGATTTACATTATGTTTTTATATTTTGATATGAGTTTTTGGATTTTACTCCGTTTGTGGGATCTTTCTTATTGAACATTTTATTCCCTCCATTGTTTTTTATTTTACGATTTTTTTCTTCATATTTTGTTAGGATTATTTACACGACTTTTTATATTATAATGAGAATTTTTGGATTTGCCTCCGTTCGTGCGCCTTTTTTAATTGAAATTTCAATTCCCTTTTTTTTCAATTTTATCTCTTTTTACATATTTTTTTTCTTTTTTTGTGAGGATTATTTACATACTTTTTGTATTTCACTATGAATCTTTGAATTTTCCTTTATTCGTGCGCTCTCTATTATTAGCATTACCATTTCCTTCTTCTTTTTTTTGTTGCTATTTTTGTCATTAATATGATTTACATATAAATACGAATTTTCGGATTTTTCTCAATTCGTGTGCTCTTTATTGTTAACATTCATATTTCCTTCTTTTTAAAATAATTTCAAGATTTTTTTGCATTTTTGTTTTTTTGAATCTGATTTACATTATGTTTTTATATTTTGATATGAATTTTTGGATTTTACTCCGTTTGTGGGATCTTTCTTATTGAACATTTTATTCCCTCCATTGTTTTTTATTTTACGATTTTTTTCTTCATATTTTGTTAGGATTATTTACACGACTTTTTATATTATAATGAGAATTTTTGGATTTGCCTCCGTTCGTGCGCCCTTTTTTATTGAAATTTCTATTCCCTTTTTTTTCAATTTTATCTCTTTTTACATATTTTTTTTCTTTTTTTGCTAGGATTATTTACATACTTTTTGTATTTCACTATGAATCTTTTAATTTTCCTTCATTCGTGCGCTCTCTATTATTAGCATTACCATTCGCTTCTTCTTTTTTATTTTTACGATTTTTGTCATTAATATGATTTACATATAAATATGAATTTTCGGATTTTTCTCAATTCGTGTGCTCTTTATAGTTAACATTCATATTTCCTTCTTTTTAAAATAGTTTTACGATTTTTTTGCATTTTTGTTGTTTTAAATCTGATTTACATTATGTTTTTATATTTTGATATGAGTTTTTGGATTACTTCGTTTGTGGGCTCTTTTTCATTGAACATTTTATTTCCTTCATTGTTTTTTATTTTACGATTTTTTTCTTCATATTTTGTTAGGATTATTTACATGACGTTTTATATTATAATGAGAATTTTTGGATTTGCCTCCGTTCGTGCGCCCTTTTTAATTGAAATTTCTATTTCCTTTTTTTTCAATTTTATCTCTTTTTACATATTTTTTTTCTTTTTTTGCTAGGATTATTTACATACTTTTTGTATTTCACTATGAATCTTTGAATTTCTCTTCATTCGTGCGCTCATCATGATTGGTATTGAGTATCTTGAGTGTTTTTTTATTTTGCCCCGAAACATAATGAATAGAATCAAATCAAATCTGCCTCTCTCCCTCTCTCTCTTTTTATTCTTCTTTCTCTCTCTCACTTTACATACAAAACGTCAGACGGTCCAGCTCCAGCGACCAGAAAACTGGCAGTCTCTTAAGACCATGTGCAAGACACATACATTCGTAGTTAATCCACGAAAGGGCCTAAGTGCGCCGGGTAAGAACATTGAATAGTCTCGACAACTGCTTCGGTGTTCGTCATATGTATGTATGTGTGTATATATATATATATATATATATATATATATATAAATGCGCGTAACATTGCGAAGCGCGATTCTCGGGAGTCTCTCGCGAAGCGTAATGGCGTCTCTATACCTGCGCGCCGAGGAAATGAGAGCGAGGATGTGTAAGAGGCAATTGACCACCTCGCGTTTATGGCGCACGGCATAGCTCACCGGGCTATAGGAGCTGCCCGCGCGCGCGCACACAGACTATCGCATAACTTCGCTCGTCGCGTTTATAGCGATTTACCGCGTGGACAACGGTACGGTCTATGGACGAAGTTGTGAGATCCACGAGAGGCAAACGTTTTCCAGTAGTTTTAGCGCTTATTACGCTATCGCGGGGATACGTATACAGGGTGGCGCGAAAAGTGACGTTCAAAAGCAAAATCTAGATGCCTCGTGCCTATCCGAAGCGCGCTCATGGATGATTTACGATCTTTTTTAGTTTTCGAGAAAAAACCATACCATATTTTTCTTGAATTTTCTGTAGGGTAGGTTTTTTTATTTGGTGGATGTACATTCCGCTTAGAAGTTTTTTTTAAGCGATTCGGAGTCATTCCGACTGGCATAAATATTTTTTTTTATCGTCTGAACTTTGGTGACTGATTCTCTCAAACGTATTTTTTTACTTTTATTCAACAAAAATACTTTTATAATAATACTAAATAAATAAAATAATAATATTTGATTAAATAATATTTAGATAAAAATCTAAGGCATTGCCGTTGGCGTCCAGTTGGTTATTCATTTATCGCTTGACAGTGCACTTCATAACAATGACACAAGTAAAAAAATCGCGAGAAAAGTGCATAGTCCAAAGAGTCGGAAGAAATAAAACAAACGCTTTTTTCTCAAGAACTAAAAAAGATCGAATAACATACATACGTCTATTTTCGACTTGATGATGACTAGATGAACTTGATGATGACTTGATGAACTTGATGGTGACTTGATGAACTTGATGATGACTTGGTGAACTTGATGATGACTTGATGAACTTGATGAACTTGATGAACTTGATGATGACTTGATGACTTGATGATGACTTGATGACTTGATGGTGACTTGATGACTTGATGGTGACTTGATGAACTTAATGATGACTTGATGAACTTGGTGGTGACTTGATGAACTTGATGATGACTTGATGAACTCGATGAACTTGATGATGACTTGATGAACTCGATGAACTTGATGATGACTTGATGACTTGATGACTTGATGATGACTTGATGAACTTGATGATGACTTGATGACTTGATGAACTTCATGATGACTTGATGACTTGATGAACTTCATGATGACTTGATGACTTGATGAACTTGATGATGACTTGATGATTTGATGATGACTTGATGGACTTGATGATTACTTGATGACTTGATGAACTTGATGACTTGTTGAACTTGATGGTGGAATTGATGACTTCATGAACTTGATTGTGGACTTGATGATTAACTTGATGGTGAACTTCATGATGAAGTTGATGATTAACTTGATGATGATTTGATGAACTTATTATTAACATACATGGGGGTGATTCGTATAGTTATTAAGAAAAAAAATAGATGCCTCGTATCTAGATTTTCCTTTCGAACGTTATTTTTCGGACCACCCTGTGTGTACATCGGATTACGTTTATCCAGAGAATTTATTGGATTTTCATCGTTTCGCATTCGCCAGATAAATGAAGCACGCGGTGTTCGTCAAGCTCGCGCAACTCTTGAGTGGCCGCTGACAAGGACAATTGAAACGATTACGTAATTGTGAAGTACGATTCTACGGAAACTTGCCCTAATGACAAGAAACTGTCATTTGAGCATTAATCTTGAGAAATGGATCGTCCCAAGGGCCCGCACATTTATTAACCAAATTGTACGAACTTATTATTAACATTGTAGACGAATACATTGTACAATGTTAATGGAAAGTTCAATGAGTCAGTATCGAGTTCATCATGTACAATATTAATAATAAGACAAGTACATCATCATGTTCATCAAGTTAATCGTCAAATGTATCATCAAGTTCCTCATCATTATCATCAAGTTTATCGTCAAGTTCATCATGATCATTAAATTTATCAATCATAATGTTAATAGTAAATTCACCATCAATACCATCAAGTTTATCAAATACAATGTTAATAATAAGTTCATCAGGTCTTCATCAAGTTCATCAAGAAACACCTAGTCGAAAATGGAACTAGAGGACTTCTCCTCTTGGGTCCCCAAACCTAAACAAACCCACAAATAGCCACTTTTTTCGGACGTGAATTAGAATATTTCCATCCATCCACTTGCCGTCGGGAAAATGTGCCTTTTCTCAATCTTTTTACTTGTTGCCTGTAATGACACTTTCCTGGTGCGATTGCGCACGTTTCCAAACCAAAAGCACGTGCTGCCTGCTATATACGTAACGTCGAGTGTCACGACGCGTCGCATGGAATATGGGAAGCTCTTTCCCTTAATACACGCTACGTCCGTTTCGTTTTCTATGCGCCAAACGTCCGAGAACCCCGGCGAGATTTGTCACGAGGGACAAAACGCTACGGTGATCATGTGCAATTCGTGATAGCACATTTATCTCCGGGGAAATAAAAGATACAGAGTCGTTTATAATTCGTATTAATTGACTCTTATATTAATTTATTCCATCCACGTTATTTCAATACACTCATTTTCATTGAATTATTATATTCATTTATAAATATTAATTCTGTTATTCGTTTATTAACTTTATTTCAATTAACTATTTTTTGAATTATATTATTATATCGCTTTATATTAATTCACTCTCTGTATACATAAATATGTATATTTATATATAGGGAAGGAAAATTTCGAATCCGCATTATATTTTTTGTTCACCATCAGCACACCCGACTTTTTTGAGGGCGGTCCTCGAATTGTTCAGCCGATCTTTCTATTCAGAGACAGGACCGTCCTCAAAGTCAACTTTTATTTCAAATTCACCTTTCTTTACATACATAGAGGTATTCCACGTGAATACGGTGGACTTTTTCCCTGACCCCTGCCAATTCGATTAATTTTGTTTAATCTGATTCCATTGACTGAAAGACACCCTGATTTTTTTTTACATGTTTCGAAACAACCCTTAGTCAAAAAAAATTCCCGAAAAAACGCTCTGATTTTAAAATCTTAAAAAATACCCAAAAATGCGTGATTATATGTGAAATTTTTCAAGATATCACCCGCAGTGGAAGTATGATTATTTCTGTGCTTTCGGAGCGATTAACGTTTAAAAAATCCGAAAAATTGACTGCTAACTGTTCAAGGTCCCTGATTGTGATTTGGTCATTCAAAAATGGTCGAAAAAACTCATTGTGAGTATCAAAATATTTAAGTATCCGCCCGAAGTAAGGGGTTCTTGAATTTTTTCGGATTTTTTAAAATGTTAATCGCTCAGAAAGCACAGAAATAATCATACTTCCACAGTGGGTGATAGCTTGAAATTTTTTATATATAATCACGCATTTTTGGGATTTTTTCTAGATTTTTAAATAGGGGCGTTTTTTTCGGAGAATTTTTTATTTTTACTAAGGGTTGTTTCGAAAAATGTAAAAAAAAAAATCAGGGTGTCTTTTAGAGTCAATGGAATCAGATTAAAAAAAAAATAAATCGAATTGCCGGGGGTCAGGGAAAAAGTCCACCTGATTCACGTGAAATACCTCATACACGTATTAGGTGTAGTAAAAAGAAATCCATTATTTTTGCATAAAATTGAAGACAAAAATAATGGATTTCTTTTTACTACACCTAATATATGTATATACATATGTGTGTGTGTGTATATATATATATATATATATATATATATATATATATATATATATATATATATATATATATATATATATATATATAAATCTGCGAAGAAAGAAAGTGTACTTGTATTATCGGGGCCACGAAATTCGGTAAACTACGACTGTCTACTGTCAATCAAGTATTCGTATATTTCTCTTCTCGCACGCATGATCTACAAGTAAAAAACTCGAAAGTCTTTAAATATGTGCCTGCGTGGATAAATTACGCCGAAATTGCGTGGACTTCCGGTGGGGGAAGTCGAGTATGAATGGTACGAATTAGTGTTACGTAATATATATATATATATATATATAAGCGTCTTGGAGTTCAATGTGCCAACCCCGATATCAAGAATTAAATGCAGGGACACGCGATCACGAGCTCGTACTTGCACCTTCAGTACGATATACATATATATATATATATACTCTACGATTTTTCTCGGTAATACGTCTGATAGAAATGCTTCCAACAGATTACGACATTGATACGGAACGAAAAACGCGGGAATGGACTTTTTTTTATGATTCATATATCGTGTTCGACAAATACCTACCTGGATTTCAGTTGAAAAATAATTTAATAATAAAAGAAAAGCGTCAAACGCCTGAAATCTCTCATACGTGTGTTCGCGTCTCCATTTATTTCAAGGATTTTTAGGACTTGCCGAAAAAGATCAAACTCACAATCGACGACCCAGTATTTCTGTCATTTTTTTTCTTCTTATAATGTAATGAAATCTTTGAGGCATACGATGTTGTAAACGTGCTACGTCGAGGACAGAAAGTCCCGACTGAGGAATAATCTCCACGTACTGGTAAAGAGTGCGAGTCTCGAAATCGCCCGCTGTTCAACGCAAAAAGGATGGTGGAGCGAGCAGACTATCGTGCGAGAGAATCATAAAATTTAATTCCCATTCGATGGGAGAGTTTTGCGATTTTTTTTTTTTTTTTTTTTTTTTTTCTTATTACATTTACAAACGCACTCGTAGAATTGATCCGAGAAACGCGAGCGCGACGATCGAGACGCGAGAAATAGGCGAAAGAAGAAAAAAAAAGAGACGTATGGAAGATAATAGTGTCGCGAGGATATAATAAGGTTTATGTGCGCCGGGAAAAATAGCCTCTACGCGTGCTTCGGTCAGCTTGGAATTTATGAAAAATGTATGAAATTGCGAGATTGATCGTACGTGATGCGCGTTCGCGATGAATATTGACCCCGATCAATTCCGGACAATAAAGCACGCTGAGGATAGGTTCAAAAAAATTTTGTAAACTGCGTGCACTGCATAATAACAACGATGTCAAATTGATGTTGAAAAAAAATAATATATTTCCGGAAAATATTCGATTTTTGAAATACGTTTTTTGTATGCTTACTCTAATTTTACTTGTACCCAAAGAAACCCCAAACAAACCCAAACCCATGTCATTTTAATCCACTTGATGTCACCAAACCCATTTCCTCCATACCTTTAAAAAAGTTAAAAAAAACGTTTGGGGGTTAAAATAAGGGTTGAAATTATCTTCCCCCGAATGAAATATTATAAACAAAGTGCCTTGAAATACATTGACTCGGTACGAAATCTCTAAATCCCTTTTCTAACTGGAGCCCCACTTGTAAATATTTACCGTTTCTTTCTTATCCGTCCTCGAAAGTTTAATTCCCATTTTTTTTAACACTGTTTAATTTTTTTTAAAGGGGGTATTCCTCTCTGGAAGTCCAATTTGAAGGGTCGGAATGATGAAATTTTTTCTAGTAACACATTGGTTGGAATAAATTAATTTTTTCCCAGCATGTTGTACCCATGTTCGTGGTTATAGGGTAATTTTTTCGGAAGAAAATCTTTCAAAGTGCTTGTGGTGCTGCAGTTGGCGTTGCAGTCCTCCAGGGGCGAGGCCCGAAACAGCGGGGTCTCTACCAGGCTCAAATGTAATCTGAAACGAAAGCATAAAAATTTTTCTTCAAATATATCCAACTGACTGTGGGTTCACGATCCATTTTTCGAAATTTCGAAAAATACGAAAAATGACAGCTTCTCCAAAGAAAACCTCGTTTTTCTCTTGAAAAACGGCATGCTGAAGTCATTGTTGTTAACAAATGGTTCATCCAATTGAAACAATATGAAAAAAAAACGATTTTTTTTGTTTTCAGAGAGGGATACACCCTTAATACGATGGCGATGAACATTTAAGCATCATTTCGGTTTTCTGAGCCTGTAAGGACAATTCAGGGTCCACCAATTGTGATAGAATATAATAACACATTTGATGAGGAAAAAGTGATATGACAATGCCACCAAACGTTTAAAAATCTCCGCCTGAGTAATTTATGTAGTAAATACATTTTTTGGGACATTTTTACAAACACTCGATGCATAACTGACGTGTGATTAATTGCGACGTACTTCTGCTGACTTTTTCGTTGGACTCGCCCAGAGATTCTTGCCAAATGGTACCCCATCGCTGTCACTAGTTGAGCATTAAGAAAAACAATTTTAACAATCGTTAAACGTAAAAATACAATTCGACGGACATGCTAGGCTTGGGCCACTTGCCATGTCATTACCGATTTATTTCACTTCACATCTACAGGACCCACAATATAACAAAAAAAAAACAACCTGGGCTGACTAAACTCGTCATTGGGGGATGCCAGCCAATTATATATCGAAAAAAACGGGAAGTCAGATTATTTTGACACTTCCATCAAACTCATACGACTAAAGCATGAACGACAATAATATTCAAATCCTTATTTTTACTACTACCCAAAATCATATTTTTCACAAATATCTTGTATATTGGCAGAATACGAATGAAAATATTTCTGTGATCTACGCAGATTAAGGGGTCTTCTCACTTTAGAGGCTAAAAAAGCTATTTTCATGAATTTTTTTGATATATTATATTATAGATATTGATATAAAAGTTGTTACACTTAAGGTAGTACCTCCACAGAAGAGTTGAATTAAGAAATGGTTGAAATTTGACATATACGTTATTTAATACATTATCCATACATCTGTGCAATTTGAATAAGTTTGACCACCCCAAACCTGAGATATTTACACTTAAAGTTGGCTTGGTTTACACGTAACAAATGCGTTATGATGGGCAAACAGGGCATCATTAATTCTACCGTCAAAACTAAAATTAAGAAATTGATAAAAAACGAGGATAAGCTACAGTAAGATATCACGAATAATGTGAAAAAAAAAGAGAATGATTCACCATCTAGTTTCCAAGATATAACCATGAGAAGCCTTCACAATTTTGGTGCAAAGCCTGGCAAAGCCTGGAAAAAAAATAATTGGGGCAAAGCCTGGACAGTCCCGGCAAAAAGTTTACTGGCAATGGTCGATCAAAAACACAATACAAAATATATTTTACGGCAATAAATGATATCCATCGTATTATCTACTAGTACCGAGTCAATATTGCGTAGTTTTTAATTTTATTCATTACTAATTAAACCAATTATCAATATTCTAAACATGAGCATGGTATGTAAACTTTTGGTTGAGATTTTCGCAGAGGAACTACCTTAATAAATACACTTTCGAAATACATTTTTCAAAGAAATTTATTAATTTAAGTCACTATTTATAGACGAAAATGGCAGTTAAAAAATGTCCCAAAAAAATTGTAAGTCTGCACTCTTGATGAAATCTCGGAGATCATACGAAACAAAAAAAAATCAAACGTCTTTAGATTCAGTATGTTAATGGCTATAGCGCATGTTATTTTTGACATATGCAAAAATACCAAAATGGCGGACATAAAAAAACGTGTTTTTTCACTGTTTTTGGCAAAAAATATTAAATATAAAAATTTATAAAAATCCTTGATATGCATCATAGCTATAGTTGTAAAGAATTTGTGGTTAACATTTCATAAGGATCGGTCCAATAGTTTCGAAGATTTTATCAACAAGCCGTCGAAAAACGTTGTTTCGAGAAAGTTTAAAGTTTGCTTGGGTTACATAAACACATTAAAAAAAATGTAATGTATTCCGGAAGTGTATTTAAGTGTAACAAATTTTATATCAACATCTATAATATAAACCTATCAAACTAATTCATGAAAATAATATTTTCCAGCGTCTAAAGAGATTCGACCCCTAAAATCTACAAATAAAAAATCGGGAAAAAAATCCTCGCATTCCTACGATGCTCTCCATCATAATTCGAACTGGGACCAGCAAAATACTCTATCCTTCAATCTCAACATCCATTGGCCCCCTCAATAAACAATTCCATCGATCCAAATATCGTTCTTCCCCCCTTAAAAC
>OY723392.1:40000352-40007852 GCA_963210295.1 Ophion ellenae
ATACTCGGAAAAAAAAACATCATTGATGCGCGGGATAAATACATGTATTGTCCATTTAAAATTTCATTCGCTTCATTTCATTTTAAAACACACACACACACACACACACGCACGCACATATATATATATATATATATATATATATATATATATATATATATATATATATATGGAAAAATATGATTTTGAAGACGTTCAAGTGCGAGAACTGTCCTCATAGTAGTCCTCATATATATATACGAAGCCAGACAGGGAAACCGGTCACTCGATCAACTCGGGCACGACGAAGATATGACGAAGTACGATAGCACGGATTGACGGGTGTGCGTATGTGTAACCGATCCTCCGTCTATATGTGCGGTTCGTGCCCGTTCAGGCCAATTTGTCGGGACATACGGAGAGCACCCTGCCGTAAGCTCGTGCCGCTTCCCCTCGTCACGATGTACAGCGAGGAGTAAGACAGACAAAAAGAAAGAGAGGCAGAGAGAGATAGAGAGAGAGGGGGGGGGTAAAAATAAAAATAAAACGTTGAAAATTATCGAAAACATAAATTGCACCGATGAGACTCTCGCAGAACTTTAATGGCAATTTTTTGTCGCTTTTCTCGAGAATCCGCAATAGCTTATTAGCGATTAGCGATAATAAGTAGCAAAACGCTCATAAACGCAGGTGAGTGTGTGTACGTGTGTTGCAAAAGCTGCAGGCCGAGTTGATGAGGATTGTCAAAGGGGGAGGGGTAGGCAGGAGGAGGTGAATGTCACTCCGTCTCTCTCTCTCTCTCGCTCTCTCTCTCTCTCTCTCTCTCTCTCTCTCTCTCTCTCTCTCTCTCTCTCTCTCTCTCTCTCTCTCTCTCTCTCTCTCTCTCTCTCTCTCTCTCTCGCTGCCTTCAGACGGGCTTCGGTATTAATACGCTTGAGGACAAATTAGCCGGCTGATTGCACGATTTAATTACAGGCCTCTGTCTCCCTCGCTCTCGCAACGTTTCAACGAGCGCGAGCTCGCGTTTACAGTCCATTCTGTATCTGTGAGCACGCATCGTTTTATAGTTTCTCGTCTATGCGCGTGCTCGTTTCGTTCTTCTTCGAAGGGCTGCGCGTGCGTTTGAATTGTGAAATAAAAACAACAACGTGGCTGAATCAAAGACACAATTGCCACAGTTGATAGATTGGCTTATGATAACCCAATCTACATTTTTTTTCTCAAATTCAGAAAATTTCAGGGGCAGACAGCTGTTCGTCTATCTATTTGACGTCGTTTGGCAAAGTTTCGACGGGATCTGAAGAGCCGTTTCAGAGATTTTTGGGAATCTATAATTGTTCTACCATACCGACGGCGATGAGGTGTCATACCGTCTAAATGCATTCGTCGCTGGTAGCCGTGCATCAGGCTCTATCAAATTGTAAAAGTTACGCGGAATATCTGATGACACGTGTTTTTTCTTCATTTTTTCTACCGAAATCGAAGCCGATTTGCTTTTCCGCCCGAAATGCTTCGACGATTCGAGAACCGCCGATCACTTAGACAACATTGCCATCCCAACGCAAAGACTCGAAGTTTTTCAAAAATCTCAATTTTCAAAAATTCTATCGTAAAGATTGCTGTAGTCGGTTACTCGTTCGTATAAAATCGTTGACACGTGACACTAAAAAAAAAAAAGACAAAAACTCGAAGCTCTATGTGGCATTTTGTTCCATAATCGTACCTTCCGAAACGACCGGGGGAAAAAAAATATAGCCGGGGAGAACGGCGTCTTGAACAGTACTCAAGCACAAGATCGAGAAAAGAGAAGAGGCTCTTTCGCCAGAGAAAGAGAGAGAGAGAGAGAGAGAGAGAGAGAGAGAGAGAGAGAGAGAGAGAGAGAGAGAGAGAAAGAGAGAGAGAGAGAGAGAGATCGTTTTGCCATACTTGCCACCCAGTTTGTATGTGAATGTGTAGGTGTGTGTGTATGTTCATAGGTGTGTGTGTGAGGGTGTACGTTTGCTCTGGCCCTGCTGTCGACTCGATAATATTAAAACGTTGACTTCTTTATTAACGTGCACTTTGCACACATATACACATATGTAGGCTCTCAGTTTATCAATACTTGTAGCAGTTGAGCACCTCACACACACCTACACACACACACACACACACACACACCCACATATAAACGTTTGTGTGAGTGTGCACGTACGTCTGCGTGTATGTGGGTGTATGTGTATGGGTGGGTGTATGTGCGTGTGGGTGGGTGTGTGTGTGAGGGTGTGTGTGTATACACATTGGCACAGCACACTGTAAGAGCAGGCGAACCGTCTGCAAGTCTGACTGGATCTTCCATCGTCTTCGTGGTAATCGCAGCCGTTCCATTTACATATACATATGCAGGTGTGTACATATACATATATATATATATATATATATATATATATATACGCATACATAATGAGAGGTCCAGTTTACAACTCTGTTACGATTTAACGTGGTTGTTGCACTTGTATCTGGAACTTTTTTCCCCGCGTCCAATCTAATTATACGCATATAAGCGATAAGAACGGATGTACATGACGAATCAAGACTCGCTCAATGCGCCTAATGTAAACTTTTCATTAACATTTATCGATTTATCAACTATTGAGATTTATCGTTAATTTGCCGAAAGGGATCGGGACTTTTTGTCACGTGGTATTTGTTTTTTCATCTTACTTTTTTCAGGAATCGTAAAATTATTCGTAATTCATTGGTAACAGACGTGATTGAAGTAATTTTGCTCTCTTTCATTTGGTTTCTGGGCGGAAGATTAATGGACTCGTAACCCCCTATAGCTCGACCATTACGGCTCTAAAAACTACAATTTCCGAACAATGACTCGTATCGATCATCTCCATTGGTAAATTGATAGTTTACGCTTGCAACGAAGCCGAGAGGAGCAAATCGCGAGCGTAAATTGGACCACCGCGGTGCGGATTATCGAGGAATGAAAATCAAACGACGATCGCTATGTCGGTCTCGATGGGATTGTCGTATGTCGTTTACAGCGGAGCAAAAAAAATTGCGTTGAATCTTTGGAATTTGATATTATGTTCTTTCTCCAAAAAGTGGAGGAATTTACGAGAAAATTTGGAATTCGGTTTTTACCCACGTAGCTACGTCCGCAAAGAAATCAGAATCGTTTGATATTCGTCTTAATTATTTCGTAATCGAGGGTTTCGTGACGCGATGACCCCATGTCACGTGATATAACAGTGACTTTTATTAACCGCAATTTAATCGTTCGGGTTGAAATTTTTATCGAACCTAACGAGCCCGCACGTCGTGATTCCATACATCTGTGATTCGTGAAAGCGCTTGTAACTTTTGAAAATCGTACTCTTCGACGATAAAAAAAAAAGACAAAACAAAAAATTCGAACATTAACGCCACAAAAAACGGGGCCCCCTTTGCGCCTTGTATAGCTGATCGTTCCGTTCTCTCTCGGTTCGAGGAACTTTCAGGCTTGTACGAGACACGCGTGTATAGAGAAAGAAGAGTTAGCCCGCAGCACAAGCAGCATCCGAGAGATATGAGAGAAAACGAGAGAGCGAGAGAGAGAGAGAGAGAGAGAGAGAGAGAGAGAGAGAGAGAGAGAGAGAGAGAAAGAGAGAAGCGAGAGAGAGAGAGAGAGAGAGAGAGAGAGAGAGAGAGAGAGAGAGAGAGAGAGAGGGAGGGGAGAGAGAGAGAGAGAGAGAGAGAGAGAGAGAGAGAGAGAAGCAGAGAGAGAGAGAACTCGGGTGGGATCGTGATGAAGACGTTTCTCTAGGTTAAGGGAAGTTTGACGTTTTTTATGGGTCAGGCTCCCAGCTTGTCTTTTTTTCATCTTTCTCCCCCCTCCTGCAACATTTCCCCTCTTTTTTATCTCCTTCTTTCTTCGACATCAACCCATGGTGTAATTCTGTAGGTTGTAGCTCTCTCTCTCTCTCTCTCTCTCTCTCTCTCTCTCTCTCTCTCTCTCTCTCTCTTCTCTCTCTCTCTCTCTCTCTCTCTTGTATACATAAACGTGTCTCTCATCTTTATCTTTGGCGGGCTCAGTTGGACCCACACAGCATGTATATAGCTGAGCTGTGCTCTCGGGGCCCCCCCAAGCTCTTCTTCTTCCTCTTATTCGTCTCCTTCTCGGACATCATTGACGGGTCTATCATCTTACTAATTCCTTAATGGGAGACATTCGAGCTTTACGGACGATCCACTGCTGCCGTTATTTTCTTTAATAAATATATATAGATATATATAATATCCATATCTTTCCTATATATATAGGAAAGATATTTATATTATATATATCTATATATATTTTTATTAAAGAAAATAACGGAAGTAGCGGCATATATATATATATATATATATATATATATATATATATATATATATATATATATATATATATATAAATGTGTGTGTGTGTATGTATATAGGAAAAGATATTTTGCAATCGTGACATCTCCTTACGGTAACCTATCAGCCCATCTGGCTGTTGCCAGGATGATCCTTGAAACAATTATATTTAAATAACGTCAACACTAGTCGAACGTCTGTGCACCGGGGAATCAAAAGAACATTGGGCCGTCTATACTGGTACGGGTTTTCCATAGTTTCCCCGTTCCCGCGGCAACCGCGATCTAGCGTAGCTTGAGGCCTTAGGCCACTCTAGAGGCCGAAAAAATAGGCTTTTTGGGGATTTTTTTTCTCAGAAAAACTACATAATAAATCGAGATTACAAAAACGGGTGTTTATCATACATATCAGTGACTGTATACAATAATTTTTTTGAAGCGATTCATTTCAAAATGGCGGCTGTGCAGCGTTTATCTCAAAACTGCATTTCCTAAGTTGACTGGAAACATAACTCAGGCAATTTTCAACCGATTCACTTGAAATGTTGGATATATCTTGAAAAATACATTGTCTATGGAAGTACGTAGGATTTTTTAAATATTGCATAGTTCATTTCTTATTAACAATTATCTGACGATTTTTTTGGAAAGTGAAAAATTTTCCTAACCGTCAGATAATTGTTAGTAAAGAACTATGCAATATAAAAAAAAAATCCTACGTACTCCCATAGACAATGTATTTTTGAAGATATATTCAACATTTCAAGTGAATCGGTTGAAAATTGTCTGAGTTATGTTTCCGGCCAACTTAAAAAATCCAGTTTTGAGATGAACGCTGCACAGCCGCCATTTTGAGATTAATCGCTTCAAAAAATTTATTGTATACAGTCACTGATATGTATGATAAACATCCGTTTTTGTAAGCTCGATTTATTTTCTAGTTTTTCTGAAGAAAAAAATCCCCAAAACGGTACGCAACGAAAGTTAGGTTAGATCAGCGAAGTACGGGTAGAGAGTGATGGGGAAGAGTTCAATTGAGTAATACGTTAAATATCCGCGAGAGTATAAGTTGGAACTCAGGAATTCATGAAAATATGAACGTATTTTGAAAAAATGGAATATTAGCTCATTTTAAGAATAGATTCTTCCATTAAACTGACGAATACTCAAAAAAATCAATTATGTCAGTTTTTATGTGAAAATTGAGGTGTTGACTTGTCAATTAATGCGCAAGGCTATCCGTTGGTACTCAGGGAGTCAACAAAATTTTTAAAAAATTAAGCCTGACAATAATTATTTAAATATGCTTACATTTGTTTGAAAGCAATTTCGTAGACATTGGGATTTATACAATGTCGAGTATAGGGACAGTTGGCCACTACGAGGACAATCCTTAATGCGTTACCCCCACTTGTAGCGCAAAAAGGCCTTTTTCATGAATTTTTTAAAGAAAACTACAAAACTTTTTTAATCGATCAATATACCATTTTAAAGAACACGTCTTGAAGAACTTTCAGTAATTTTTTCATTGAAAAATATTACATTGTTTAGTGGCAAATGGCCGTCAATGAAATAATGTTTTTATATACACGGTTTGCGGTGACCAACATTGTGGCGAAGTGGATCATCAGAAAAAAAAAACGCGGATGGACTTAGTCAAATATAAGTATAAACTAGTCTTTAATCGAAGGATTTTAAAAAATATTCATTTTTCACAAAATGGCGGACAGTCAAAGTTAATGGTTCGATTTTAACGAAAAAAAATCGAACGATTAAAGACTACATTTTTATGTATTAAATAAGCCTGCAAAATTTCAAGAAGATCGGTTCATTAGTGTTCGCGTAATCTTGGTCACCGACTTCAGAAATGCCATTTTGAGAAAAACGCGTTTAAGGGGGCATTGTCTTTTTTTTCGCAAAATTTACCGCTTTTTGGGAATTTTTTTGTGAAGAAAGTATACAACGGAAAACTTGTGAAACTTGGCATATAGTTTTATTGATCTGTTTACTACATACAAAAAATTTTAAACAATTTCATCAAAAAATCCGCCTCCCACCCCCCCTCGACGCGCGATGGTCCTTTTTTTATGGTGTGCACGATTACAGCCTTCACGTTCATCCTGCAACAAAAACCCAAAAAGCATTTTACTTTAGACACATAAAGCTATCGTTCGATGAAGGGCAAAAAAATTGACGATTTGGTGACGTTTTGAACTTGAAGTAGCGATTTTTCGAAAAAAATTGATCGATTTTTTGTTATAAATAAAAAACTATTAAACGTATTGCTTTTTTCCTTCATCAAACGATAAAAGGATGTCAGCTGAGCATTCTGTCCGAATTTGAAGGCAATCGGTTGAATAGTTTTTGAGAAATCGTGCACACCATCAAAAAAGGACCATCGCGTGTCGAGGGGGGTGGGAGGCGGATTTTTTGATGAAATTGTTTAAAAATTTTTTTGTATGTAGTAAACAGATCAATAAAACTATATGCCAAGTTTCACAAGTTTTCCGTTGTATACTTTCTTCACAAAAAAATTCCCAAAAAGCGGTAAATTTTGCGAAAAAAAAAAGACAATCCCCCCTTAAAGTTTCTCTTTCAACGCTCTTTCAACGCGGATTCTTCTCTTTCAACGCTCATATCTCAGTCAATTTTGTTCGGATCGACTTGAAATTTTCAGGACATATTCTCAGATACTTATGCTTCAAAGAAATGCAACAATAAAAAATCGATTTTTTCAAAATCGCAAGTGGGGGTAACCCCTTAAAGTCGAATGCCTCCAAAATAATCGTTTCCAATGAACCCATACTGCCGTCGAACCAGGTGGCATCAACAAAAAAAAATCGAAATTGCGCTTTACTATACCGAACGATGGGAAATTCTGTACTGATTCCAACGGTACCAAAAACGTGTTTTCGCTTTCTTTTTTGTAGATGCCACCTTTTTCCATATGATGGCCGCATAGATTGACAACATCTATCCGAACTCGTCCATGATATCCATAACCCTAATGCTCTTATGAATCATTTTTATTTTTTCCCCGCTTCCAATCTCCTCGTGTCTCCCTACACGGCGAAAGTCTCTAGTTTTTTTTTGTTCCATTCGAACGCCCCCTTTCAACCTTCCCACACCGAAATCCATTTCGCGAATATTATTA
>OY723392.1:40012852-40143099 GCA_963210295.1 Ophion ellenae
TGGCCTAACCCCTTAAATATTCTATTAAAGTAAACCTAAAGTTTGATAATTGTTGAATAATTATTTCTTAGTTCAAAAAATCCCTCAATATTGCTTATTTCTTCCTGTCCAAATGTATATCCCGCCTTAATCGATTGCTCATTGCGAAAACTATCTCATTTATACATTATTATTATTTTTCTTACATAGAGTAAAATAGCCTATTATAGCTAGATTTAGGATTCCGGCCAGGTCGAGAAAAGTCGTTCGAGAAAAAGGCGATCAAAAATGTTACCGTACGTAAATCGCTTCCTGCTCTCACAAAATCATCTGTGGAATGGTCAATTTTCAATGTCATAACTTAAGGGCGGATTGTCTTTTTTTTCGCAAAATTTACCGCTTTTTGGGAATTTTTTTGTGAAGAAAGTATACAACGGAAAACTTGTGAAACTTGGCATATAGTTTTATTGATCTGTTTACTACATACAAAAAATTTTTTAAACAATTTCATCAAAAAATCCGCCTCCCACCCCCCTCGACGCGCGATGGTCCTTTTTTGATGGTGTGCACGATTACAGCCTTCACGTTCATCCTGCAACAAAAACCCAAAAAGCATTTTACTTTAGACACATATAGCTATCGTTCGATGAAGGGAAAAAAAATTGACGATTTGGTGACGTTTTGAACTTGAAGTATCGATTTTTCGAAAAAAATTGATCGATTTTTTGTTATAAATAAAAAACTATTAAACGTATTGCTTTTTTGCTTCATCAAACGATAAAAGGATGTCAGCTGAGCATTCTGTCCAAATTTGAAGGCAATCGGTTGAATAGTTTTTGAGAAATCGTGCACACCATCAAAAAAGGACCATCGCGCGTCGAGGGGGGTGGGAGGCGGATTTTTTTATGAAATTGTTTAAAAATTGTTTTGTATGTAGTAAACAGATCAATAAAACTATATGCCAAGTTTCACAAGTTTTCCGTTGTATACTTTCTTCACAAAAAAATTCCCAAAAAGCGGTAAATTTTGCGAAAAAAAAAGACAATCCCCCCTTAAACATTCTCACATATTCTCGAACATGTATACTTTCAGAGAGTGCAAGAAAAAACGATTTTTTTTACCCGTTGCAGTGGTGGCTTTAAAGTGAGAAAGTTAAAAAAAAATCGAGAAGATACGAGAGCAAGAAAGTAATTTTGTGTAGTGTATTGAGAGATTGCACGTAGATTTCTCGCGACGAGAAGCGACGTACGTGTATGTGAACATTTCCCATGCCTACAGAGTATCCTAACTCAAATTTGTGGGCGGTTAGAGTCCACGGTAGCAGTTTTATGGATATTGCATTCCGTTGAACTTTCCGAGCCGAAGATATTATTATTGAGAGATCCGAGTATCGCGCGACCTGTTGGAACATTTTTTTTTATCCCGCTGCCTTATTCCCGGGCCTTCTTCGGGCTCGCTCGTCCGGTCGTCTCAGTTTTGCGGGCCGATGCACATCGCGACGTCCCACTCACTTTTGGTGCAATGGTACGCGCGGCACGCATTGTCCGATCGGCGGGGTAAGCGAGGTAGCGAAAAATCCGAGAAGACGCGAAACGACGTGGAACAAAAAAAAAGAAATCCACCCTGCACACGTGGCCTCCCGTGAAGAAATTTTCGTCTTCACTTTTTGCCAACGTCCGTCCGACCGCACACTCGACTGAAAGAGTTATCCGTCTGGTCCAACGCCGTGAACACACGTGTTTCTTTTTTTTTTTTTTTCGTTCCGCCTCGTTTTTTTCCCGAATCGTTGCTTGGTGCAAAAAATTTTGCAGTTTGCTTTTTTTCGGCCCCCGAAGGGCCTCCGCGAGACGCGATCGGATCGCAGCGGGCACCAGCGAGACGACGAGCACCGGGTCAAGCAACTCATCGTCGCTTCGAACACGCAGCTATATGCATACGAGCAATCAGAAAGTGAACAAATTTATTTCGGCAAGGTCGAGCTGTGAACTCTCGTCGCATTGACGTGACAACCAGCGAGATGAGAATATCGGCGGGTCTTCTGTGCGAGGATGAAGCTGCGCGGCTTCGGCATGCGAAATATCTTACTCCAAGATTCGTCCCGCTTCATTCGTTGGATATGTATATGGGGAAAGGTGATTTTGAGGACATTCGACCTCGAGGAACGTCCTCGGAGCAGTCCATTGTCCCGTCGTCGTAATTTTCTTCGGATGAAAATGAGTATTGATTCATCTTCAAAACATCTCCTGTAAATGATGAGATGGACTTATCTTTAAAAAATCTCCGGTAGATGATAATGAGTAATAACTCATCTTCAAAAAATCTCGTGAAGATGATAACGAGTAT
Organism: Ophion ellenae; assembly: GCA_963210295.1. Classification (NCBI taxonomy): domain Eukaryota; kingdom Metazoa; phylum Arthropoda; class Insecta; order Hymenoptera; family Ichneumonidae; genus Ophion; species Ophion ellenae. Next base: position 40,015,175 of record OY723392.1, read on the forward strand.
TGACTCATCTTAAAATAATCTCCTGTAGATGATAATGGGTATTGACTCATCTTCAAGAAATCTCCTGTAGATGATAAAGAGTTTTGACTCGTCGTAAAATAATCTCCTATAGATGATAATGAGTAATGACTCATTTTCAAAAAATCTGTAGATGATAACGAGTTTTGACTCGTCGTAAAATAATCTCCTGTAGATGATCATGAGTATTGATTCATCTTCGAAAAATCTGTAAATGAAAAAGAGTTTCGATTCGTTGTAAAATAATCTCCTATAGATGAAAATGAGTATTGATTCATCTTCAAAACATCTCCTGTAAATGATGAGATTGACTTATCTTTAAAAATCTCTGGTAGATGATAATGAGTATTAACTCATCTTCAAAAAATCTCGTGAAGATGATAACGAGTATTAACTCATCTTAAAATAATCTCCTGTAGATGATAATGGGTATTGACTCATCTTCAAGAAATCTCCTGTAGATGATAAAGAGTTTTGACTCGTCGTAAAATAATCTCCTATAGATGATAATGAGTAATGACTCATCGTCAAAAAATTCCCTGTAGATAATAATGAGTAATGACTCATCTTCAAAAAATCTGTAGATGATAACGAGTTTTGACTCATCGTGAAATAATCTCCTGTAGATGATAACGAATTTTGACTCGTCGTAAAATAATCTCCTGTAGATGATCATGAGTATTGATTCATCTTCAAAAAATCTGTAGATGATAAAGAGTTTTGATTCGTTGTAAAATAATCTCCTATAGATGGAAATGAGTATCGATTCATCTTCAAAACATCTCCTGTAAATGATGAGATTGATTTATCTTTAAAAAATCTCCGGGAGATGATAACGAGTGAAACTCATCTTCAAAAAATCTCGTGAATATGATAACGAGTATTGACTGATCTTAAAATAATTTCCTGTAGATGATAATGGGTATTGACTCATCTTCAAGAAATCTCCTGTAGATGATAAAGAGTTTTGACTCGTAAAATAATCTTCTATAGATGATCATGAGTAATGATTCATCTTCAAAAAATCCCCTGTAGATAACAATGAGTAATGAGTCATCTTCAAAAAATCTCCTGCAGATGATAACGATTTTTGACTCATCGTATAATAATCTCTTGTAGATGATAACGAGTTTTGACTCGTTGTAAAATAATCTCCTGTAGATGATCATGAGTATTGATTCATCTTCAAAAAATCTGTAGATGATAAAGAGTTTTGATTCGTTGTAAAATAATCTCCTATAGATGATAATGAGTAATGACTCATCTTAAAAAATCCCCTGTAGATAATAATGAGTACTGACTCATCTTCAAAAAATCTCCTGTAGATGATAACGAGTATTGACTGATCTTAAAAAAATCTCCTATAGATGATAACTAGTATTCACTCATCTTCAAAAAGTCTCCTGTAGATAATAATGAGCATTGACTTGTCTTCGAAAAAAATCTCCTGTGGATGATAACGAGTATTCACCCATCTTAAAATAATATCCTATAAATAATAATGGGTATTGACTTATATTTTAAAAAATCTGATTATAATGTGTATTGGCTTATCTGCAAAAAACATCCTGTAGATGATAATGAGTATCGACTCATTTTCAAATAATCTCCGGTAGATAATTAAAAATAATGAGTATTGATTCATCTTCAAAAAATCTCCTGAAGATGATAACGAGTTTTGACTCATCTTGAAATAAACTCACGTAGATAATTATGAGTATTGATTCATCTGAAAGAATCCTGTACATAATATTGATTATCGACATATCGGAAAAATAATCTCCTGTAGATAATAACGAGTATTAACTCATCTTAAAAAAACCTCCTGTAGATAATAATGAACATTGACTCATCTGTATAAAAACTCTCCGGTAGAGGATAATGAGTTTTTACTCATCTTCAAACAATCGCCTGTAGACAATAACGAGTGTTAACTCATCTCCAAAAAATCTTCTGTCGATAATAATGAGTATCGACTCATTTGCAAAAATCTCCTATAGACGATGATGAGTATTGTCCCCGTACTCATAATTATGTGAACCCTAATATCTTCAAAATTTCATTAAGATGCATGTGAGTAGATATTTCCAAAATATCCTGTAGATAATAATGAGTATTGATTGGTCTTCAGACAATCTCCTGTAGATAACAGTGAGTATTCTCTTCGTACTCATCATTCTGTGGACCCTGATGTCTTCAAAATTTCCTTTAGATACATGTGAGTATAGATTTTGAAAACCTTTAGATAATTATGAGTATTGATATATCTTCAAAATCAGTCGAAGATGGTGATGAGTACTCACTGATCGTCAAAAAATTTCCAGCAGATAATATAGAGTATTGTCCCCGTCGCCATCATTATTAGCCAAATTATACTGTTTGGAATTTCCCACTTTGACACACACACACACACACACACACACACACACGCACACACACACACACACACACCTCTAAACGAGATGAAAACCTAAACGAGAAATTTCAAAAAGTCGTCAATAAATTCGTAACAATTATTTTGTCCTATTATTTTTTGAAAAAAATGTATATATATATAAAAATACATACATACATACATACATATATATATATATATATATATATATATATATATATATATATATATATATATATATATATATATATATATATATATATATATATATATATATATATATATATATATGTGTGTGTGTGTACATTTTTTTGAATAATTTTTTCATTAGTTATTAACAATAATGCTATTTTCAATTATAGCATTATTGTTAATGATGAATGAAAAAATTATTTAAAAAAAAACGTTCTTCAGGACTAAGCTACCATTACACTGAATAAGTGTACCATATTTCGAGTCAATATGCAGGACAGAAAATCCCTATAAAGGGCAGCGGTGAAGTCATGTGTGGCCCTCCATACATTAAACTGTCGCACTGTAGCAAATTCTTCGAGGCGCCCGGATGCTCGCGTATCGCGAACTGAAGGGCTCACCCATTGTGTCTATATATATATATATATATATATATATATATATATATATATATATATATATATATATATATATATATCAAAAGCTGAAAAAGAAAGAGAGAGTGAGAGGAAGAAGCCGAATTCTTCGAGTTCCGCGGGTGCGCGAGTCTCACCGACGTAGCTAATCCCGGGCGCGATCGCGCCTCCTCGCTCGTCCTCAGCTCACGAGTTTTCGCTGGCCCTTGTCATATATATCCTCATCTTCTCCTTCGTCATGAGAACGGGCCTGGAGAGCTCGAGGGGGTGAGAGGGGGTTGAAATAAGATTCGAATTAGCCCCGTGCCACCGCGCCTTACTTTCGTATTATTATGTGATTCGGTGTCGGCTCGGCACGCACGCTTCTATATCCACATAATAGATAGTATTATATACCCGTATACGAGAATACACGATACTCTGGGGAAAAGATTTCACACGTATGTGTGTGGGTAAGAGAGAGAGGGGCGAGAGAGGGGGAGAGAGAGAGAGAGAGAGAGAGAGAGAGAGAGAGAGAGAGAGCGACGTATCTATACGTGATACTCCTGGCTCCAAATCCCTTCGTATCTTGGGCTTCTCGTCTCTCACCGGTTTTAGTTTCACGCGAGAGAAGGCCAGGATTAGCTCTCATTTTGCCGCCGTGGCTTCTCAGGTTCGTTCTTCGCTTTTCATATTTAACGGCGAGGATCGTCGACCCAGATTTACCATTTATGCCCTCGACAATTAATTTGAGAGGTTAAATAATTTATGACTCGTTTTTAAACGTCCGATTTGGGTTTTGGTAACTTTGTAGGTGCACGAATGGTGAAGGAAAAAGAAAACATATACATTATAGCGTCCGGATGAAACTTACGCAACTTAAACTTGTGACGAAGATTATCAAGAGGACGCAGGCAACTTTGGGTTGAAAAGGCTAAGTGGATCATTGAAGGTGACGAAAATGGCAAATATTTCTCTGTTAGAAACCTTTCCGAGCGATTGCAACGGTGTATTTATAGTGGAGGAGAATATCTCTAAAGAATATAAATTTTGTACTGGAATCACTATCATACTTCTGAAGTTATAATGAAAAACGTGTCCGTGAGTTTGATCCGGACAGCCTAATATCCATATATATATATATATATATATATATATATATATATATATATATATATATATATATATGCGACTGTACTGTACATTATATATATATATATATATATATATATATATATATATATATATATATATATATATATATATATATATATATATATGCTACTGCGACGATCCGAGAATCGAGGTTATAAAAAAAAAATTTGAAGGAATAAGTAACGTGATTAAAAAATCGTTTCGACATTTACGTGAATGGACATTAACAAAGTTATGGTCCAAATTTCATAAATGAATATTAATAATCAAATAAGTTATGAATAATCTTGTGAAGGGGCCTTTAAACGTGAGCTGCTCAACGGTGTACTTTATTTCGCCTCCCGGTTGATCTGAAACAAAACAAAAAACAGGTTTTTCTCAAAATAGATAACATTGGCTAAGACTTGAACGAGCCGTTTTTCTTGTCACCGTGTTTCAATCATCTAAACAAGAAATTATGATTTTTTTCTTCATTTTTTGACAAAAAACAACATTATTGTTAATAACAAGCGAAAACATTGTTAAAAAGAAAAACGTTCTTCAGGACTAAACTACTATTACGCTGAATGAGTGTACCATATTTGGAGTCGATCCGTTAGTTAAATATCGAGAAATCATATAATCATAATGACCGTTTTGGAGAACATACTTTCGAGAAAAACGCATTTATAGTTCTACTAGCAGTTCTATTGTTACAATCATGAGGTTACCTTCATTCTGCGATTCCTGGTCCATACGTTGGACTTGCCTCTTCAATTTGAGTTGGCTCAAGCAACTATCAATTTTTTTTCCAAAGTAGCCTAACCCCTTAACAGGCTAGGTATCGCGTTCGCACGAGGGCACAGGGAAGCTGGAAAACCTGTGCCGAGGCGGCTGCATGTTGCCTGTCAGTTGTCTTCATCATTGCAAACTCAGCGAAACCGACCAGCTTGAGTGTCGGGCTGCGAGTCAGTGCATGATCAACTGTTCACCGATTCGAATATCGGAAAGTCGATAAAAATGGAAAAAATCAAAGAAATTTTGATTGCACCGATCGGGAGCTAAGATCGCAGCACAGGAATTTTTATTTTACATAGATTACGTCTGAAAATCAATGGAATAGGTCACAAGTGCGACTAATGTGAGCGGATCCTGACGAAAAGTGATAAATCATTTAGGTATGTTGATTGTTCATCGGAGCGAGGAATTAAATCGTGACTGCGAGGAGAAGTTTACATGAAAATGAAATTCGTCTCTCGTCTCGAGATTGTCATGTGTGTGTGTGTGTGTCGCGTAACCGCGAGCCCTCTAATTCGAGTCCCCGCACCCCCAATATAGCTCACTTCCGTCGTCACATTCGCGTACACTCGTCGTCGACGAAACGTGATGCAATGTTATCAGGGAGACGAGAACCATAACATATAGCGTGAGGCTGTGGCTTTTGAGAGAGAGAGAGAGTGAGAAAGGGAGAGAAATCTCTCCTCCCTTACCCTTTCTCGCGTCCATACGACTCCCGCGAACTCCAAGGAGGTCTCCTCATCATCCAGCCCAGGACCATTGCAAGAGAGTGTGTGTGAGAGAGAGAGAGTGATAGAGAGAGATAGTCTTCTCCCTTCGCTCTATCATCACTCACAAACAGTCCGTGAAGGCGACGTTACCCCCCCCCCCCCCCTGGGTCTCTCACTCCAACCGCACATGCCCGTTGGATCCAACGAATATTAAATTCACCGTGGCAGAGTCTCATACGAGCCACGAAATTAAGCGATTTCCGCTGGGAGTGACGAGATCGTCGTCTCGTCACCGTATGTAATAACGGAGACCGCACGACATCCGTGTGCTCGCGTACACGTGTATATACTCGTGTCATTGCAACGGCCAACAGGAAACCACATTGCCCAGGCGGAAAACAGAAAATTTCCTATCGTCATGACCGATGACGATAACCCACCCGTGCAGATATTGTCGTGGGGATCCAATTGCATTGCCGTACTTGTCCCTCCTTCCTGCTGGGGATCCAATGGGCCATTGTATTGGATTCTTGTACTAAAACGTCACGCTTGTACATTGGATTATAATCGGAATTGCCCATTGGAATCCAATGTACGAATCCAATTCGAATCCTGAAGGATTCACACGTCGTCGAACAAAATCCGATACGATTGTTGATGGATCTGATCGCATGCTGCTAAATGTTTCTGAATGAAACGTATTTATATAGAAAATGAGTGGATCTAAAGAAAAGGATAAATCTTATCTTTAAAAAGTATAAATCGCTTGAGAAAGTACAGAGGCCAACAGGAAACCACATTGTCCAGGCGAAAAACAGAAAATGTCCTATCGTCATGACCGATGACGATAACCCACCCGTGCAGATATTGTCGTGGGGATCCAATTGGATTGCCGTACTTGTCCCTCCTTCCTGCTGGGGATCCAATGGGCCATCGTATTGGATTCTTGTACTAAAACGTCACGCTTGTACATTGGATTATAATGGGAATTGCCCATTGGAATCCAATGTACGAATCCAATTCGAATCCTGAAGGATTCACACGTCGTCGAACAAAATCCAATACGATTGTTGATGGATCTGATCGCATGCTGCTAAATGTTTCTGAATGAAACGTATTTATATAGAAAATGAGTGGATCTAAAGAAAAGGATAAATCTTATCTTTAAAAAGTATAAATCGCTGGAGAAAGTACAGAGGACAACAGGAAGCCATACTGTCCAGGCGGAAAACGGGAAATTCTCTATCGTCATGACCGATGACGACAACCCACCCGTGCAGAAATCGTAAGAATCCAATTGGACTCTGATACTTGTCCCGCCTTCCAGCTAAGGATCCAATGGGCCAATACATTAAATCGCTATACTAAAATGCCACGCTTGTATATTGGATTATAATCGGGATTCGCCATTAGAATCCAATGTACGAATCCAATTTGAATCCTGAAGGATTCACACGTCATTGAACAAAATCCGATACGGTTCTTGATGGATCCCATCGCATTCTGTATGTTGAATGTTTCTAAACGTAATATATGGATATACAAAAAAAGTGGATCTTCAAAAAGTATAAACCGCTTGATAAAGTATAACGGCCAACAGGAATCCACACTGCCCAGGTGTGAAACGGAAAATTTCCCATCGTCATAACCGATGACGATAACCCACCGTACAAAAATTGTCGTAAGGATCCAAATGGATTCCCATACCTATTCCTACCCGGAATCCAATCACGAGTATTTAGTAAAAAACGTTTAGTGAAAGTCTTTACTAAACTAAAGACTAAAGTTGGATCCCTAGCTGGACTCCAATCATGAGTCTTTAGTAATAACGTTTAGTAAAAGTTTAGTAATACCGAAAATTGCCTATCGTCATGACCAATGACGATACCCCACCCGTGCAGTAATTGTCGTAAGGATCCAATTGGATTCCCACACTTGCTTCTAGCCGGAATCCAAGCATGAGTATGGATTATAATCGGTATTCCACATTAGAATCCAATGTACGAATTCAATTTGAATCCTGAAGGATTCACACGTCATCGAACAAAATCCGATACGATTCTTGATGGATCCCACGTTGTTTCTAGCTTGTTTTCAACTTGTTTCTAGCCGGAATCCAATCATGAGTATGGATTATAATCGGGATTCCCCATTAGAATCCAATTTGCATTCTAAAGGATTCACACGTCATCGAACAAAATCCGATACGATTCTTGATGGATCCCACGTTGTTTCTAGCTTGTTTCCAACTTGTTTCTAGCCGGAATCCAATCATGAGTATGGATTATAATCGGGATTCCCCATTAGAATCCAATTTGCATTCTAAAGGATTCACACGTCATCGAACAAAATCCGATACGATTCTTGATGGATCCCACGTAGTTTATAGCTTGTTTCCAACTTGTTTCTAGCCAGAATCCAATCATGAGTATGGATTATAATCGGGATTCCCCATTAGAATCCAATTTGAATTCTAAAGGATTCACACGCCATCGAACAAAATCCGATACGATTCTTGATTGATCCCATCGCATTCTGCATGTTGAATGTTTCTAAACGCAATATATGGATACACAAAATGAGTGGATCTTAAAAGTATTTTTCACTAACTTTTTTACTAAACCCATTACTAAAAACTTCAGTAAAAACGACGTCTTTAGTAACGAATTGGACGAATCCAATTTGAATCCTAAAGAATTCCCACATTATCGAACGGAATCCGATACGATTCATGAAGGATCTCATCGCATTCTGTACGTTGAATGTTTCTAAAGAAACTATATAGATCTACAAAATGAGTGGATCTTAAAAAAGTATAGATCGCTTGAAAATGTATATATCTTAAAAATCAATTTGAATCACATCACTGGAAATTCACTAGGATTATCATTTGATATTTATTTCACTGCACTTTCACATAATATCACCACACACGTACATGCTCACAAAGCGTGTAGCTTATGTTTCAACACGCCGAGTATTTTCTCGCCACTTTTCACATATTTTCGATTCGAACGTAGTGTGAATTCTCAAACGGCATTTATCGGGAAACAGTCCAGCATCCAACTGGATCGTAATGAGGTCTCCCAAACAAATCCCTATAGAGATGTGGGTACATCTTGGGACTCCCCAACAAATTTGTGCATGGGACCACGAAAGGATCTTCTTTACCGAGATCCAGCAAATTCCGGTTGGAAATTTCAAATAAAAAATTCGCAAACGTTGTGAATCGGGAAATAGCGGGAAATCCATTTGGATTCCAATGTGGACCCTACGTGCGACGTCCCTATCAAATCCCTATACACTGAGAAAAAAAAGCATTGATCCAATATCATTGGTGTTATTGAATAAAATTTCGTTGATTCAATTGTAAAATGGTTGGTGTAAATAATCGGATTTATTAGTCCAAACAAAACGCTATTGCCTTTAATAACATGATAAAATTAAAAGTTTTTTTTCATTTAAAAGATATATTGTTAGCCGAGAACACTATATTATTGAAACTATCTAGAAAATTATCGCGAACAAATTATATAGTTTTGAATGCACTTTCTGCAACGAACAAAAAACGCGTTTCAATTCATAACATGTATATTGTTGATTCGAGTACACAAGAAAAATTGAATTTCGCTCGTTTGATTCACATAATATTTCTATCGAGTAAATATGTTATTTTATTTTTTTCACCATATCCGATATTGATTTCCAAGTACATTATTCGTGAAAATATGAATATTTTATGTTTATTGGAAAGTATTAAGCAAATGTCTGAATTGGTTAAAAAGTTATGCGAAAATGATATTTCTTTCTTGCGCATTTGGTTGAAAAAAATTCAAGCAAATCATGGCCGAGCGCCACCGAAATCATAGGTGTGAGGGAACCCGTAGTTCTCGGCGTAACCGCTAGAAGCCGCACGCGCGCTCGTTTCTCGTAAGCGTGGCGCGAACCGAAAATCTACTTAAACGCTGGAGAAGCTCTGAAGAGTATCTTCTTCCTGGCCTGTGGCTAACATCAAAGTGTCGTATCTGTTCTTATCAGTTGAATATCTGATATTCTCTCCATGGATATTCCATTGGATATCTGAAATTCTCTCCACTATTATCGTGGATGATCATTCCAAGGCTCACTTTTTATTTAAGATTTAAAACAAATTGAATAACTTACGTCCCATGGCATATTCGTTTCGATGCAGTAAAGAAACAATTAATTCTATCGATTATATTTTTGTTCAAAATAAAAAATGTTGTGGCAACCGCTTAATTATTTCATCCACACATCTACGGATTGTATATAGCATAATTTCAATACAATATAATTTTATTTGAAGGATAATGTAGATATTCAGAGAACAGAAGAGCTTTTTCAAATAAAATAATATGTCATTTAAATCAATCACATTTTCCAATATTTTATAGTATTGTAACAATCTCATATATCGGTGGCACTCCGCAGCAGCAAATTTATTTGGATCTACCAATATATTTTTATGATTCGATTGGTTTTTTTCTCAGTGTAGGTACGTCGTATGATCTAGGGAACTTTTCAAAAAATGTTTGCAAATGCACTTGCACTAGGCAATAAAATGACAAGTCGTTTCTTACCCCCCCCCCCCCCCTCCAAGTTCCCCCTATTTTTTCAGACGATCGCCGCTTACTGCAATCCGCAATCGGGATTCTTCTCAACGTCATTTTTCAAAAAGGCCAAAAAAAAAGGAAGTCCGAAGGGGAGGCTTATCTGTCTCTCTCATCGACCGCACAGTAGCTCTCGACGGCGCGTTTAATGTCCTACGAGCAGGTTCCCAACTACCGGACACTTATTCGATAGTGGCGAGAGACACGGACTGATGAACTATCCGGGATCGAGAGGTGGAGGGAACGATCGGGCTAATCGGCTCCCTGTTCCCTTTTATACACACACACACACACACACACACATATATATGTGTGTATATATATGTATATACATATGTGTATATATATATATATACATATGTGTATATATATATATATATATATATATATAAGTGTGTGTGTGCGTGTGTATTCGTATACGAGGGCGAGTGTGTGAGGGACGCGACCGGGGCAACCTGGATGTATATCCAAATGAGCCGAAGAGAGATGGGCGTATGTAGACGCGAACGACGGTAGCCCGCGCGCGGTGTTGGTGGTCCAACGCGCGGCTCGTTCCGCCGCGATCTGTTGCTTCGGCTCCGACGTCGTCGACGCGACCCCACGACAACGCGACGGCCGACTCGAAACAATGAATTTACTTCATAAATCTCAATTCAGTCTTGTGCCCACCGGCCAATTAAAATTAATCTCGGCTCAAACTGGGAGCCCGCGACCACCGTCGTAGAAAATCGAGAAAAAAGACCCAGGAGCGAAGTATACATGTATGGGCAAGCGTTCTACGAATACGTAATCTTATGAGCGTATGATATCACGATAATACCGATAATCACCAGCGTGTCAACAATATTAATAACAATAGCAATCGCACTTGAAGTTAGGCTCGAAAAATTATCGATATTATTTTGAATGAGAAAAAAAAATAGTTTGAAACTTTTTTGTTTGTTTTTCTATTTACTGTGAAATTTTATCGAGATTTGAAGTTTCTGAAATTAAAAACAAGGACGATTCAATGATATATGATGATAATAACAACACATACAACAACAACAGCAATAATGATGATATTGACGATAATGATGAAGATAGTGATCAGGATAATGATAATGAATGCATTATATGATATAATTTTATCTAATGTTCGATAGTAATTTAATTTAAGGGGTTAGGTCCCTCTAGAGGCCGAAAAAATAGGCTTTTTGGGGATTGTTTTTTTTTTCAGAAAAACTAGAAAATAAATCGAGATTACAGAAAAGGGTGTTTATCATACATATCAGTGACTGCATACCATAATTTTTATGAAGCGATTGATTTCAAAATGGCGGCTGTGCAGCGTTGATCTCAAAACTGCATTTTTTGAGCTGACCGGAAACAACTCGGACAATTTTCAACCGATTCACTTGAAATGTTGAGTATATTTTGAAAAATACATTGTCTATGGAAGTACGTCGGATTGTTTTTTTTATATTGCATAGTTCATTTGTTATTGACAATTATCTGATGATTTTTTAGGCAAATTTTTGGGAAGTGAAAAATTTGCCTAAAAAATCGTGTATAAAATAACAAATTAACTATGCAATATAAAAAAAAAAACTTCTACGTACTTCCATAGACCATGTACATTTCAAGATATATTCAACATTTCAAGAAAATCGGTTGAAAATTGTCTGAGTTTTGTTTCCGGCCAACTAAAAAAATGCAGTTTTGAGATCAACGCTGCACAGCCGCCATTTTGAAATTAATCGCTTCGAAAAAATTATTGTATACAGTCACTGATATGTATGATAAACACCCTTTTTTGTAATCTCGATTTATTTTGTAGCTTTTCTGCAAAAAAATCCCCCAAAAGCCTTTTTTCGGCCTCTGGAGCGGCCTTAATTGAATAATAATTGTAATTAATAAATAATATATCATAACAATAATTCGATAATTGGAATTTTTTTTATCAGATTGATTTGAATGATTATTCAATTATTGAATTCAACAATTCAATAAAAATAATAGTAGCAATAGATCGTAATGATAAATAGTAATGATAATATTTAATAAATTATATATAACAATAATAATTCAATAAACATAAAGTTATAATAAAAAAACCAACTAATTTATAATAAAATTGTTGAATTCAATGATTCAATAAAGATATTAATATCAATAACAATATTTAATAAATACTATACAACAATAACAATTGAGTTTTCATGAAACCTGGTAATTCCAGAATGCAATTAAAGTGACAATAATAATAACATTGTAATACTAAATGTGAAATAGGTAAAATTAAAATAGTGCAAACATTAATAATAGTGATAACAAAAACACCATGATTATTGATATTGCTCGTACAATTATTATTGCTGTTATTTAGTATTTTATAATTATACATACTAATAATAATATACTTTTTTCACACATAATAATAATAATTTATAATAAAAATTATTCCAACTACGCAGTTACTTTTTGTCAGTTATTTCTGCCATCGCATTTACGGATCGATATCACTCACAGCGTGAAAATCATCTGGACGACGTTGACAACTGATGTAGAAGTTGCGATCGAGAGAAAAAAGCGCGACGTGAAACGGCTCTGAACCGTTGGCCGACGGAGTGTAGAGTAACACGCGCGTTAACGCGAAACGGGAGCGGATTCCCTTCGCGCCAAGTTCCCTTGTGGTTCAACGTTTTCTCCAACCGAAGTTCCCGGAAGGTTGATTTCTCAGGAATACACACGAGGCGAACGAAGAGATGACGAGGAAGCGAGATGCTGAGCGTTCTCCAATGGCTGCATATTGCCTATACATATATAACTAAATAAAGTAACGTCATGTACAATAGTTGCGGCTCGAACGGGAGATGCTCGGGTATCTCGTCAGCAAATTGTTCGACAAGTGTCTCGACGATTAAGTCGCGTATAGGGAGGAGCGAGTGTTCAATGACCACCTTAGGAAATGTATAACTTGCTTTGCTCAGGGTTCAAGGAAGCATACGCGGATAATTGGAGAATTGAAGCTGCACATTGAATGGATGGTTGATGGTCGTGGAGGAACGCTGGAGTCCGTTTTATCGACAATTTCGACAATTTTTCCGTGGATACTCCATGCGGATGTTGTAGGGATCCAATTGGATTCCCATACTTGTTTGTGCTTGCTGCTAGGGATCCAATGGGTCATCGCGTTGGATTCCTATAATATTGAATTCTTATTGGGATACCACATTGGAATGTAGGAATCCAATTTCAATACGGAAGAATTCCCACATTGTCGAGCGGAATCCGATATGATTTTTGATGGACCTTGAAAAAGGACAAATCTTATCTTAAGGCAGTAATCTGCTTTGGGAGCCGAAAAAAAGCGTTTTTTCAGCAATTTTTTTGAAAGGGAAGGAAATGATTGCGGTAAACGAAATTTTGAGACGATAGTGTATTATATTCAAGCTTTAAAAAACAATTTTTATTATTAAAAAATATTGAAATTTTTCAAAGTTGCAACGATTTTTCTTGGGCGCCTGGAGTCTGCACTTGTAAATCGGTGCCGGTGATGGAGGTCGTGCGATGCATCTGAAACAGTCGAACCAATTTTTTTTTTAGTTTTTATAAGTTTCTTTTCTATATGAACTAAAAAAATACCGAAGAAATGATGAAATTCCAAATTTTTCGAAATTTGAAAAAAAATTCACTTTTTTGAAGAAAAAAATTCACTTTAAGTTGCAAAACAAGTAATTTAAATAGTACTTTTGTCCAACTTTTTTAGTTCAAATAGAAGATAATTTAATACTGAAGCTAGATCACTTTGATTTTTTTCGATCGGACATATATTGTTTTTGCTATCGCCGGCACCGTTTTCTAAAACTTGTGAAAATGAAAACTCGAGAAAACGGGCTTTAAAGTTTTCGGTCCAAGAAAATATAAGTTTTTGGATACTTACACTAATTAGATGTTAATCAGCTATCCCCGGGCCATACAATAATCCTTCCTCTTCTTCAAATCGATTCTTTGAAGCCTGTAAAGCAGACTACTGCCTTAAAGAAGTATACAGGGCTTGAAAAAGTATAACGGCCTACAGAAAACCACATTGCCCAGGCGGAAAAAGGAAAATTTCCTTCGTCACGACCGATGACGAACCACCCGTGCCGAAATTGTCGTAGGGATCCAATTGGATTTCCAGACTTGACCCTGCTCCCTGCTAGGGATCCAATGGGCCATCGTATTGGACCCCTATACTGTCAGATTCTTAAGGGGCTATACCAGTGTGAACGCTGAAAATTCGGGTGGTTTTCGGGAATTTTTGGAAGAAAAGTACTCAATCAAATGTTTCGGAAAATTAAGAATATATTTGTCTATATTTGACCAATATTACCGAATTTTTTCATAGAAAAATATTGAGATCCAAGCGACTTATGCGCTGCCTTCGGAGGCGCCAAAAAAAAGTTACTCCACTGCTGACATGATTCCGGCCGATTGAGTGGCTGAAACCGAAAGAGGAAAAAATGTCGTTCAACTGGAAGGTACATCCTGTACAATGACGTAGGATTTTCGAAAAATATCGAAATCTAACAAAATTGCGTAGTTATGAAAAAAAATCTGTTTTCTTGCCTATATAATAGTCGTTTTTTCAATGCCAAATCGTCAATTTTGATCCAATCAAAAATATCCTACTTCATTATAAAGTAAATGTATTCAAGAGTACTCAGTTCAAATTTCAAGTCAATCGGATAATTGCTCTTTGAGTTACAATGTCAGCAAGTTTGAAAAATCTCCTCATTTCGAGAAAAACGCGTTTAAAGATTTAACTATCGATTTTTGCAAGATAAAATAATATTTACCATAAAAAACTGCTAATCAGCTATACCTGGCCCATACAATGGACTGTCGAAAAAGGCAAAAAAATTGATTTTTTTTAAAGTGTCACACTGATATAGCCCCTTAATGGGGTTCCCCATTCGAATGTAGGAATCCAATTTGAATCCTGAAGGTTTCCCATATTATCGAACAGAGTCCAATACGATTCTTGATGGATCTTGAAAAAAATACAAATCATATTGTTAAAAGGTATAAATCGTTTGGTAAAGTATAACGGCCAACAGATAATGATAACCCACCCGTGCAGAAATTGTTGGGAGGTTCCACTTGGATTCCCATACTCGTCCCTGCTTCCTGCTAGGAATCCAATGGGCCATCGCATTGGATCCCTATACCAAAATGTCACCCTCGTACGTTGGATTCTCATCGAGACTCTCCATTAGAATCCAATGTACGAATCCAATTCGAATCCTGAAGGATTCACACATTATCGAACCGAATCCAATGGGATTCTTGGTGGATCTCATCGTATTCTGTACGTTGAATGTTTCTAAAGAAAATATATGGATATACAAAAAGAGTGGATTCTAAAAAAGTATAAATCTTATCCTAAAATTGTATAAATCGCTTAAAAAAGTGTATCTGAAAAATCGATTTGAATCACATCACTGGAAATTCACTGTAAATAACGATTGTTATTCATTTTACTGCACTTTGACACAATATCAACACACATGTACACGCTTACGAAGCAGGTTATGTTTCATCACACCGAGTTTTTTCTTGTGACTTTTCACATATTTTCGATTCAAACGTGGTAAGAATTGTCAAACAGCGTTCATCAGGGAACAGTACAGAATCCAATTGGATCCCAATAAGGACTCCTTATGTGCGGTATCCCAAACAAACGGTGGGGACAAATACTTGCACGAAAAACCAACCGAAAGCTAGATGAAGCGAGTCACGTTTGTCCAATAGTGTCCTGCTGACGGCAAGAGTTCAGCCATTTTTAACCTCGAACGAAAACTCAAAACAATTTGAGTTCTAGATAGGATTTGCCTCTGAAGTACCCAGAGAAATCAATAAATATCGATACTCAAAAAAATAGTGCATGTTTGAAACCAAGTTGTTTTCGTAAAAAAAACATCGCCAAAAACATTTTTTTCCGAAAAAACTATTCAACGTATCGAAAATTCCCTATGTACTTCGATCCAGAATGTTGTGAGGTTCAAAAAAATTCAACTCAATCGGTGAAGACTTGGCGGTGTGATGTGGTGATTGGATCACATCGGCGCTGACTTGCTGCAACCAGCTTCAGCGCCGGCAATTCGCTACGAAATCTTGTGGAAAAATTTGTAAAGATACTCGAAGATATGTAGAAAAAACGCCTCGAAACAGAATTTCCATTCAATCAACTGGGCATCCATAAAAAAATTGTCGAAATTCACCGTTTTCCCGGCCTCTAGACTGGTAGTCTCCTTTAACGAGTAGATACACTAAATAATTTGATGCACGTGTAAACGATTATCTATTATCTAAGTGCACGCGTATGGATCGGCTGGAAGGCGTCACGGTTCGGAAATACAGGTACAATTAAGATACCCGCGACGAGGTAACAAAATAATCAGCCTCACGATAATTAAACGGCGTCGACACTTCCGGCATTGGCGCACAAGACGTCGGAGGAGGCGAGGCAACAAGGGGAAAAGGAATGAGAAATTAAATGAAAATGTAAAGAAACGATGATGGGGCGAGAGTGTACCGATCGCGGATTAAACGAGCCGATGAAGAGGAATCGTGTTGTGTAAGAACGTATACGAAGGCAAGGATGCTGCTGGCTACTCCCATAACATCGATAGCGAAGGAGCATACGAGACGCGGAGAGGGTCACGGCTATCCCGGATAATTAATAGCTTAATTTCCACCTTTCAGGAAGTCGTTATTCCCGCGGCCTCCAACGACGCCGACAATGGCTATGCCGAGAGAAATGTGTTCAATCCACTCTCTAGCATGGTCGTGCCGAGGGACTCTCGTTACCAGGAGCCGTTTCGGCAGGACCAAACTCGTGTCCAATGTCCTCGGAACCGCCATACACGCCTATGTCGCGACCGGTATATTTCGATCGGCCAGGACGAAAAAAAGCAAAGTATCGAGAACGAGAAGATTCGTAAAATATTCGCTGGAATTCCGTGCCGATCCCTTTCGGTTCAGCGGGATCGAGACATTTTTTTGTAATTGGGTATCATTAAGCTCGTCGTGGAGGTTTTTCAAAATTAGCAATGATATTGCGAGGCCCAGTAGGCGACGACCTGGTGGGAAACATCCTTGACCTGGGCTTATACTTGGATGGGTGACCGCTCAGCCGGACTCCGACTACCTAGTGGGAGGTCATTTCATCGAGATTCTGGTGGTAAACGCAACGCAGCGATAGTCTGTATCGACCCAGGTTTGCCGCAGTTTCCCTGTGCCCTCGTGCAAATGCCATAGAGTTGGGTGCCGGGAAGCGAGTGGCTGTGGGTGATACTCTGGAGCAAGAAATCACGTGACAAGTGTTGGACAAAAGTGACAGACACGGATCGTTAAAGGCCGCAAGGAACAGAAAGTGAAAATCACAGGAGATACAATGTTCAAATTATTCGTTTCACACAAAAAAATAGTTAGCTCTGTTTCGGCAAACCATGTTTTTTTGTAAATATCAGATTAACAAGCTGAAAAAGATTTTTTGCCCTCACACCAGTGCATAAATTGTCGTAGGGATCCAATTGGATTCACATACTTGTCCCCAGTTTCTGATAAGGATCCAATGCGTCATCGGGATTTCCCATTGGAATCCAATGTCCGAATCCAATTTGAATCCTGGAGGATTCACACATTATCGAACAGAATGCGATACGATTTTTTATGGATCCCATCGCATTCTGTACGCTGAACTCTTCTAAACAAAATATATATAAAAAAATGAGTGGATCTTAAAAGGGTATAAATCTTATCTCAAAACAGTATAAATCGCTTGAAAAAGTATAACGGCTAACAGGAAGCCACGCTGCTCAGGCGGAAAACGAAAGATTTCCTATCGTCATGACCAATGACGATAATCCACCCGTGCAGAAATTGTCGTAGGGATCCAATTGGTTTCCCATACTTGATCCTGCTTCCTGCTTGGGATCCAATCGCATTGGATCCCTGTACTGTTGGATTCTTAAGGTCTTAGGCCACTCTAGAGGCCGAAAAATAGGCTTTTTGGAGATTTTTTCCAGAAAAACTACAAAATAAATCGGGATTACAAAAAAGGGTGTTTATCATGCATATCAGTGACCGTATACAAAAAAAAATTTGTAGCGATTAATTTCAAAATGGCGGCTGTGCAGCGTTTATTGCAAAACTGCATTTTTTAAGTTGGCCGGAAATATAGCTCAGACAATTTTCAACCGATTCATTTGAAATGTTGAATATATCTTGAAAAATACATTGTTCATGGAAGCACGTAGGATTTTTGTTTTATATTGCATAGTTCATTTGGTATTAACAATTATCTGACGATTTTTTAGGCATATTTTTGGAAAGTAAAAAATTTGCCAAAAATCGATGATTGTTAATAACAAATTAACTATGCAATATAAAAAAAATCCTACATACTTCTGTAGATAGTGTATTTTTCACGATATATTCAACATTTGAAGCGAATCGAATGAAAATTGTCTGAGTTATGTTTCCGGCCAACTTTAAAAATGCAGTTTGGAGATAAACACTGCACAGCCGCCATTTTGAAATTAATCGCTTCAAAAAAATTATTGTATAGTCACTGATATGTATGATAAACACCCTTTTTTCAATCTCGATTTATTTTGTAGCTTTTCTGAAAAAAAATCCCCAAAAAGCCAATTTTTTCGGCCTCTAAAGTGGCCTAACCCCTAAATGGCCTTACCCATTGGAATGTAGGAATCCAATTTGAATCCTGAAGGATTCCCACATTATCGAACGGAATCCGATACGATTCTTAATTGATCTTGAAAAAAACACAAATCTTATTTTTTTAAAGGATAAATCGCTTGGAAAAGTATTACCCACCTGTGCCGAAATTGTCATAGGGATCCAATTGGATTCCCATACTCGCCCCTGCTTCCTACTGCGTTGGTCCATTGGATCCCTATACTGGAACGCTC
Source organism: Ophion ellenae (assembly GCA_963210295.1). Taxonomy (NCBI): domain Eukaryota; kingdom Metazoa; phylum Arthropoda; class Insecta; order Hymenoptera; family Ichneumonidae; genus Ophion; species Ophion ellenae. Next base: position 40,034,411 of record OY723392.1, read on the forward strand.
GCACATTGTATTCTAATCGGGATTCCCCATTGGAGTTCAACGTACGAATCCAATTTGAATCCTGGAGGATTCCCACGTCATCGAACAGAATCCGATAGGATTGTTGATGGATTCCGTCGCGTTCTGGGTGTCCAATGTTTCTAAACAAAATACATAGATATACAAAATGAGTGGATATTGAACAAGTATAAATTAAACTGCACTTGAACAGTGCCGAATCTAATTGGATCCCAAGGAAGACTCCCTATCTTTCGGGTCCCTTACAAATCCCTATAGAGATGTTGGTGCGTCTTGGGACTGCCCAACAAATTTGTGCACGGGATCACGGAAGGATATTGTTTTTGAGATCCAAACCAATTCCCACTGTCGTCGAATATCCATAAGTGAATATCCATAAGTCGAATATCCATAAGTACGAATATCTATGAGTCCAATATCCATAAGTCGAATATCCACAAGTCGAATATCCATAAGTATGAATATCCATGAGCCGAATATCCATAAGTCAAATATCCATAAGTGAGTTCGTTTGGGTTTGTTTGTTGGGTTCAGCAGACTGATTTCTGACTGAGAATCGTCGGTCTATTTATACTGTTGTTGTCTCATTTCTACTCTATACTTACCTTCAATACTCACGATATATTTGTCTCCTTTCCGCCGTTTGTGGCGCTCATTTCTACTCTAAACTCACCCTCTATACTCACTTTTCCTCTACCTCCCGCCATTTTTGGCGCTCATTTCGACTCTATACTCACCCCCTATACTCGCTTATGGATATTCACTTATGGATATTCCCTTATGGATATTCCTACTCATGGATATTCACTTATGGATATTCCCTTATGGATATTCACTTATAGATATTCCCTTATGGATATTGGTATTTATGGATACTCGACTTATGCATATTCGTACTTATGGATATTCGGTTATGGAAATTTGACTTGTGGATATTCTGCCCCAATCCCAATTACGGTTGAGATTTTTTTTTAAATTCTCAATCGGAATTTGTGCGAAACCCCCATGGAAATTTATGTATGTAAAATATATGCTACATGTATATATATATATATATATATATATATATATATATATATATATATATATATATATCGGTCGCATATATAGTGACGAAACATAGAATAATACGTGTATATTCAGTATATATGCCCCAAATATATGACGCATATATGGCCCATATATTTTCGATATATTTTTCTGACCATAAAAATACATGCTACGTATAAACACTATATATGATGCATATATGAGGCATATAAGACGCATATATTTTCGATCTATTTTCAATCGATTTTTTTGTCAGAAAAATATATCAAAAATGTATGCGTCATATATGACTCATATATGTGTCATTTATGCATCATATATGACGCATACATTTTTGATAAATATTCCTGACAAGAAATATATGCTGTGTATAAACACTATTACAGTTAAACTTAACAAAACTTAAAACTTAAACTTAAAAAAACTTAACTTACAGGTAAAGTACACTATTACATACAAGCACATATATACAGATATGCGCAGCACATATATACTGTATAAACTGTATATATGTACAATTTATGCAGTATACATGCAGGGTAAATGCTACATATATCATTGATATAAGATACATTGATATACAGTAATACCACGCATATATATCTCATATATAAAAACATTACGAAAATTAGAATTTGCCACATATATTTTCAATATATAGCATACATTTCACATGTATTACAATTATTAATCAAATTAATTTTGCAGTATACTTTTGCGTATGTAAATTTCCATGGGGGAATCCACTGGATGCAAATGTGGACTCTCTACGTGCGCCATCCCTATCAAATCCCTACAATATGTAGTAGGATCAGTATACTCCGCAACAAATTTCCGCACGGGCAGTGAAGGTTCGTAATTTGAATTTCATTCGCCTTTTTTTTCGTGCGATTCCAAACTGTTGACCGTGTAGTCACACTTCCCACATGCGTGTGTTTTCTCGATCTTTATCCGCGCCGGGTCTCGAAATTTCACGTCCAGAGCGCAGGGTCGTTTGGCAGTATTTTCGGTGTGCCACGAAATTAAGATGTATCGCCAAATTTGGCCCGTGTAATTTGCATGTTCGGCGCGACGCCTACGCGCTTCTTTGGAGCAGCAATGAAGGCCCACCCGTATAAAAAGCATATCGGAAATAACCGTGGGGAGGAGGTCGACGAGGAACGCGGCGGTGCACCTAATTCCCCGGTGGCGAGGGGACGACCCACGAATTTTCACTTTCATTCGTCGGAATGATTTATTCGTGCCTTCAACTACGTGTCCATCCTCATGTACGTATGACAATGACGATAATATCGCGCGATTTAAACGGCCCAAATACACTCCAATGATATTATAATGCTTATTATTCCTCGGTCCGAGATTGTGTCGCGAAAAAAAAACGACGTAAAAAAAAAAATCACGGTGGATGAAGAGCGCGCGTGCCACGTACGTGACGTGACTGCGATTTCCAGAGATGAGCATGGAGGACCTTGAACCTCTCGGCTCCAGACCGGATCCGATCACCGCAAGCGCGAGACGAGACGAACGCGGGTAAATTAGGATACAACTTGTACTCGGGGAGTATCCTGTGTACGTAGCGAGTCCTCCGCGAGTCCTCCGCTCTTTTTTTTTCTTTTTTTTTTTCATTTCGTCTCTGTGTGTATTATTTATATATCCCCGTATAGGCATGAACCCATGTTGATATTTATGTGTACGAAGACCTCCCCATACAGACTGGAGTTAATTATAATTATAGGGAAATTATATGATAATTATAGAGGACGATCCAACCGTACGCGTTATAATCGCGCTCCTCGCTTAATGCAAGAGCTCTGTCTCGACACCACGCGCGCGCGCGCGTTCAGCGTGACTTTTTTCCCGTCTGATAGCCCAAGGGGGTCGCCAATGTCCTCGAAAAATTGAGAAATGAGCCTGGGTTTTTATTTCCTCGGGTTCGAAAAATAAAATGAGCGGGGCAATTGCTTCATCGGCAGATCGCAATATGGGGGGGGGGGGGGAGAAATGAAGCATCTGTGTTGCGACCCGGGCGGAAATGATCGTAGAGATCCAATTGGATTTCTATACTTGCCCCCACTTCTTGAGAGGGATACGTGTGTTGAAACGGGAGGCTCGTACAATGGATTCTAATCGGGATTCTCCATTGGAATCCAATGGACGAATCCAATTTGAATCCAATGGAATCCGATAGGATTCTTGGTGGATCCCATTTCATAAGGTACGGTAAATGGTTGTGAACAAAATATAGAGATATGCCAAATCAGTGGATCGCAAAAAAGTACAAACCTCATCTTTGAAAAAAGTATAAATCAAGTCAAGAATCAAAAAAAAAGTCTTTTTTTTTTCTTTTTTTAATCTACTTAATTATTTACTTGGGATTTAGAAAATAGGTATGTTATTAAGCCGTTACCCCCACTTGTAGCGCAAAAAAGGCCTTTTTCATTAATTTTTTTAAAGAAAACTACAAAACTTTTTTAATCGATCAATATCCCATCTTAAAGAACACATCTTGAAGAACTTTCAGTAATTTTTTTATTGAAAAATATTACAGCGTTTAGTGGCAAATGGCCGTCAGCGAAATAATGTTTTTATATACACGGTTTGCGGTGACCAACATTGCGGCGAAGTGGATCATCTGACGGAATAAATGCGGATGGATTTAGTCAAATATAAGTATAAACTAGTCTTTAATCGAAGGATTTTAAAAAATATTCATTTTTCACAAAATGGCGGACAGCCAAAGTTAATGGTTCGATTTTAACGAAAAAAATCGAACGATCAAAGACTACATTTTTATGTATTAAATAAGCCTGCAAAATTTCAAGAAGATCGGTTCATTAGTGTTCGAGTAATCTTGGTCACCGACTTCAGAAATGCCATTTTGAGAAAGACGCGTTTAAAGTTTCTCTTTCAAGGCTCTTTCAACGCGGATTCTTCTCTTTCAACGCTCATATCTCAGTCAATTTCGCTCGGATCGATTTGAAATTTTCAGGACATATTCTCAGATACTTATACTGCAAAAAAATGAAATAAAAAAAATCGATTTTTTCAAAATCGCAAGTGGGGGTAACCCCTTAAGATTACATTGAACTCATATCGCGTGACCTTTTATTTTATTTAATTGAAAATTAACTTGAACTGAAAGTTACTGAGGTATAGTAGAGCTGAGGTATAGTAACTGAAAGTTACTGAGGTATAGTAGAGCCTCTGTATAAAAAATGCGGTCGAACGGCCGGATCGATAGCTTGGCAATGGTTGATCTAAGAAATCGAAAAAATGTTTTTTTTTTATTATAATGTATATAAATGTAGTTCTCGTAGTAAGTAGCCGTTTTTTTTCGAGAAAAAAAATTCACGTGAGGGTGTTAAAAAAAGTCAAATTTTGGCGAACTTTTTACTAACATTGTGGGGCTTAAGAAATGCTAAATTAAAAAAAACGACTACGAACAATGATAGCTACTGCAATTGCGAAAATATTTATCCTGAAAATTGAAAATCGGATAACTATAGCTAGAGTTATGATCCTAAATCGTGTTGACACTAAATCGTATGACACTAAAACCTCTGTAGCTTGGTCAATTTAAAAAATGATAAGTTCAGATTTTTTCACATATTCTTGAATATGTATACTTTGACAAACACGATTTTTTCAACCCATTACAGTGGTGGCCTCAGTGTTGGAAAAAGTATATATCGCTCATCCTCTAGAAAACTGTCATAACACAAAAATGCTGTTTTGCGAGAAACACATTGGAATTTTTTTTTTCACATTCGTGAGGCCACTGGCAGGTCAATATTTATCTAAATTAGCCTATAATGATTTTATTTATTGTGACATCCATTAACCTTTTTGAGGGTTATAAATAATAATTAGCCAATGTCAAAACACGATTTTTCTGTGTTATGACACTTTTTTAGAAGATAAGCGATATTTCGAAAATGGACACTTTTTTAGAGGACGAGCGATATTTCAAAAATCGTTTTGAATCAAATCACTGAAAATCCACTGTAATTATCGTTTGCGATTCATTTCACTGCACTGTGACATAATATCACTACACACGTGCACGCTCGTGACTTTCCACTTATTTTCTATTGGAACGTGATAAGAATTCTCAAACGGCGTTTATCGGGGAACAGTGCAGAATGCAATTGGATCCCAACGAGGAGCCCTGTGTGCGGTGTCCCTGAAAAATCCCTATGAAAATGTGGACGCATCTTGGGATCCCCCACCAAATTTATGCACGAAATCACGAAAGGATATTTTTTTTGGTAAATTCAACAAATTCCTCAAATCTCAGTTGATAATCTCAACAAAAAAAATCCTCAAACGACGTCGATCGGGAAGTAGCGCGGAATCCACTTGGATTCAATGTGGACTCCCTATCTACGGCGTCCCTTTTAAATCCCTATACGGAGATGGTAGGATCTAGAGACTCCCAAACAAAGTTCTAAGGGATGTGAATGAAAAATCACATTCTCACATTTCCATTCGTTGAAATTTCGTTTGTGTTCAGTTTTCCCGGTTGGAGGACAAAAACAACTGCGTGATGAGAACGTCAAACTGATTGCGAATAATTTCGTTCATACACGTGAAGATTTTATATGTGTTTGTATTTACGGACAGAAATTATATATATATATATATATATATATATATATATATATATATATATATATATATATATATATATATATATATATATATATATATATACGTGTGTGAATATAATCGGGGACCCTTCGAGAGGGTCGTTCATCACTGGCTCCCTTGATTTATTGGCTCTAGACTCACGGTGGAAAAGTCAACCCGAACGACCCCGATCGGGGTGCACGGGTCTTCCGGCTTTAATTGGCCGATTTCATCTCTCCCTCCCTCTCTCTCGCTCTCTCTCTCTCTCTCTCTCTCGCTCTCGCTCTCTCTCTCTCTCTCTCTCTCTCTCTCTCTCTCTCTCTCTCTCTCTCTCTTTCTCTCTCTCTTGCTCTTGGTGTACGGTAGCTGGTACCTGACGATCGTCGAGACTCGATTTCATATATAGCCCCGAGGAGAGTACGCTGTTTATAACATCCCATCGGACGTCGATATAATACCATATATATATATATATATATATATATATATATATATATATATATATATATATATATATATATATATATATATATATATATATATATATATGCTAGTTAATAATAATAATCGTTCGCGTGCAACGTTCCTATATCGCGTATACGTGCGTGGTACACGCGGCCGCAATATTGCTTCTGGGCTCTTGCGAGTGAATGCAACATTACCGAGGCCAATGTGAGCCGAGTAACGAGTGAGAAGCTCTGATACGTTGAATACATTAATATCATTTGTATTTTTTTTTTTTTCAACAATTTAAAAAAATATCGCCAGCCCACAATACAAGACTAATTGGCAGCTATAACAGCGATAATTAATCCGTTATATCGATCCGGGAAAAGTTAACTCATCGGGATGCTCCTTTCGTGCTGTCCTTGGACGCTTTTGGTTTTGCGGTACCCTTACGAGCGTATCAGAAAGCTTGGAAAATTAAATTCAATTGAGATTTATTCTCACTAGGAGGGAAACACCGTTTTTTTAAATGTTTATTTTATGGAAAATGAACTTTTCGAAGAATGTTCCAATGGGTTTGCAAGGAAAGTCGAGCATGGCCCACTGCGGAAGAGAAGAGTTCCGAATGAAGCGCTTCATATCGGAAAATTTTGTAAATTCATCGAATGTTATTTCAATTACATTGACAATAAACTATTTCGAAAATTTGGACCTTGTCGACGGGAATGGAGCGATAAATTGTTTCGCGAAATCGTTCTTGGAAATCCACTACTGTGAGGGTAACGAAGTTGGTTAAGGGGCTGCATAGACCTAGAGGCCCGAAAAAATTGCCAAACTTTGAATTTTTTTCTGGGTAATGGGTAGGCGAAAAGACACGCATTTTTTATAACACGAAGGTACACATATTGAGAGCCTTAAAAAAATCACCATAGAATACAGAAAAACGATGAAAACATGGCCGCCGCAAGATGATGAAATTTTTTCACTAGCGGTGGACGCTCTCCAGCTTAAACGGTCCATCGGAAATCGAAAACCCGAACGGGTTATTCGAGTTAACAATAAATACGAGTCGTTGACGATCGCCGATTTTTAAAGTCATTTTTTTTAACCCAGTGGCGACGAATTGAATCTCAAGCAAACAAAATGTATAAAAAAAGTCGTCATTTTTACGTAACTATTGAAAAATGTGGATAGATTTTGAAAAAATGGGATCGTCAACGACCTTTAAATGATTCTCGTCGTATCGTCTGTAAATTTGAACACAATCCATCAAGTGGTTTTCGAGTTATCGCGTCCACCAATATTGAAAACAGTATCATCTGCCATCCGCAATGTTTTTATTGTTCTCCTGTATTTTTTGTTGATTTTTTTCATCTTTCAATATATGTACCTTTGTGTTTAAAAAATGCGTTTCTTCTTCACCAACCGTTTCCCAGAAAAGTAATTCCGAATTTGGCCATTTTTTTCGGGCCTCGAGGCAGATGTGGCGCCATAAAAAAAATTATTGTTCAAAGTTATAAAGAAGTTGGCATGCAAAAGAGACTCACATGAAAATCACGAGAGCAATCAAGTCCCGGTATTGTGAAAAGCTGAAGATGCCAAAACATCCGCGACCCTTGATCTTTCGCTTCATGTTGTCTTCCATAAAAATCCCCCTCGAGCTCATTACCTTTGGAAAACGAAGCAAGGACTCGCGAAGTCTCGAGCAATCCCACTCGCGCGTACACACGGTATATTAACACATTAGCCAGGCTCGCGTGTCGAAACTCACTGAGCCATGAGTAACAATAAGCAAAAGCCAGCAGAGGCCAACAAGGGGTGGAATTGTCAGCCAAGGGTGCACTGGGCTGAGATAGGCAAAACACGAAAGAGAGAGAGAGAGAGAGAGAGCGAGAGAAATTAAAAGTCGAAGGCACAGAGGGCGAGAGAAAAGCACCTAAAATTTCAACCCCCTTGGGGTCCCTGAGCATATATTTATTCGTCAGATCGAAAAAGGGGTTGCTTGCTCGTTGCTCACCGCGAATTTACACCAGCAGAAAAATGCAAACACGATGTCTTTTTCTCTTTGAGTAAACATTCTTATCCAAATTTTTTTATGGTTCGATTTATTCACCCCCCCCCCCTTCTGCAATGTAGCAGTAATTCGGGAAATTAAATCATTTCGTAACGGGGCAGAGTAGGACTAGTGTATAGCAGTGTTAAAAGAGGGTCAGAGAACGAATTGGCTACGAAGATGCAATAAAATTAATTTTTACATATTATTTATAAATTATTTATTTAAAAAATAAGCCCAATTGGGATATATGCAGGGTGGCCCGAAGTGACTTCGCAAAAATAAGCTTTTTTTAGCATTTTCCTGTAGCATCGTTTTTTTGTCGTTTGTGTATGTACTTTGCCCTGAGAATGTTTCAAAAGCATTTGGGGATTATTTAGACTACGATAAGTATTTTTTAAATTTAATTCTTCACACTTTCAATCCACATCTAAGGCATTTACGCGAGTGTTCAATTGTTCATTTATTTATCACTCAACAGTGCACTTCATAACGAAAACACAAGTAGAAAAAATGGCAAGGAAAGTACATAAACCAAAGAGAAAAATAAGCCTATCCGAATGACCCCCATTTATATTCTACGACGTTTTTGATCTTCGAAAAAAGCATTTTATCAATTTTTTTCGAATTTTCATGTAGCATAGTTTTTTTGTCTTTTGCGTGTGTACTTTTCCCTGAGAATTTTTCAAAAGCATTTGGCAATCATTTAGACTAGTATAAGTATTTTTAGAAATCTTATTCTTCAATCTTTTAATCCACATCTAAGGCACTTACGCGAGTGTTCAGTTGTTAATTTATTTATCGCTCACCAGTGAATTTCACACCGAGAATAAAAGTAGAAAAAATCGTAAGAAAAGTACACACACCAAAGAGCAAGATAAGCCAGTTCTTTTTTCTCGTAAAGTAAAAATGATCGTCACATGCATGGGGGTAATACGGATAGGTACCACGAGGCACCTGTACGTTCCTGGGCGTCACTTTTCCGGTCACTCTGTACATGTACGGAAAAGTTATTTTAAACAAATTTGAATTTATATAATGTAGAGTCCGGGAACAAAAGACCGTTTATTTATGAGGACGGTCCTCGATATCAAATGTCTTCAAACCACGTCCACCCATATACGTATAGATACGTTTGTATACATCGAATAACGATTTCGCAAGGTGAAAGGTATAAGCAAGTAGCTCTCGCAGGTTGCCAAGAGCCTAGAGGCTTAATAGAGTCCATGAGAATTGACAGCCCGCTCGTTGGGGTTTCTGTGCCTCCCGACGACATTGCCGATACTTTCGGCTACGCCGATCTCGGCTGAGCACCACTTTGGCCACACAAACACTCCTCGGTGGCTCCAATTAAGCGGGCAACATTAATTTCAACCACCCGGTCCGACCCGCCGGTTATCTCCTTCTCTCTTTCACGTTCTCTATACGCCATCACCCAGCTGATGTTTCTTCGTCTTGCTCTGCTCGCGTCTCGGGTCCTCGTCTCGCTGCAGACTAGCCACCTTCATCGATCCTTTTTTTCACTTCATCAGCTTTTTTTATCATCTCTCTCCCTTTCTCTCTCGTAAGCTCAAATGAATAACGCACTTGTGTACACTGTGCTACTTTTGCCTTTTTTTTGTCCCCTGATAAAACGATCCATCATTATTATCGTCTTTGAATGATCCAATTTGATTGATCATTCGGCCAATTATCTCCAGCCGCGGGACCATCTAATCGCCGCGATTTTTTGTCTCCCGATCGTTGCTATTAGTGTCATTTCCTAGGCGGAGAACACTCGTGGGAGGTATGCGTAGCAAATGTGACACGCCGAAGTCTAATTTATTGCCTTTAGAAATGGATGGCGATCGGGGTCCGGAAGAATTGAAGAATCCACCCAACTCAAGTCCCTTAACTCAATCAGTGGAGGACATTGTATCAATGTCTTCTATGAAGAGGTGGACAGGTCCGATAAATCCACTGTCGTCGAATATCCATAAGTCGAATAACCATAAGTCTGAAGATCCATAAGTACGAATATCCATAAGTATGAACATCCATAAGTCGAATATTCATAAGTCGAATATCCATAAATCGAATATCCATAAGTACGAATATCCATAAGTATGAATAGCCATAAGTCGGATATCCATAAGTCGAATATTCATAAGTCGAATATCCATAAGTCGAATATCCATAAATCGAATATCCATAAGTACGAATATCCATAAGTATGAATAGCCATAAGTATGAATAGCCATAAGTCGAATATCCATAAGTCGAATATTCATAAGTCCAATATCCATAAGTATGAAGATCCATAAGTATGAATATCCATAAGTGGAATATCCATAAGTTCGAATATCCATAAGTATGAATAGCTATACGGCGAATATCCATAAGTGAGTATAGAGTAGAAATGAGTGCCAGAAATGGCGGGAGGTAGAGATAAATAAGTATAGAGGGTGAGTATAGAGTAGAAATGAGCGCCAGAAATGGCGGGAAGTAGACAAATATAGTGAGTTTGTTTGGGTTGGTTGGAGGTTGAAGTATGAACATCCATAAGTCGAATATCCATAAATCGAATATCCATAAGTATGAATAGCCATAACTCGAATATCCATAAGTCGAATATTCATAAGTCCAATATCCATAAGTATGAAGATCCATAAGTACGAATATCCATAAGTATGAATATCCAGAAGTCGAATGTCCATAAGTCGAATATCCATAAGTATGAATAGCCATAAGTCGAATATCCATGAGTATGAATAGCCATAAGGCGAATATCCATAAGTGAGTATAGAGTAGAAATGAGTGCAACTGCTGAAATATCAATAAGCGGTACTGTTACTTACAGTTATATTTGGCAGTAACTACGGCTATAAAATGTTATTGTCCCCTCGAGGAAATATCAAAGATAGTTAAAACGTGGTTGAGAACACCATACATTTCTCTCAGTGTAACATGATCGATATGCGATGTCGGAAGGTTGCCGTGTGTGGTAAATGATGAGAAATTTCGATGATCCGTTCACTCTTGGTGAAATGATTCCGCACTACGTGTGTATAAAGAGGAAGACACTAATAGATGCTGTTTGGTGGATCGGGCGGTTCTCTAATGAGCCGCTCGACCGCGTCACTCTCCATTCGACTCTCAACCGCGAAATACTTTGATAATTAAATATTTCTTTCGGTTTTTCTTCTCCTCTCTCTCTCTCTCTCTCTCTCTCTCTCTCTCCCCCTCTCCCCTCCTCTGTACAAACGTCTCGAGCATTAACGACGATTATATTTCGAAGTCTCGCGGAGTGCTAGTCTATCAGCCTAAGACTAGCGCAGTTCGGGGATTTCACTCGAATTTTCTGAGAGACGTTTCGCGTCCGGAATCGCCTAATGGGATAATAAAAGAGTCTTTTCTTTTTCGCGTATCGTTCTTTCTTTCTGTCTTTCTCTTCAGCCGCCCAAATGACTCGCGTGGCTCTCCTCTCGTCTTAAGGTTTTATGACTTTATATACGGATATTTAATAGTTTCATGATACCCCACCCGAAAAAAATACACACAGCACTCATTTGGCCACAAAAACAAGAGCGAAAGCTTGTACGCTCCCCGTATATGTATATTAGTCATGCTCGGAACTCGCGCGCGGCCCCTTTCATGCCGGGCAAAAACAATTATAAATTCACGCTGCGAATGTAGTAACTATCCGTTCGGATAATTAAGAGGGGTCTCTCCTAAGCAGCGCAGAAAAGGCTTTCTCACGGATTAAAATTTAATCGAACCAGATACCTGAGCGCGCGTTATCTCCCAGCGAGATACGAAAAACCGGATTTCAATAGATCGCGAGACAGACGTGAACCAAATCTGATGAAGCCGACTGCGGGAAGGAGACGAGAAGGTTTGTTTGACGAGGAAAAGAAAGTGACGGCGCATTGTTTCCTAGTGATTTTCCTATCACGGTGAAGCTCTGGTCGAAAGACAATGACGGATTTCTTGATGATCTTCACTTGTGGGAGAACAATAATTGAGGTGACGATTTAACGATGGAGATTCGGTGCATGAATGGAGGGTGCGTTTTTTAAATTTAGGTCAAATTTATATATATATATCAAAAAAAGAATATATATTTATAAGAATATATATCAAATATATTTATTCAAAAACAGATCATGGAAGACAGCAATTTTTTCCTCGCCTGAAGGTATTTCCTCCCTTAATTGGGAACTCAGGAAACTGAACATATATATATATATATATATATATATATATATATATATATATATATATATATATATATAAATATTAAATATAATATATATATATATATATATATATATATATATATATCCTGAGTTCCCAATTAAGGGAGGAGATATCTTCAGGCGAGGTAAAAATTGCTGTTTTCCATGATTTTTTTTAACGAAAGATTTCTTCACAATTTTTTAGTCCTAGGGTATGTTTTATCGCTACTTTTGGCTGTTATGTGGTATTTTTTATTTTTATGATTCTTTAAAAATCGCGGGGTATGGCATGGTCTTCAAAACGGGTTGCGGCGGATGTTGTCAGACAGCGGGACACGTAGCGTCAGCGGAATACATCTGAAAAAAAATTAATAACGATTTTTCATTTCTCAACACTCGTACGCAGAATATGAACCAATAAAACGTGAGATATGGCGAAAATCGATGAAATTTTCCGAAAATATGGCTACATTTTGCAAAAAAATTAGGTTTTAAAAAAATGTTTAAGAACATTAAGAGCCATAGTTTAGACAATAAGGTTAGAAAGATTCATAGCAAATTTTATTTTTAAAGATTAATAAAAGCAAATACGATGTAACAGCCGAAATGACTAATAAAACATATCCTAAATCTAAAAAGTGATGACGAAATCTTTTCTGTGAAAAAAAAATCATTAAAATCCACCAACTTTTTCCTCGCCTAAAGATATTACCCCCCTCAAACCCTTTCCTATAATTTTTTATGAGATTCAAACAATTTCTTTCATCGTTTCGATTCTCACAAAACGCAGTACGAATAATCGTCGACGAAACGTTCTTGCATTGGTGTAGCCAGCATTTGGGACCCCAAAAAAGTGGTTTTGTTCACAATGATCTTTGAAAAAAAAAATTACATAACAATCGATAATCACGTAACACAGATTTTATAAAAATGAATATTTCTTGCAATACCTTCAAAAATAATCAACTAATTTTTCATCATTCTTTAATCCAGTTGCCTTAAAACTTCATTTTCAGTAGGCAGTTCATTAAATAAGTTACTATTAAATTCAATTAAATTAAATAAGCCTTCTTTTTTTTCTTCAATCCAGCCCCACAGTTTTTTCGTTCGATTTTTTTTACAATATCATCCCTATGTTCAGTAGTGATATACGAGAGAATCGTTTCTGAGGCTTTGTGCTTCTAAGCCGAGTTTTTATCCGCCCCGTGGCAGGAAAACTCCTCTCATAACCGGCGGAGCTCACTGGGAGTACCATTGCCGCTTGGAAAAATTTATATAAATCAGAGCAGTACTCCTTTTTAATATCCTTTCTTAATTTTTCCAGCATTTATTTAATCTTTTTATAATGAATGAGTGTTTTTCTTGCCATAACTTCAGCTTCTAAAGCTGACACATCAATTATTAAGACTTCAAAAAAATAATTACAGATGAAATCCTCTCCGTTCTTCATATCCAATTTCTAAATTACACCAACTGCGCGAGCTAAGGGTAGATTTTCAAATCGGTGGTTTAGATTTACAATGATATTATCCATTACTTGGTAGTAAATGTTGATCTTCCAGTAATCTTCTCATGGTCTATCGGTCGGCAAATAAAATGTATTGCTTTTATCCACAGAAAACTAAATTGTGAAATTTGAATATCTATTCAATTCACGTAATGAAATAGCTACTATTTATACAAGTCCCGAAATCACGACGAAGGATTTCTTTATGCCTGCTTGGATGGAACGAATAAAATGAATCTATTAATTGAATTTAACTACACTAGGCAAGAGAATTAAAGGATATTGAAAAAGCCCGCCAATTTTAGGGTCATTTTCAAATAGCTGTAACTCCTCGAAAAATGGTCGTACAGCAAAATAAAAAAAAGCAAATTGAAGGTGTGAATCTCTAGTTTTGAGATCTTGAGCTCAAACATTTTTTGCATCAGCCAATTTTTAGTAGCCATCAAAAAAACAAAGTAAATTTTTTTTATTTTTTGCTTATCTTTCACAGTCTGCGCGGACTTGAATAGTTTTTTTTGAATGATCGGTTTAACAGGATCATCTTGCTAGACTCTTTCCCTTTAATTTGAGCGGTGGGAGAGCTCTGTACGATTTTTTCTCGCTGAGTTATCGATGTTCAAAGCAAAAATGACACTTTTAACTTTGATGATTGATTACTCAAAGACTAATTATCGCACAGAAAAAAACCAGAGGGTTTTGGAAACTTTGAAGTATTCTCTATAAGATGCTTTATCATTTTTTTATCAAGATTTTTTTTTATGCGGGAAAATGGATTTAAAAAAACGTGAAAAATAAACACATTTACGAATATTCTTTTAACTACAGATTATTTTGCCAATATCGAATAGATGAAAAAAAATCGGTTTTTTACGACCTCAAAGTATCCTAAAAAAGCCCTCAAAAGTTTAAAACCCTACGATTTTTTTTTCATTGTATTCCGAATGATCGAAATTGTTGTTTTTGCTAAAAAATCGATTGAAGGCTGAATCTACCACCTTTTATTCGTCTTTTGAGCCCCCTCCTGGCTACGATACGTTCCAGCCCTACAGATTGTTTGATCAACCGCTGATTGGTGTAGCGCTGATCACGATACTCAATAGCCACGAAAATGGGCTCGATGACATTTTCACCAAGTAGAAAAGTCCTTCGTCTCGTTGGGAAATATCAATGTTTCAGTGCGTCCTCGTAATACCGCAATAAGCGAAAACGAGGAATATAAATCTCGAGCAACCGAGAGACTATATCTCTCCGAGCTGAGGAAACATTAAAATCTCTGCGATATACAGGAGGAGAAATGGAAAGACAAGAAATTCCAAGATAATTGACGGACTCATTTTATATATATTAATATATAGTATATATATATATATATATATATATATAATATATACTATATATATATTATATATATATATATATATATATATATATATATTATATATACATAAATGTAAATATGTATGTGTATATATATATATATATATATATATATATATATATAATATATATATATATATATATATATATATATATATATATAATATATACTATATATATATATTATTATATAATATATATATATATATATATATATGTTCACAACTAAAGTTATATGGGGGATTGAGTATATAGTCGAGAGACTCACGCATAATATGCCCTCACCCGACGCTATTAATATACCAGACGGTACTTAAAATATCAACGAGAGTTATTGTTAACGTAGATATATAAATCGTGAAACGATGCAAGACCGATTGACGCTCGCACAACGAGTAATTACTTGGCCGCACGACTTTCCCTCGTTCTCTCTCTCTCTCTCTCTTTCTTGCTCTCTCACATGCGTTAAACTTTTTTTTCGTTCCGCGTATTTACTTGTACATACCAGCGGATCATTCTAACTAAAGTGATTGTAGCTTAAAGTTTCGTACCCTTACAATTATTCGTCTCCGTTCCTTTCTAGCCAATTAGAGTATTTTGGGATACTTGGAGAAAACTCCGATATTTGACTAGGTAAACTGTAGCTGGTTCAACGCACACATTAATCGTCGATTGTTAAACTTGAAAGGAATGGAAGTGAATGATAGAAATTGGCGAAAGGACTTGTAGAGTTTCATATTTTTTTATTAAAAAATTGTAAATTACGTGGTTTGTGACAACTCACAGGGAGGACGTGCTTTCGGTGTGCTGGGCGATTGCTCGAGCAGCGTTGCCCTGGGCCAATACTCGGATGGGTGACCCGACTGAAATCAGCGAAAATATCGCCGCGTGTGTCGGCATGGGTTTTCCTTAGTTTCCCTGGGCCCTCGGGAAAATGAAATAACGGCGTGAGTTAGGGAAATTTGGGGGGTGTGAGGAAAAGGGATGGGATCGTATAAGGGATGTGAAGGAAGGCTGCAAATTTTTTAAAATGAGGAAACGATGTGTTCGCTGGAAAAATGCGAAAGCAGAATTGACACGATTACGAATAAAATATCCAAGGGATCAAATGTCAATTATACGCTGACAAGAAACATCACTTAGGCGTCCAACTTCGATTTTGTTGAAACTCATGTATGTGATAAAGCGTGGAAATCTATTACGTGTTAATTTATCGACAGAAAAACGGGTTTCTACCCCTCAAGGGGGTGTCAAAGAAAGGCGTGTCACCCCTTAGTTCAATTCATTTTTTTTTTCAATACTCCTGCAGTCGATTTTTCTTTGCGTCACATTGGAAGAATTTTGGTTTTTGTTTAAGGGGTTACCCCCACTTGCGATTTTGCAAAAATCGATTTTTTTTTATTGCATTTTTTTGAAGTATAAGTATCTGAGAATATGTCCCGAAAATTTCAAGTCGATCCGAACAAAATTGACTGAGATATGAGCGTTGAACGAGAAGAATCCGCGTTGAAAGAGCGTTGAAAGAGAAACTTTAGACGCGTTTTTCTTAAAATGGCATTTCTGAAGTCGGTGACCAAGATTACTCGAACACTAATGAACCGATCTTCTTGAAATTTTGCAGGCTTATTTAATACATAAAAATGTAGTCTTTAATCGTTCGATTTTTTTTTTCGAAAAAATGGCCGTTTTATAGGCAAAAAACGGCCGTTTTTTTCCGTTAAAATCGAATCATTATCTTTGACTGTCCGCCATTTTGTGAAAAATGAATATTTTTTAAAATCCTTCGATTAAAGACTAGTTTATACTTATATTTGACTAAATCCATCCGCATTTTTTTTCAGATGATCCACTTCGCCGCAATGTTGGTCACCGCAAACCGTGTATATAAAAACATTATTTCATTGACGGCCATTTGCCACTAAACAATGTAATATTTTTCAATAAAAAAATTACTGAACGTTCTTCAAGATGTGTTCTTTAAGATGGTATATTGATCGATTAAAAAAGTTTTGTAGTTTTCTTTTAAAAAAAATCATGAAAAAGGCCTTTTTTTGCGCTATAAGGGGCCTTAATTCAGATCGGTGGACTCCTTGTGGGTGGAACTGCAAAATCAGTACGCCTTTATTTGAGGGGTGGTTTTCCCTCCGTAGAAACTTTTTTCCGCCGATAAAGAAAATACGTGTCTAATAGTTTTCAATACTTTATCACATACGTGAATTTTAACAAAATGGAAGGCGGACACTTAACGGGTCATGCCTAAATTTAACAGTGAAAAACAGTTCATTTTTGCGATTTCGTTTTTTTACAAAATTGTGATGTTAAATTTCTACGAAAATAAGGTATTCATAAGAGTATCATCTGTAGAACACTCTGTAATTTTTTTGTGTAAAAACACTTAATTATTCGATTTACAGCCGATGTTTGGGAAGCACCGCTCGAAAATGTCTTTGGCGGTGAGCAATGTCCTTCTGAACCAGGCTATCTATTATAAACGAATCAAACAGATTTTGTTATTATATTAGTTTATCCTATGATTAATCAAAGGAATTTCCGAAATATGAAATTAAAAAAATGGCGCGTGTTCAAGGTGAGGGTCTTGATTTTATCGAAAAAATGAGAATTTTTTGTGCCTCAAACCAGAAGTATACATCGGAATAAAATCTTTCGATCAAACACTATATTCTTACATCTAGAAATAGCCCCAAAAATTCAAGTAAAATCGATGCAGTAGTTGTTAAAATATTCTGCTCGCCGACTTTGAAAACGGACTTCAGAGAAAGAAGCGTTCAAGAGGAGGGTAGGGGTTTCAGCGTGAAAAAAAAACACTTTTTTGCCATTTTTTTTTCATCTATATAGATAGAGTAAATTTATTGAAACCTTTTGTACATTGTTAAGTGTCATTTCAAGAACATTCCGTGAAATTTGTACGCGAAAATATCCACAAACAAGCCGGTGCCGCGTTTTTCTCGAAACCACTTTTTCAAAGTCCGTGTTTACTGCCATTTGAAAACTACATGACCGATTTATTTCAAACTTGGTACGCACTTTCTACATATAAAATACCTCCCCCCAACGGTTAGTTTGAGATTTTTTTTTACTTTGAGGGGGTTTTCCACCCCCAAAATGGCGGAATTTTTCGTGAAAAATAGCACTTTTCACTTTACATGACCACCAAAAATTTTGAAATGAAAAAAAAAAATGATCAAAGACCATTGCGGGGAGGATTTGATGATACTTTGACTAAATTTTAATGGTACTTGATTTCAGATAATTTCTAGCTGAGATACAGTGAACACCGCAAATCGTGTTTTTCCAAAGGCGTTCTTGGCAAAGCTTTGTCACCGGCTTGTTTGTGGATATTTTGGCGTACAAAATTTCACAGAATGTTCTTGAAATGACACTTAACAATGTACAAAAGGTTTCAATAAATTTACTCTATCCATATAGATTAAAAAAAATGGCAAAAAAGTGTTTTTTTTTTACGCTGAAACCCTCCCCTTGCAGTTTCGAACATCGCTCCGAGCGTTCCAAGCGTCAACATATCACCCTATAATTCTGTCAATTTCGATCTGATCACCTTGAAATTTTCAGGGAACATTTATTATGGTGTTGAATAAGTTCCCGCTGTTTTTTTCGTGAACATTAATGCTTTGTTTCAAAAAATCACTCCTAATGCCTTTAAAAGTTGCGAAACTGTTGCGTGATCAACTCCTAATGATTCTGCAAGTGAGTAAGTCTGAACGAGAATTCTGTGTGGTTCAGCTGCAGATTTTATCTTTCATCAAGTAGTGCACTGAAATTCCCCGCGAATACTCTTTTTTGGGAGGAAATTTAACATGTTTACCACTATGTACAAAAAGTTGTTTACACTTCGGCGAAATGACATTAGCTGAAATTCAAGCTTGCTTATAGTACTTCTGCATAGATGCGTTACCATCTTAAGGGAGACTTTGTCCTTGAAATCGGCGGGAGATATTAGCGGCTCAACATGAGCAGCTAGAAGAAGAGGAGGGATGCCTCTATGGACCAGGCATTGCCGATTAGCGGTAATTATAAACACATTTGTGTAAACACATTACAAAACTTTAAACGCGTTTTTCTCGAAAACACGTTTTTAAAAATGGCTGACATTCTCCTGACCGCTGTAATTAACATATCGACCTGAAATTTGGAGAGCATACTCAGAAAATATGTCTTCACGGAATGACGGATCGTTTTTTCGATACATACATTTTTGCATTTATTATTTATCTTTTTATGCGAAAAAAACGCGAAGATTCGATTTTTTTTTTAATTGCCGCAATTTTCCGAAATTTGTACTAAACGAAAAACCCATCCGTCATTCCATGACCAAAGGGTCACAGATTGATAATATGCTTTGAATTTGTGTTTCAGATCAACAAAGAGGGGGCAGTGATGTCAGCCGTTTACCTCCCGCGATTTGAGGACCTGTTTTCGCGGAGCTGCAACGGCCGCCATTTTGTTTTTTTTTTTCAAAAAAAAAATGTTTAACGTTCTGTATATCATGAATAAAAGCAAGAAAAAAACCGCACTCAAAAAGCTTTACTCGTTTCCTTTAAAGAAAAATAAAATGTAAACACCTGAAATATGGCACTCCAATGACAAAGTCTCCGTTAAACTACACGCGCGCAGTTCTGGTAACGCCATCTGTTGGAAAACAGCGAGAACTTATTCAACGTCCTTACATAAGATGTAAAAATATATCGGTTTTAAAAAAACTGATTTTTCGACATTCACAACTAGGCAAAAGCCTTCACGTGATGTTCCTCGTGATTAAAATCACAGTCCCTGCAGTACCCCAATCTACCCGCTTTCCAGAACTTGCCAAGCGTCCCGCCGGCCCAAAGCGGCAAATAATCAAATTAAAGACACGCCTTGTCATCATGACCGAGGCAACTGTCAATCTAGTCATTTCTCCAATTCCCATAAATCGTCCAATTTTCGCAAATGCCGGAAAATCGATTGGGGAAAGCCCCAATGGTGGTGAAATTATACCGATACCGTAATGACAGGTCTCTCCCGCTCTTTTTCTCGCTGTCTCCCGATGACTACGTCCACGAGAAGATTTCATTGCAAATACGCGCCACGAGGGACTCGACTTCTTGCCTCACTTTTTCATTCGGTACCCTCGAAGCAAAGTGGACAGTTTAACGAATATATCGCGAGAGAGACAGAGCTAAGGAGTAAGAAAAAAGAGAGGGGGGCTACAATGAGGCGAGCACTCAAAGAGGCGCGGAGGGGGGGGGGGTGGCCGCGCCTGAGTAGAAACGAGTTAACGACCCATGGAAAGCGTAAACGCAGTCACGTACTCGTTGACTAAAACAGCCGATATAACGATCGTCGCGAGTGACCGATCGAGTGTCATTACTCGGACGTTTGCCGGTTTATTTGCCCGTAGATTTCAGCCGGCGCGGTTCATATTCGTGGAAAATCTTACAATCTGTGCCACGCAAATCAAGCCAATCTCACGTGGGCCCTCTGGAATTCCAGCATTGCATCGAATAACTCAACTCAAAAAGTTCTCCTTTTTTTTCGTCACAATCGGCATACGTCGTCGATCCTTTTACGGCAAGAACATCAGCCGAATAATCCATTGATTCGATCGCATCTAATTTGTCGCCTTAAACGTTTCGACGTGCGCCTTTTTCAGAATTCGTCGGAAAAACGTGGTGAAAACGTCGAGTGACTTTTTTTCCTTCCTCCACGTCGTCTCGATTCCGAAACGATTACAGAATGTTATCTCGATACATTTAGACATTATGACACTGTGATTAACGCACGAAGCACGATTGTGAAAAATGCTGAATTTTTGTTCTAACGACGCTGTTCTTTTGCTTTCTGTTCGCAGGACGAAGTAAGTTTATCACCGATCGACCTACGCTTCATTCGTAAGAGACGACTCGATAGACATCGGAAAAACGTGAGCTTTATCGATTCGAAAAATGAAAGGAAAGAAGTACTTTCCTGAAACTCCCGTTACGAAATATACGATAAGACTGTTCGGACTTCTCGGGTTTTTGTCAAAATTCGCAGGTTTTTGGATTGGTCGCTTGCGTGAATTAAGGCGGGATATACATTTACAATTGAAATCGATGTTGATTGATGATTGACAATTGATTGACGAAAAATCGATTTCTTTTATTTTTGTTTAAACGACAGAACTATATATCAGGCATTCCATGTCACTTCAGCCAGTAAAAAAAATCACGAATAATTTTGAAAAATCGAGTTACTTTATTAAAAAATATTCACGGAGTGTCGAAATTTTTTAATAATTGCTCACGTTTTTTTTCGTTGATTACCATTTTCTACCATTTTTCCATTCAAATGGCTGTATCTTTGGCAGGATTTGACGTATTTACATTTGTAAAAAACGAAAATGTGCGTCTTTTTCTAGCCTTCTAGAAAAAAATCAATTTAAATTTTATTGAGCTAGTCGAACGTCTGTTTCAGGGTAAAATATGCAAAAATATTTTTTTTCTCAAGGAACGGCACTCGTTATTTTATTTTTTTAAATTTCCCCGAATTGTGAATACGAAAAATGGATTTTTAGTATTTTTTATATTATGGGATTCCTAAACACCGTGAAGTAACAGCTATTTTTGTAAAATTTCTTTTTTATTAATATTCGATTGAAGAGTGTGGCACCAGCTGTATGTTTACCAGGTTTTTAAAATACACATGACATATATGTTATATGTATTGGAGCCTTGGAGTGCTCCACACTCTTCAATCGGATATGAGTAAAAAAAAATTAATAAAAATAGCTGTTACTTCACGGTGTTTAGGAGTCCCATAATATAAAAAATACCAAAAATCCGTTTTTCGTATTCACAATTCGGAGAAATAAAAAAAATAAAGTAACGAGTGCCGTTCCTTGAGAAAAAAAATATTTTTGCATATTTTGCCCTGAAATGGACATTCGACTTGCTCAATAAAATCTAAATTAATATTTTTCTGGGAGGCTAGAAAAAGAAGCACTTTTTCGTGTTTTACGAATGTAAATACGTCGAATCCTGCCAAAGATACAGCCATTTGAATGGAAAAATGTTAAAAAATGGTAATCAACGAGAAAAAACGTCAGAAATGTTTAAAAAATTTCGACACTCGGTGAATATTTTTCAATAAAGTAACTCGATTTTTCAAAATTATTTGTGGATTTTTTTTTACTGGCTGAAGTGACGTGGAATGCCTCAAATGTAGAATATTTTTCTAAAGTTTCGGATTCGGAGCGGGCGTGAACTTCAAACGCGTCTTCTCAAAACTGCATTATCGAAATTGGCGTGAAGGATTTCTCAAAAAACTATTAAGCCGATTGAGTTGAAACTTGGTAGGAATATTTATAATATTGGATGGAAAAATTGGAAAAAAAACTACGTTTTTAATTCACATTTTACAGAAATGTTGCGTGAAATGTTGATGTTTTTTGTAAATGCGTGCCATTTTCTTAAATTTGCATTTTCTCCATTTTAATTAGATAGAACTAAACATTTTAATTAAATAGAAACTATACATGTTCTAACTAAAAAAATGTTTGAACTTTTTTGCAAATCAAAGTCAACAACTGCACGGCGATTCGCAACTCCCGCGGGGACCTTACTGTAACACTGTGCCACAGCTCCGGCATTTTGATGATGAATAATTAAAAAAAAAATGTTTGTACACTCAACTCCTTAGACCACTCTAGAGGCCGAAAAAATAGCCTTTCTGGGAATTTTTTTTTCAGAAAAACTACAAAATGAATCGAGATTACAAAAAAGGGTGTATATCATACATATCAGTGACTGTATACAATAATTTTTTTGAAGCGCTTAATTTCAAAATGGCGGCTGTGCAGCGTTTATCTCAAAACTGCATATTTTAAGTTGGCCGGAAACATAACTCGGACAATTTTCAACCGATTCACTTGAAATGTTGAATATATCTTAAAAAATACATTGTCTATGGAAGTACGTAGGACTTTCTATATATTGCATAGTTCATTTGTTATTAACCATTTTTAGGCAAATTTTGGGAAAGTGAAAAATTTGCCTAAAAAATCATCAGATAATTGTTAATAACGAATGAACTATGCAATATGAAAGAAAAATCCTACGTACTTCCATAGACAATGTATTTTTCAAGATATATTCAACATTCCAAGTGAATCCGTTGAAAATTGTCCGAGTTATGTTTCCGGCCAACTTAACTTAAGCTTAAACTTAATTTCGCACTCACTCGGTACAACTGCCATGAAAACCCCATTTAAAAATCCAAAAACCCCAATAACCTCGTTAATTCCCAATTCCCCCCATTTCCCCCAAACATCACACCCCCAAACCGGAACTCCTTCTCCACCGCTCCAAAGCGCATCGAGAGCTCGCCGAAAGTCCAAGACGAATCGACAAAATAATTTCCATCAAAGCCCACGGGTCTCCCCCCCCCCCCCCCCCCCCCCTCGTATCATAAAGTCCCCAACGTGCGGAATTTCGTGAAAATTTATCGCCGTCGGATTGCCCGGGTGCAGCGGTTCTCCCTCGTTACCCTTAATCGTCGCGTTCAAGAGTGAAAAAATTAAGCTGCTTTAAATTCTATCGGTGTCGCGACCGAGGCAAGTGGCGTGAAACGATCGGATAAGGCGAGATTGGACATCTCGTAAGCTACGAACGAGAAATGTAACACTTTATATATACCGGTAACAGTACAAACTATCATACGGAATAGTCGGTATGTAACACCGCGGTCTGGTACTATTTTGCTACGGGAGATCGAGCTCTTCCCTCTCGCGAGATAGAAGCGGCGTGATTCGCGAGAATGGGGAGATCTCCAGCTTTATTCAACAATATATATGTGTATATATATATGTATATGTATATATATATATATATATATATATATATATATATATATATATATATATATATATATATATATATATATATATATATATATATATATATATATATATATATATAGTGAGGAAGACCACCGGCCGGTCGGCAAACCACGTTCACGATCGTGTCGACACGCTTAGCCTCGTTTGTCCGCGGTCAACAACGCGGCTCTCTCGTACATAGTACATCTCACAAGCGCCGGGCGCGCGCGCGCTCTCTTCGTCTGCTCTCGACTCTTACAAAAGCTCGACCGTGATCACGTTTGTCGAATAAACGCGCCCTGTGCATCACATTTATCACATCGTCATACCTTACAACCGTACGTCAAATTTCTAAAACGCTCGTTTCATTGCTGCGAATAAAAGCTTCGTGTAATTCGAAAAAAAGCAGCGTT
This sequence comes from Ophion ellenae, assembly GCA_963210295.1. Classification (NCBI taxonomy): domain Eukaryota; kingdom Metazoa; phylum Arthropoda; class Insecta; order Hymenoptera; family Ichneumonidae; genus Ophion; species Ophion ellenae. Next base: position 40,058,997 of record OY723392.1, read on the forward strand.
GAATTTATCGGAAACCGGTATCGATAGGGTGGCTGACTTTAGACGCTAAAAGAGGCTATTTTCATGAATTTTTCGATAGGTTTATATTATAGATATTGATAGAGAAGTTGTTACACTTAAGGTAGTACCTCCACAGAAGAGTTGAATTAAGAAATGGTTGAAATTTGACATATACGTTATTGAATACATTATCCAAACATCTGTGCAATTTGAATAAGTTTGACCACCCCAAACCTGAGATATTTACACTTAAAGTTGGCTTGGTTTACACGTAACAAATGCGTTATGATGGGCAAACGGAGCATCATTAATTCTACCGTCAAAACTAAAATTAAGAAATTGATAAAAAACGAGGATAAGCTACAGTAAGATATCACGAATAATGTGAAAAAAAATAAGAATGATTCACCATCTAGTTTCCAAGATATAACCATGAGAAGCCTTTACAATTTTGGTGCAAAGCCTGGAAAAAAAACAATTGGGGCAAAGCCTGGACAGTCCCGGCAAAAAGTTTACTGGCAATGGTCGATCAAAGCACAATACAAAATATATTTTACGGCAATAAATGATATCCATCGTATTATCCACTAGTACCGAGTCAATATTGCGTAGTTTTTAATTTTATTCATTACTAATTAAACCAATTATCAATCTTTTAAACATGAACATGGCATGTAAACTTTTGGTTGAGATTTTCGCAGAGGAACTACCTTAATAAATACACTTTCGAAATACGTAAAAAAATTGTTTTCATTTATTTAAGTCACTATTTATAGACGGCAATGGTAGTTGAAAAATGTGATAAAAAAAATGGTTGGTCTGCGCTGTTGATGAAATTTCGGAGATGGATAATCTGAAACAAAAGCATCAAACGGTTTTAGATTCAGTATGTTAATGGGTATGGCGCATATCGTACGATTTTTGATGTGTGAAAAAATAACAAAATGGCGGACGTTTTTCGAAAGAACAAAAAAACGTGTTTTTCACCGTTTTTGGCAAAAAAAATAGTATATATTGAAATTTACAAAAATCCTTGATATGCGCTGTAGATATAGTTGTAACGAATATGTGGTTAAAATTTCATATGGATCGGTTCAGTAGTTTCGAAGATTTTATCAACATGCCGTCGAAACACGTTGTTTCGAGAAAAACGCGTTTGAAGTTTGTTTGGGTTACATAAATACACAAAAAAAATGTTTTAAATGTATTTCAAAAATATATTTATTAAGTGTAACAATTTTTATATCAATATCTATAATATAAACCTATCCATTTCATGAAAATAGCCTTTGTTAGCATCTAAAGTGAGAAGACATCTTAAGGAACCACCACAGTGTAACGGGTAGAAAAAAGCTGATTTTCGCGATTTTTTTTTCTATGGCGCTGATGATTGTGATTTTTTTAAATGTCAAATCAAAGCAGTCATGAAGAAAAGAAAATACATTTTTAAACGTTCATTTTTTATTCTTTCACATTTTTTTTAACGCTTGTAAATGTCTTCAAAAAAGGAGTCTCCACGGTGTACACGGTTGTGAATCGTAAATATTATCAAACAAAATTTGTAAAAAGATTATTAATCGGTATGAAAGCCGCTATTTTGGTATGGAGGTTTTTAAAATCAAAATTGACAAAATGGCAGCAGTTTGAAAAAAGTTTCGAATTTAGCCTGTTTTATCGGCAGTTTTTCGTTAAAAAAAATATGAAGTTTAAAAAAAAGCTTCCATAGCAAGATGAGGAAGGTTGTGTCGAAATTTGAGACTAGCTTGAAAACTCCTCCTAGGAGAGTGTACACCGTTTTGAAAAACGAAATTTCGCGATAAACGCGTTTAAAGTTTGGAGTGCGGAATTTTCATATAAATTGTCTACTTACGTTTATGTAGGTATACGAACAGCATGTTCATCACCGTCTATACTATCAGGATAATGCAACAAAAAAAACAATCGATGTTTCGAAAATTTTACTCTGTGATGATCCCTTAAATCGAGCACTCTTTGCAAACCAGCCCCACCGAATAAATAATTTTTCGCCCGCTCAACGAAAAATGACAATCCCTCAACTACTCGCAAAGTCCTTCATCCACCGACTCCTCGAGGTCTTTGTATAAAGTTACCGCAACTTCGAGCATTTAAACGTAAAATTAGTTCGTCGCTATAATTAGGAGAAATTTTGCGCCCGAAACACGCGATAAGTGAATGGCGTCAATTTCAAGCGGGTTTATTTTTGCACCGTCATTCCCACGAAAACAGTAGGCGGAAGGGAATTAGTTTGGCGCGATGCGGCGGACGTTTCGTCACGGTAGAGAAGCTTTTTCAGCCACGTGTGCGTATTTCTCGTCAGCTCGTAGCTAACGTCTAACTCAGGGACGATGGGAATTAGTGGTGGTTGTGGAGGATGCTAGGTATGCGAGATACGACGGGTAACCCTTCTACTCACAGTCTTCGTGTCTATATAAAGGGTGTCTCAAAATGACCCGACAATTTAAATCGCGCGCCATCTTTTTTTTTCTCGCGAACATAGAGTACTTATCTTTGACAACTGGCATGACGAAGTATTGAGGTTTAGTCATCGAGAATTACATGATCGAGCAACGCGTAGAAATTGTTATTCGCTGCATTGTTACTGCATAGTAGGGTTGGGCATATTCGATTTTTTTTATTCATGAATAATAAAGAAATTAAAAATTCGTTCCGAAAATGCATAAAGATTCCCACTGGATTCCGTATTTATTCTGAAAATGAATAATGAATCCAACTCAATTCAGTATTCGTTCCGAAAATGCATAATGAATCCTACTGGATTCGATATTAAGGCGTTACCCCCACTTGTAGAGCAAAAAAGGCCTTTTTCATGAATTTTTTCAAAGAAAACTACAAAACTTTTTTAAAAAATGCGGATGGATTTAGTCAAATATAAGTATAAACTAGTCTTTAATCGGAGGATTTTAAAAAATATTCATTTTTCACAAAATGGCGGACAGTCAAAGTTAATGGTTCGATTTTAACGAAAAAACGGCCGTTTTTTGGCTATAAAACGGCCATTTTTTGTCGAAAAAAAAATCGAACGATTAAAGACTACATTTTTATGTATTAAATAAGCCTGCAAAATTTCACGAAGATCGGTTCATTAGTGTTCGAGTAATCTTGGTCACCGAGTTCAGAAATGCCATTTTGAGAAAAACGCGTTTAAAGTTTCGCTTTCAACGCTCTTTCAACGCGGATTCTTCTCTTTCAACGCTCATATCTCAGTCAATTTTGTCCGGATCGACTTGAAATTTTCAAAATCGCAAGTGGGGGTAACCCCTTAATTTAAAAATGAATAATGAATCCAACTGAATTTAGTATTCATTTCATCATAAGTAATGAATCCAACTCGATTCAGTATTCATTCCGTATTCGGATATCATCAAATTGAATAATCTGGAAAAATGGACAATGGAAATGGGACAAATATAATGTCCGATTTCTACCCCCATTTCTTCAGTTACTAGATACGAAGAGCGCGATTTCCCTTGGGTGAATATGATGTAATCGGACGATAATGTTTCAATAGAATAAACATGTTTTCTGTCAATATTTCCAGATTATTCATTTTGATGATATCCGAATACGGAATGCATACTGAATCGAATTGGATTCATTATTCATTTTGGAATGAATACTGAATCCAACTGGATTCATTATTGATTTTGAAATAAATACTGAATCCAGTAGGATTTATTATTTATTTTCGGAACGAATACTGAATCGAGGTGGATTCATTATAGAAAAAAATGAATATCCATCTGACATGTATTCGGTATTATTTTCCTACTCGAACAATAAAAGTATTCGAGTATGCCCATCTCTGCTGCGTGGTTATTGCAAACGAAGTGTCACGATCGTGTTATCTCGTCATTGAGTTATCAGTCATTGGACTTCTTTCTTTGGGCTTTTCTGAAAGGGAAAGTGTATGCCAGTGATCCACATACCATTCCGGAGCTCAAGAGAGCAATTGGACGCACCGTTAAGGCATTAGGCCACAGTAACGGGTATAAAATCATATGCGAATTTAACAATTTGTTTTTGTATGAAAAAGTAATTCACTCATAAAATTAATCACCCATCTATTTAGTATGAATAACAAGCTGTTAGAAAATATATATATATATATTTTTGTCGATGTACAAAATGACCGGCTACTAATATTTTCTATTTTTATCTTTTTTTTAGGCGCTCCACGGCGTGACATTTAGCATCCACAATTTTTTGCCTAGAACAAAAAACAAAAATTCTCGTCAATCTACATTAGAATATCCAGAGAAGTACGTACGGAATTAAAAAAATATTGTTTTATTCAAAAGTTGTAGGTATTTGAACGTAAGAAATGAATTTTCAGTGAAAAATTTCGTTATAACTGTTCATAAACTGCTTACAAAATGAAAAGTTTTCGATTGATCAGAAGTTTCGAGTAGTCGGCCATTTTGTACATCAACAAAAATATATATATATATTTTTTAACAGCTTGATATTCGTGCTAAATAGACGAGTAATTAATTTCACGAGTGAATCACTTTTTCATACGAAAAAAATTGTTAAATTCGAACATGATTTTAAACCCGTTACTGTGGCCTAAGGCCTTAATGAAATTAGTGCGCAATTATGTTAAAATGTTATTGAAAATTTCGTCAAAAGGGTGAACGTTTGCAAACAGGGACGAGGCGGCCATTTATCGGATATTGTGTCCCACACATAACCTCCATGTTTGTGCCTTATAGTAAAATAAAAATATTCGTACTTTTCAAATAAATAATGAGTTTTATTAATGAATAAAGAAAGTCAGGTCGTTTTGAGACACCCTATATATTGACTGATAGGTCGCGAAAGGAGATCACATCACTCTTGGTATACATGTTCAGAAGTTACGTCCTTTTGCTCCAAGTACCTATATACACGGGGGTGGGCGATGGGGAAGGGGGTGGGGGTACTTGGAGACGTTTGAGAGACATCTCAGTGCCTTATTGGTTTTGCTCCCTAGTGGTGTGTTGCTCAGTGCCAAAGAGAAGGTGATGCCTGCGCAGAACGAGAATCAGCCCTTCGGTTCATAGCCAAGTAATTAGACTACCGTTCATTACACCCTGGCGAGTCTCTAGGGTACTCGGGGGAAGGAAAGCTGGAGCATGTGAGTGCGGGGTGCTTAAGTAGAATTCACAGCTGTCTGCCTTTTGACGACTTACCCGCTTCTACGCCCCCCTCTCTCTCTCTCTCTCTCTCTCTCTCTCTCTCTCTCTCTCTCTTGCTCTCCTTTTCTCTTTTTCGTCTCACGAGATAGTGGTGACTTTTCCCATCGATCCACAATGACCAACCTAAAGTTCTTTTTTCGACCAATATTCCATGATGTTTATTTCCATGGAATAAAACAATTATCGCACAATCAGTCACCTGACAATATTAATATATTAGGTGTAGTAAAAAGAAATCCAGTATTTTTGCATGAAATTTAAGGCAAAAATAATGGATTTCTTATTTTTTTATATTTATATTTTATTTTATTATTATTAGTATATTTTATTAGGCATAGTAAAAAGAAATCCAGTATTTTTGCATGAAATTGAAGGCAAAAATAATGGATTTCTTTTTACTACGCGTAATAAAATATACTAATAATAATAAAATAAAATATACATATGCTAATATTTAATATACCAATAATAAAATAAAATATAAATATAAAATAAAGTATACTACTACCATACACCTAATAATTTACTATACCAATAAAATAATTACCGAAAGCCTCGCAGCCAAGGTTCGGGCTTGATAACGCAACAAAAAATTCTCCGTGCCGGTGAGATCTATACCAACCTATATTTCAAGTTACTACACAGGGTTTTCAAATGAATTTTCATTTCATAGTGAATGTCGTTAGTAGTTTGAGACATTTTTCTTTGTTTTTTCAAATTATTATTTTTTTAAATTAAATTTTATTTTTCTATTAAAAAATAAATAAATCAATTTTAAAATAATTAAATAAATTCGATTGAAAAAATTAAAAAATAAATATAAAATTTAAAAATTATTATATTAAATTAATTCCGTGATATGTCGACGGCAGCCAAGCGAAGACGAGCTTGTTCGAACTACCCTAATACATTTTGTTATACATACAAAGAATACGTGAATAAAAAAATTAGGAAAACGATTACAGATTTCGTAAAAAGTGTCTTTTTTTTATTATTTCGGGATTCAAACAATGAATCAAGATAAGCTCGCAGAAAATCTTGGCTCCCTCAGAGAAGAGCAAAGAGAACGCGTCCACCAAGACATAAAAATCATGGACGATAGGTATCAGGGAAGATGGGACACACACATTATGGCTGATTACGTTTGGAGTTTGACGCGTGACTGCCTCGACAAGTCTCACTCAAGAAAATCATGAAAAAGAAGCTTACTCAATGTAAAAATATTTAATAAAAATCCCATTTTTCAATTAAATTAGATTTTATTTTAAGAATTGTATATTTCCTTGTTATAACGTAGAAGATCAATATCACACTTGATATTGATATTCTACGTTAGAACAAGTAGGGTCAGTGTAGAGATGAGATTTAGAAAAAATGTACGTTTTTGCGGTACCAAATGGTCTGTTGACCTGTGTAATCATTTGAATAATATTATATTTCATAGATATGTGTGTCATCGATGAAAATCATTTGGTGTTTATTTGTAACGGGGACGGGGCTATCGTACGTGGTCGAACATATCACCTCGTTTATCGTGTCACGGGACATCGAGAATTTACATAAAATTTCACTGTATCGAATGGTCCGACATATATACATATAGAAAGGCTTACCTATATATATATATATGTCCGTTGCCATAATCGCACGCGGCAAGATCGGCAACAGTGATATCGAGCTTGCGCTGCCTTATTTCTCCTCTCTCGCGGGTGTTGATCGTTATGATTTGATTTATTTGCAATTATAAAGCATGCTCGCCGCAGCCACGTTCCCCTCGTGAATTATCGGTGTACATACACACGCACACACACACACACACACATATTTCCATTCTACGCCTACCTTCGTGAACTCCCGCTCAACGATATTTTATACAAATAAATATGCTATTGATAAGTCGAAGGTGCGCGCGTAACAATCAATATCGTTTTCCATATGTTCTCTCGTATCTTTTCGCAACCATTTCGGCACCTCGAAATATCGATGGGCTCGCTAATATTTCATGCCGGAACGCGGCGAATTGAGTCTTCGAGTCGATAAACGAGAACGTCTTCGGATAATCTCCAAACACGTTATATTTTCGATCAACCTTGAAATAAGAATATTCATCCGATATTCGGTATTTTTAAGAATCTGGAAATGCAAAAAGTACCTTTTGTAGAGTTCAAAAGCGTTTTGCGTTGTAGTGAAGAATCGCGAACCGATTTGCTGGTGGTTGGGAATATCTTTGATGTTCGAAATTTTCAAAAATCTGTGTGCTCTGAGCAGGGCGGAAAATTTGTAAAATAATCATCTTAAATTATGGACTTGATGAGACAATGTGAAAAAAAATTGTGACAAATTGCAAAAAACAAAGGGTCTTTTAAAAATGTATTAGAAGAACAGAGAAGCAGTGTTCAAAAATAATTCGCGGTACCGATCACCACTGTCAAAATTGCAAAAGGTCATGGCTGTTTTTTCTTCTTTTTTTTTCAATTGACTTGAAAGATATTTATCACCCGGTGTCGTCGACAGTGAGGGATGTCATGCCAATTTTTGAACTATTGACAGCAAGAGAAACCGCCCAGCAATATTGCAAGAATTACGATTGTTTTATTTATTTATAGGATATATATATATATATATATATGCTATGTACAAGAATGATTTACCGTTGACCGGGATGGTACGAAGGCACGCGACTTCGTATAAATACGATGTGGCATCAATATCGATAATTTACAAGTCGAACGTGAAACTGTCGTCACACTTTTATACCCTCAAGCAGTTCGGAGCCCCTCGAATTTGCCAGTCTTTTCAAATCGTCTATTTTTATACGTCCCTGAAATCAACAACTATCATCCTGAAAAATCTATTTTTCGTTATTCCAACCGTATGAATTTCGTTCTACCGAATATGGATGATAATAGTATGAAAACAATCAACCGCCATTGGTGAAGGGGTCGGGGTTGGCCCATAGTCGGAGCGGTGACCGCTTCTCCGTGTACCAGCTGGCACATCAACTAGTCCGCGGAAGGCCGATACTTCTGAGCCTTGGTGGAGGTACTTGAGTAAAACGTTTGTGCATCAGAATCAGAAGAATATGGAGATGAAGTTCCGATCAGCTGTTACCTCCGATTTAGCTGAAACTATGTGCAGACCTTCATTGGGCAAATATAGGTATTTGCCTGAAAGGGTTTTTGGCGCATTGTCGTACTTTGCCCAATGACAAATTTTCAACACTTAAAAACTAACGCGCGTGTGTGTGTATATATATATAAATGATATCACACTACTGCTATCCCTACTTTATCGATGTGATCGGATATCAAACAAACCCAAACAATCCCAAACTAGTTTAAACCATCCCAAACATTCCCAAACAGACTCTAAAACCAAAACGAATCCAAACGAACAACAACCAAGCCCCAACATTCACAAACAAGACAGTTCAGATCCAAACAAACACAACCAAGTCCAAACATTCTCAAACAAAACCATCCAGATCCAAATAAACACAAACAAACCCAAATATTTCCAAACAAACACAACCAAGCCCAAACATTCCCAAACAAGACCGTCCAGATCCAAACAAACATAACCAAGCCCTAAACATTTCCAAACAAGATCGTCCAGATCCAAACAAACACAACCAAGCCCAAACATTCCCAAACATAGCCCACAAGATCCAAACGAACAACAACCAAGCTCGAACATTCCCAAACAAGATCGTCCAGATCCAAACAAACACAACCAAGCCCAAAACCTTTCCAAACAAGATCGTCCAGATCCAAACAAACACAACCAAGCCCAAACATTCCCAAACATAGCCCACAAGATCCAAACGAACAACAACCAAGCCCAAACATTTCCAAACAAGACCGTCCAAATCCAAACAAACGCAACTGAGTCCAAACAATCCTAACCAAAGCCCATATAATCTAAACAAGCACAACCAAGCCCAAACAAGAGCTACATAAAAACAAGCAAACCCTACAAAACCGAAATAAAAACAACCAAGCCCATTTCAAACAATCTCAAGGAAACGCAAGCAACCGCAATAACGGACTTAAATGAACCCAAACAAACACAACCAATCCCAAACACAACTAAACTCCAGAAAACCCGAGCAATCTAAAACAAGCTCGCCTCGAAACTGTTTGTTTGGGTTTGCTCTGGTTTTGTGGCGTTTGGTTTGGGTTTGTTTTGTATCCGATCATATACACATATACAGCGCGCTACGATAGATATACACGTGCGTTAATTTGTCAATTTCCAAGATTCGATACTTCGAAAACTACCACGATGCTCCTAAAATCCATTCAGGCTCTGTCCTATATTATCAAAAAGAAGACCAGTCCAAAAATTCAGCCGCATCGGAGGTAACAGCTATTCGGAAGAACAGCGAAATGTGGACGGACTGGAAGTTGGATTAGATCAGCGAAGTGTGAGTAGGGACCGATAGCGAAGGATTTAATTAGCAAGGATAATACGAAAAAAAAACTCGCAGGGGGATACGCTGGAACTCAGGACATAAAATGAAAACAATCAAGCAGAAAGGCGAAGCTTAATTCACGATCCTTTTGTTCTCATACAAGTACTGGAGTACGAACAAATACACTTTTCTAGTGCCCTTTTTAATCGCTCAATGAACAAATCAATGATAATCAATAATAAAAAATAAAAAGATATCAATCAGCAATAATCAATAAAACTGTCCCTCGAGCCACAAATGTCAATTAGTTTCGCAAGATATTTTCGAAGTCCAAAGTATGTTTGAAATTATTTTCCTCTCCTTGACCTCGAGCCACCACCTCGTCCCTTAATTGGCTACAATAAGCCTCGTTTCCGCTATATATTTTCAAAAAATTCAAATCTCACATCAATCCTACCAGTCTTATTCCTCTTGCTCTGGACCGTAGACCTTCTTCTTCTTCGAGACTTCTTAACTCGAGAAGGCGCTCTCGGCCGTTGGTTTTCGCATGGAAATAACTGCTGATAGCTCTTGACGGATTTCGTTATAGTATTCCAAAGTTCATCTGAACCGTAACAACGTGGAATTCATACTGGTAACGTGCGCAGAACCTGTGGGGGTTATGCATCCTGTGTACTCTGTATATTAGCCTGCATGACATACACTCTACTCTTACACTTCCGCATATATATAAATATGTATATATAGGTAAAGAGTATCCGTATTATCCATACGTAATACACACATATACATATGTGTGTGTGTGTGTGTGCACATTAAGGGTTGTGTGAGCGCGAACTAGCGTGGACGTTTACGCGCGCCTTGACAATAATGCATGCGAGAGGATAGCACACAGCGTGCACGGTGCGATAATAATGTCTTTGATTTACGATAGAGCCAAGTCACGTCGGATGTTGCACGCCTGCTCTGTCCTCCTCTCGCTCTCTCTCTCTCTCTCCCTCGCTGTTTTCGCTGTCACTCTGTTAATTTCTCTCTCTCTCTCTCTCTCTCTCTCTATCTCTCTATCTCTCTCTCTCTCTCTCTCTCTCTCTCTCTCTCTCTCTCTCTCTCTCTCTCTCTCTCTCTCTCTCTCTCTCTCCTCTCTCTTTCTCTCTTTGATGCTACACAATCAAAATCTCTTCGATTTTGGATTTTATTTTTCGGACTCGGGTTTTGAACTATGATTTTGATTGCGTTTTACATTTTCTTTTGATTTTGATTTCCATGTGATTTTCATTTCGATTGCGTTTTTCGCGTCGTTTTATTTTTCTGGTTATCCCATGTAGAGATTGACCGTTGGGCCTGGGACGGGCCTTCACAGTTAGCCTTTCTAGAATATTGGACCGTGAGTATTTACCAATGAGGTGCCTTTGTAGAAATGATAAGAACGGCTAGATATCGGCCAACAGAGCCAACAATTATTGGGCCAATGATTTAATTCATTGTAGCGCCAATATTGGTGATTGCACTTGGCCCTATGTGGGCTCTCTTAAAGGGCCTATGTAGAAATTGACCACTGGATCTATGATGGGCCTTCACAGTTGGTCTATCTAGAAGTTAGTCTATCTAAAATATTGGGCCGTGAGTTTGTTTGGGTTTGTTTGGGTGCGTGATAAATATTCAACCTATATCGGGCCAAGATTGGCCCGAGATTGGTCCTTATGGATACATGTTTCATGGAATAACCTTGAAATAAATTGTGATTTGCGTATATGTCAGGTTTCAAAATTGGCATATTTTACGTTGGTTATTTACAAATGCCAATAATAGGCCAAGACTTGATTACAAACACTGAACTACAAAATATAGACGATTAATATATGACGTGCCAGTTATTTGCCTATTCCGGCACAATATACAGATAATGAATAACCCAAGGCTTAAATAAAATAAAAGCAGGTATGGCTTACCCACTTAGCCAATAAAATACTTAGATTAATTAAATGTAATTTCCAGTATTTTAGCATTGCCAGATTTTTAATTGGCAAATTTCGATGAACTATCAGGCCTGTTTATTGGTTTTAACAGATGGGCCCGGATAGGTTTTAGTAATGGGCTGATATTGTGCCAGTTCTCAATTCATAACAGAACAATAATGGGCCAATGTAATTGGCAGTACTTCAGCATCACCAGTTTAAAAATTGACAAATATTGTTTATCTATCATGACTTTTTAATGCATTTAAAAGATGGGCCATGATAGGTTTTAACTATGGGCCGATATTATGTCGGTTTTCAATTTAGAACGAGACAATAATGAGCCAATGTGATAGCCAGCATTTTAGGATTGCCAGCTTTAGGATTGGCAAATTTAGTTTAACTATCACTGCTGTTTATTGGTTTTGAAAGATGGGCCAGGATAATCTTTGGTAATGAGCCGATATTGTGCCGGTTCTCAATTTATAACGGGACAATAATGGGCCAATGTAATTGCTTGTATTTTAGCATCACCAGTTTTTAAATTGGCAAATATAGTTCAACCGTCACGGTTATTTATTGGTTTTAAACGATGGGCCGATATTGTGCCGGTTTTCAATTTATAACGGAAGAATATTGGGCCAATATTATTTCCCTTTTGATGGCTTATACGATGGTCCCAATATTGGCCTGATCGTAACATTGGGCAACTCATGACAACCTCTACATGGGATGTTTGACTCAGTTCGATTCGCTTAGCCTTGCATTTTTGTTTGATGTTTTTGTTAAACTTTATTCTGAACTTAGTTTATATTCCTAGCGGATAATTTTTTTCATACTTCTCATTTTACATTGTTATTTTTCTTCTATTAGGTTGGCAAGAAAGCGTTTTATCACCAAAAAAAAAATAAAAAAGCAATCTTGAAATATATCATCTTTAAGGCAGTATTGTCGTTTAGAAGGCTATTATGGAGGTGATCCTTATGATGCAATAACTTTTAAACTGATATAAAATAAAGAAAACAATTACTGTCGTGTACTTTTGTACGTTTGTTTACAACGGTGAGCAGAAAACGCCCCCAATTGACGATCAGTTTCGTGGACGTTGTATGAAAAAAAAAACTAAACTTTTTCTCAATCTGTATGAGTGTCGTGATGTTTGGTACCAGATGCAGCCAAATAATCACAAAATCGCGGCAAGTTAAACTTAGATTATCAATTTTTCATATTTTTCTGGCGATTGTAATATTTTTGTTTCTTTGTTTTTATATAACTATATAAAAACAAACAAAAAAAAAACAGAAAAAAATATTCCTGCTCAATTCTGCTGTCAACGTTGAAAAGTAGTCTACTGAAGGTACATACCAAATCTGAGCTCAATCGGCCAATTGGTTATCGAGATATCGTGGTTGCCGATTTGAAAAGCATAGTTTCGAGAAAAACGCATTTAAAGTTCCCTGCGTCACGACGGCACTCCCCGAGCGTACTCCTTATCATTTATATAACTCGGCTTATTTTATGAGTATCGTTAAACGGTTCTCACAGACGTATCCAGAAAGCTCAATAGAATAATAAAATTTTAAAAAATTCACGATTTTTCCACATTTCTAGACAACAATGATGCTTATTATCTGTATGCTCATCATCATTAGTACTTTGTACACTTGCATTTGCTACATCGTTGTTCATATCTGTTAAATTACATTCTCATTATCATTATCATCATTATTATTCAGTATCGCTCGTTACTTCGGTTGTTTACGATGAATATGATTTACATTGTATCTTTACTTGCCTAAAAGTCTTACCGCGACATGGTAAACTCCATCATTCAATCTCTCTCCCTCCCTGTCTATCTGCTCGTTTCTTTTTCCCTCTGACCTTTTTTCATCTCTTCCTTTCACTCATTCTTTCGCGACACCATATAAGGGGGTCTCAAAATGACCGGACATTTTATATATATTATTATACATAAAACGTATTATTTATTTGAAAAGTACGAATAGTTTTATTTCAATATATGCACGGAAAAAAAGAAATAGTACAAAATACAGGGGCTACACAGTTCGCATTGGACTCGAGCGATTGCACAGCGATATTTACTGAAACACGGTGCTCAAAATACAGTGTGCTCAAAGTAAATTATTACAGTTCCTATACTGTCCTCTTTGGACTCGAACCGCTCTACTGTATCTTTTACTGGAACACACAGTCCAAAATGCAGTGTAGTCAAAAGTAAATTTTGACAGTTCAACGCTGTAATATAAATTTAACAAAACTTGTAATTTGACAGTTGGTTAATCTGTATTATGTATAATGAATGCGCCAGTTATATCGACAGAGTTTATGTAGACACACAAAAAAAAGTTTATCCATAAAAGAAGTTTGAAAAAAATGTGTAGAAAATATAAAAAAAAATCAGTCACATACAGAAGAACGTACTTTTTTGGAAATAATTAAATCTCTTTTTTTATAATTTCTTGCATTATGTCGCAAAAATTTCAACGTTCGCATCCTATCGGCCACGCACTACTAACTGGCAATCCTTTGTGTCCTGGCCTCGTGCCTCACCTCGTGCCTCATTTGCGTACACTATAAGAATCAGTGATCGCATTTGAATTTTACAGTTGAATATTTTTACTGAAATCACTGATGTATTCACAATATCAAACTGCAAATAAACCAGTGTAACTGTAAGAATCTCAGAGTGCACAGATAACGTCACGAACTGTCGAAAGAAGAGTAAAACGACCGTGCCACACTGTACAATTTAAGGGAGCTTTGTCCTTGGAGTGCCATATTTCAGGTGTTTACATTTTATTTTTCTTTAAAGGAAACGAGTAAAGCTTTTTGAGTGCGGTTTTTTTCTTGCTTTTATTCATGGTATACAGGACGTTAAACAAATTTTTTTTGAAAAAAAAAACCAAAATGGCGGCTGTTGCAGCTCCGCGAAAACAGGTCCTTAAATCGCGGGAGGTAAACGGCTGACATCACTGCCCCCTCTTTGTTGATCTGAAACACAAATTCAAAGCATATTATCAATCTGTGACCCTTTGGTCATGGAATGACGGATGGGTTTTTCGTTTAGTACAAATTTCGGAAAATGGCGGCAATTAAAAAAAAATCGAATTTTCGCGTTTTTTCGCATAAAAAGATAAATAATAAATGCAAAAATGTATCTATCGAAAAAACGATCCGTCATTCCGTGAAGACATATTTTCTGCGTATGCTCTCCAAATTTCCGGTCGATATGTTAATTACAGCGGTCAGGAGAATGTCAGCCATTTTTAAAAACGTGTTTTCGAGAAAAACGCGTTGAAAGTTTCGTAATGTGTTTACACAAATGTGTTTATAATTACCGCTAATCGGCAATGCCTGGTCCATAGAGGCATCCCTCCTCTTCTTCTAGCTGCTCGTGTTGAGCCGCTAACATCTCCCGCTGCATTTCAAGGACAAAGTCTCCCTTAATGAATCACTCTGTACTCAATACAGTGTACACTGCAACCCTTGCACTTTACGTGCAGTATGACAATCAGTGACCTCATGTAAATTTTACAGTTGAATATTTTTACTGAAAACACTGATGTATTCACAATACCGAACTGTAAATAAGCCAGTGTAACTGTAAAAATCTCAGTATGTACAGGAAAATTCGTCATTTTTATAGGACAGGATTTAACATTACTCTGCTTTACTGTAAAATCAAATATGGCAGCCTGTTTTTTATGCGGTTTGTACTGTGATTTTCCCTGTTTCTTCTTTTCCGTGTAGTACAAACATGGAGGTTATGTGTGGAGCACATACCATCCATACTCCCCAGCCCTCTATCGAGGGCCGCAGTTGCCACCAAAAGCCGCAGATAAAACGGACAAGTCCGAAAGTTCTCGTCTCGTCCAGTCTCGAAGTGCTTTGCCAGACGGAAAACGCGGTGACAGGAACTGCCGATGCCTCGCAAAAGGACATAATTTTTCTTTTTTCACTCGCAGTCTCGGCCGCGTATAAAATCCGGATATATATTTATCGATTTGGCTAGACCGTGCGAGTGTGCGAGCTCAAAGTCACTCGCATACCCGTAGGTGTAGGGATAGGTATAGGGATCTTTGTGTTTACGATGTACGAGGAATCCGCAAGGTAGTTGGCCGGACTCTCTTGGAGCCGGACGTTTATACGTCGGGTGAGTTAGAGGGTTGAACGCACAGAAGCGTATCACGAGAGGGAACGAAACAGCGAGAGTCTACGTGCATGTGTGTACAGGGTGGACCATTTAAGGGGTTAGGCCACAGTAACGGATATAAAATCATGTTCGAATTTAACAATTTTTTTTCGTATGAAAAAGTGATTCTATCATAAAATTAATTACACATCTATTTAGTATGAATATCAAGCTGTTAGAAAATACATATATATTTTTTTTCGATGTAGAAAATGGCCGAGTACCCCCATGGAAATTTATATATGTAAAATATATGCTACATATATATATATATATATATATATATATATATATATATATATATATATATATATATATATATATATATATCGGTCGCATATATAGTGACGAAAAATAGAATAATACGTATATATTCAGTATACAAATATATGACGCATATATGACCCATATATTTTCGATATATTTTTTTGACCAAAACATATATGCTACGTATGAACACTATATATGATGCATATATGAGGCATATACGACGCAAATATTTTCGATGTATTTTCAATCTAATTTTTTATCGGAAAAATATATCAAAAATGTATGCGTCATATATGACTCATATATGTGTCATTTATGCGTCATATATGACGCATACATTTTTGATACATATTCCTGACAAAAAATATATGCTGTGTATAAACACTACTACAGTTAAACTTAATAAAACTTAAAACTTAAACTTACAAAAACTTAACTTACAGTTAAAGTACGCTATTACATATAAACACTATATACAGATATGCTACGCATATCTGTGTATATGTGGCATATATGTACCATTTATGCAGTATATAGGTGGTATGTACGCAGTGTGTATGCAACATATATGTTAAATATATGTGGTATATATGCAGGGTAAATGCTACATATATCATTGATATATGATACATTGATATACAGTAATACCACGCATATACATCTCATATATAAAAACGTTACGAAAATTAGAATTCGGCACATATATGCAACATATATTTTCAATATATGGCATACATTTCACATATATTACAATTGTTAATAAAATACATTTGCAGTATATTTTTGCGTATATAAATTTCCATGGGGGTACTAATATTTTATTTTGTTATTGTTTTTGAGGCGCTCCGCGGCGTGACATTTAACATCCACAATTTTTAACCTAGAACAAAAAACAAATATTTTCGCCAATCTACATTAGAATACCTAGAAAAGTACGCACGGAATTGAAAAATATTGTTTTATTCAAAAGTTGTAGGTATTTGAATTGAGTTGTAGGTATTTGAATGAATTTTTAGTGAAAAATTTCATATGAAACTGCTCATAAAATTAAAAGTTTTCGATTAATCAGAAATTCCGTACGTACTTCTCGGAGAAATGCGATGAGGAACATAAATTTTAAATTTGAAGTAAATCGAGTGAAAATCGTTAAAGTTATTTGTCACGCCAATTGCAAAAAAGCTGTTTCGAGAAAAACGCGTTTGAAGTTTTAGGTACTTTATGGCCGTGCCAGAGATGGTCTTACGTTATGCGCTCAAAGTCGGTGAAAAAAAATGTTCGTTCGCTATAAATCGAATAGCCACTTATTCTTATGATGATAAAGCACCGTTTTAGAGGAAAAAAAATCGATTTTTTGAAAATTCTACTGTGGCCTTACCCCTTAACGGGACCACCCCAAATATCTCCGTTGCCTTTAGAGTGACGAAATAAATGTCTAGAAGTAATTTGATTGATTTCAAGGGGCTGATACAGTGGTGAAACATTCATTTTTGTCAAGGTCGTAGTTTTCGCGTTCTCAAGGTCATTAATGGTTTTTCAAATGGGAACATGTTTTTTTTTTATTAAGACGTTGTAGCTGATATTCAGACGAATCCAACGACCTATGATATCGTGACCTTGAAATGATTTTTCACTAAAATATTTTGATAGTATATTTGTACACGTGTATTATGGTGAAAAATCATTTCAAGGTCATGATACCATAGGTCGTTGGATTCGTCTGAATATCGGCTACAAGGTTCTAATAAAAAATACATGTTCCCATTTGAAAAACCATTGATGACCTTAAGACCGCAAAAACTATGACCTTGACAAAAATAAATTTGTCACCACTGTATCAGCCCTGTGAAACCAATCAAATTACCTCCTGACATTTTTTTCGTCACTCTAAAAGCAACGGAGATATTAGGGGAGGTCATGTTAAATGGTCCACCCTGTATATCTGTACAGATCGGCGAGCACGAAGGGCCGAATAAGGATTTTCCCCACTTATCTTTCTTCCCTCGTTTCTTCACTTCTCGCTTCGGGTATACGGCTGTTCGAATGAACCTCCCGGAGACCCGCGTTCACTATTCACTTCGTCCATACCCTCCCGCTTCCTTCATCGCGTTCTTCTTCCTCCACTTCCTGACTTGCCGTCTCCGATCCCAAGTCCCCTCCCTCCCGACGCTTCGCACTCGCCAGGAACGTCGGTTGAGTGTCCGCCTTCGATTTTGGCGAAACTCACATATCCGATAGAGCATTGAAAATTATCAGACACGTATTTTTTTTTATCACCGGAAAAACGTGTTTAAGGGAAGAATCCACCCCTCAAGAAGCCGCATCATCCCTTAATTTAATTTTTTCTCCAATACCTCCATAGGGGAGTTTAAATATTTCTTTATATTCTTAAATAAATGACGTCATACGAATTCAAAGTTAAGTGTTTATCCATAAAGGTTTATTATGATAGGGAAATATTGGGTTTTTGACCTAATTCCCGCTGTTTTATATCAGATGGCGTAACTAGTATTATTTTCATAGAATACTACAAGTATACTGTGTCGAAGTATTCGACATAATCTACAATATTCAGTGCTCGAGAGGGAATTCACTAGTACGCACTAGTTTTTTTTATAGTATCGAAAAAATCGGGTTTTGAATCAACAGCATACGCGGGAAGCTTTGCTTTTTTGCTTTGATTGAAGAAAAAGTTGTGTTGAAAGTCATCTCTTGAGTAGCTTATGGCATGTTCTATCCGAGACAACGTGCAGAGATTGGTTTAGACGATTTCGACCTTAAGGGGTTACCCCCACTTGCGATTTTGAAAAAATCGATTTTTTATTGCATTTTTTTGAAGTATAAGTATCTGAGAATATGTCCTGAAAATTTCAAGTCGATCCGAACAAAATTGACTGAGATATGAGCGTTGAAAGAGAAGAATCCGCGTTGAAAGAGCGTTGAAAGAGAAACTTTGAACGCATTTTTCTCAAAATGGCATTTCTGAAGTCGGTGACCAAGATTACTCGAACACTAATGAACCGATCTCCTTGAAATTTTGCAGGCTTATTTAATACATAAAAATGTAGTCTTTAATCGTTCGATTTTTTTTTTCGAAAAAAATGGCCGTTTTATAGCCAAAAAACGGCCGTTTTTTTTTTCGTTAAAATCGAACCATTAACTTTGACTGTCCGCCATTTTGTGAAAAATGAATATTTTTTCAAATCCTTCGATTAAAGACTAGTTTATACTTATATTTGACTAAATCCATCCGCATTTTTTTCTTCAGGTGATCCACTTCGCCGCAATGTTGGTCACCGCAAACCGTGTATATAAAAACATTATTTCATTGACGGCCATTTGCCACTAAACAATGTAATATTTTTCAATAAAAAAATTACTGAAAGTTCTTCAAGATGTGTTCTTTAAGATGGTATATTGATCGATTAAAAAAGTTTTGTAGTTTTCTTTAAAAAAATTCATGAAGAAGGCCTTTTTTTTGCGCTACAAGTGGGGGTAACGCCTTAAAGACAAAGAAAAGGACAGACGAAAATATTTTAAGATGAAGAATTGGAGGCCTTCCTCCATGAAGATCGATGTCAGACTCTTGAAGAATTGTCTGCTATGTTAAACGGTACTGAAATGGCTGTTAAGTACCGTAGATTATGAATATATATTTTTTTGTTGTTAAAAAACGGCGGGAATTAAGTTTAAAATCCAATAGAATTCGTTTCAGGACATTAGTTCCTTGAATAAAAAATATTTGTGCAGTTTTTGTGAAGTAAAATGACCCTAGATTATCAATAAATTAGTTCAACTAGAAAAAATCTTAGCCGACGGGTGTTTTTAGCACCAGATAATAATGTGGTCAGTTTTTTTCCATCTTAAAATTACGAAAATATTTTCTACGTGACAGCTTGCGTTCACTGACGGCTATAGTAAAATTTTGCTACTAGCAACACTTATCGGCCGACCATAGAAGGTCATCTTTACTCGTATATCGCGAATATTTGAAAAGATATTGGGGGTATGCCGTCTTATCTGACTATGTCATCTTGAGCACAACTCCCCTAGTGGATTTTTCATCACTCCACATTAGAAGAATTTGGGTTTTTCTTTCATTCAGATCGGTGGACTGCGGGTGGGTGAAACTGCAAAATCACCCCTCGACACGCCTTTCTTTGAGGGGTGATTGCTCCCTTGAAACCGTTTTTCCGCCGAAAAAAATTGTCCAATTGTTTTCAATGCTTAAGGGGAGAAACCAGTTTAGATGATTAAGTAAATTAATTTTTTTAAATGTTTTAAATTGTTAGTAAAATGATTCAAGAATATGTTCCCAAAGCAGGATAAATAATTCATTACCGCCTCGAATTTTTTGTTTTAGGTAAATTTTTTCCTAACTTGTTTTTCTCGAAACGACTTTTTTCAGATTGTGTACACTCTAGTTCTAAAAGTTTCGAGCCTATAATATTACAAAGCGGTAGTTGGTTTCTTCATATAATTACGCTCTATATGAACCTCAATTTGGGGTAATACCATTGCTTAAAGTATATTTTTTATTGCAAAAAACGTCATAAAGTAATGGAAAAAATACTCTTTTGTTTAAACACCACTAATAAAAGGCAAATTTAAATTTTCTGATCGAAGTTAGGTTTATATAGAAGGAAAACATATTCTCAAGGTAATCTTCAAACCGCATTGATTTCCGATGAAAACTGTGGCCTCCAGAGTGTACACAAACAGCAAAGTCTGATGGCGACCTTTGATGGGCGGCAGGTTATATGTTCCATATTTTCAGATGAAACGCTTCGAAAAAATTTCAATATTTATTTGAAAATATGTATAGAATATTCACAAAGTTTGAATAAATTCTATTCCTTTGTATTCCTTGTAAAAGGAATACAAATTTTCACAAGGAATTGTATTCCTTGTAAAAATGTATTCCTTGTAAAAGGAAATCAAGAAAATCACTAAAATAAAACGTGTTCCTAAACTCGTCTTAAGCAGTTACGTGGGTTTCGAAGCAAAAAAAAGCATATTTTCTCTTTAAAAAAAATATAATATATAAATTATTTTATTCAAAAGGTTAAGCACATAAAAGAGCAATATTTCAACAATATTTTTTTTACACATCCAAAAATTTGTGAAATTCAGCCGGTGGGACTTGGTTTCCGGAGACTCCTAAAAAAGTGTTCTCGTGGTCAGGATAACTCATGATAGCTTTATCTGAAATTAAAAGCCAATTTTTTACTGTTAGTAGATAAATATAGCTCGTGATTGAACGAAGGATAAAAAAAATTTGAATTTTTGGCAGAGTTGTATGCAAAATAGTTCAATGTTTGGTACAATTTACACTATGTACAGCCTTATAAAATTAGTTGTAATCGAAAAAGAAACCTGTAATCGAAAAAGAAAATGCGATATTCCTGCGTCGCTCCCAGCCGGACTATCCCAACGGGGGAAGTTCCCAAAGGCTCTCTCTCTCCTACATTTTTAGTCCGATTGGCGTAACACTTTGGGATAATATTCTAGACATATTGTACTATAAATGTTTAAAAAATCGACAATAAAATGTTTAAAAAATCGATTTTCTGACATTTTCAAACCCACGTAACCTCTTGAGGGGTCAGGCCACTCTAGAGGCCGAAAAAATAAGCTTTTTGGTGATTTGTTATAAAAAATTATCTGACGATTTTTAGGCGAATGTTTCACTTTCCAAAAATTTGCCTAAAAATCGTCAGATAATTGTTAACAACAAATGAACTAAGCAATATAAAAAAAAATCCTACGTACTTCCATAGACAATGTATTTTTCAAGATATATTCAACATTTCAAGTGAATCGGTTGAAAATTGTCCGAGTTATGTTTCCAGCCAACTTAAAAAGTGCAGTTTTGAGATAAACGCTGCACAGCCGCCATTTTGAAATGAATCGCTTCAAAAAAATTATCGTACACAGTCACTGATATGTATGATAAACACCCTTTTTCGCAATCTCGATTAATTTTGTAGTTTTTCTGGAAAAAAAATCCCCAAAAAGCCTATTTTTTCGGCCTCCGGAGTGGCCCGAGTCCTCAATCAGATATATGAGTTTCAACAAAGCTCAAAGGCACTCAAGTGACGTTCCTTGTCAGCCTCGTTTTCGAGCACGAAATTGGCAGACTCTAGCTAACCGTAGGATCTTCACGTGTGTCCTCAGGTCCGAGAACGCGACGGGTGAAGAGGCCGAGCGACTCGCGAGCAACGGGAACGAGCCCCGAAGAGAAGAGGCCACGCACGGCGTTCAGTGGCGAACAACTGGCAAGACTGAAGCGCGAATTTGGCGAAAATCGCTATCTCACGGAGCGTAGAAGACAACAATTGTCGAGGGATCTTGGCTTGAACGAGGCACAGATCAAAATTTGGTTCCAGAACAAACGGGCGAAGATAAAGAAAGCGAGCGGCCAGAAGAATCCACTTGCCCTCCAGCTGATGGCCCAAGGTCTGTACAATCATTCGACGGTACCGCTCACGAAAGAGGAGGAGGAACAGGCTGCTGAACTTCAAGCCAAATGACGAACTTAGACGAAATTAAAATAACCGTCGGTCTCGATCCGACGTATACGAACCAAAAAGAGAACAATATTCATTCTCTCTCTCTCTCTCTCTCTCGCTCTCTCGGGGCTGCTGGGCGAGGAGGAAAAAAGGAGCCTCGTCACGGAGGAGCTTCGCCATCGGGAAAAATCCCTCGAGCCTCGTTGACGAATAATATATATTTGACGAATAATTTATATTATTATTATTATTATTATTATTATTATTATTATTATTATTGGTCGTTATAAATATTACGATAAAGAAAGAAATTGGAGATCATCGCGACGAACTAGCGGCAGTTCCAGTGTGCCATTTTAAAAATAATTATCGATACGAAACGCGCACGCGAGGATTTGAGGAAAAAAATTAAAAGTCATTGGTTCTTTTTTTTGTTTTTTTTTTTTTCGAGAGCCACAAAATCGCCCTTGCGTTGAGAGGATAGAATTTAACTTATTGTAAAAATGTAATATACGACGCGGCGAGAAAGAGCGAGGGAGTGCGTGGGTGTGAGAGAATAGTTTATTGGCTCCTGAATCGAGTGACGGGCAGATTGCGATACGTGCAATAAAAACAATTATAAATATAGCGAGCTTGTACATTTTTCGTGTGATTGGAAAATGACGTTTTATCGGAAAAGTTGGAGTGCGTGTGAGGCCAAGTAGAGTGAGTGAGAAAAATGACTAAGACAAACGACCGACGTGTAAATACTCAATCCCACCCGCGTGTAGTTTGGAAGTAAAGTTGCCCTCTATAGACTGTTTAAAGTATCTTAGTTATTTATTTATCGCGCCGCGTATCCGCGGACTCGCGGTGATGAAGAGAGAGAGAGAAAGAGAGAGAGAGAGAACGAGTGAGTTAAAAGTTACTGGCAAGCGTTAAAATAGACGAAACGTCGTACAAACAGAGGAAGAGGATCTCGAGAGCAAACATTCGAGCACAGACGGAGGCGAAGGGGAATTTGAGCGAAAAAAAAAATCGCAACGCTGAATGTCCTGAGAGTGATATAAAAAAAAAGAGAGACGCTAAATTTGGAGAAAAAAAAACGAAAATATACGAGAGCTGGTAATTATTGTAAGATTATTTAAAACGGATTAAAAAAAACGAATATTCCTAGTGACGAGAAATTTATAATGGAGCTTTATTTTATCCGCGTCACGATTTTACCTTGCTTCCCATCCTCTTGCCCGCCATTGTGCATTTTTTTTTCGTCCGACATGACTCATCGATGGTCTCCGAGGATAGCTCAACAATTTGCCGACAATTCCAACATCTCAGGTAAGCTTGTACTTAAAATGTTAACACATCGGTCGCTGAATTCTGAATGTCAAAATAATTACGAGTCTCGGAGAAAGTGGCACGGAGTAATTTCGCGCGGTAAGAAGGAACACGCTTTACGAATCCATTCCCATTATCTTCTCGAGCATGGGAGGATAACCGGGTGCTTTTTTTAAACAATCATGTCGTGGTGCAATTTTAATCAGGACGAAAATCGATCGGTTGGGAAATCTGTATTTTATTTTAATTATTTAGTATTTTAATATTTTCAGTATTTTAGTATTTTAGTACTTTAGTATTTTAGTATTTTAGTATTTTAGTATTTTAGTATTTTAGTATTTTAGTATTTTAGTATTTTAGTATCTTAGTATTTTAGTATTTTAGTATTTTAGGATTTTAGTATTTAGTATTTTAGTATTTCAGTATTTTAGTATTTTAGTATTTTAGGATTTTAGTATTTTAGTATTTTAGTATTTTAGTATTTTAGTATTTTAGTATTTTAGTATTTTAAGTATTTTAGTATTTTAGTATTTTAGTATTTTAGTATTTTAGTATTTTAGTATTTTAGTATTTTAGTATTTTAGTATTTTAGTATTTTAGTATTTTAGTATTTTAGCATTTTAGTATTTTAGCATTTTAGTATTTTAGTATTTTTTATATTGAGTATTTTAGGATGTTAATAATCGATAGCCATTTTTGTTCGGTCACTAACTTTAATGACGAAATCTGTGAAATATCCTCGGACATGCTTATTCCGATTTTTTTATGGCGAATAATGATCGAGAAGTATTTTCATGTTTGGGACTTTTTTCATTACGCGATAATCAAGAATGATGCATATGTGTGTGGCAAGTGATCGTCAAAATTAAAGGAATGGTTTGTTGGGATCAAATAAAATTTTGTCTTAATCTCTACTAGTCTTCCGTTTGATGGCGAATGGAATATATTGATTTCAGCTAAATGATGCTGTTGATTACAACCGACTATGAAAAGCTACTCACTTGATTCGAATACTTCATCTGAGCTGAATAGACTTTCTATTCACTGCAAGGGAATTGTGTATTTGAATCAAATAAATATTTGATTTCGTCAAAAAAATTATACTACATCTAATGGAAAAATTGTATGATTGAGTCTGATTGTCGTTCATTCAAGTCTGATAACTTTTTTTCATTCGATCAACACATACTCATGGTGTTTCTATGCAAAATCTAAGAGCTTGAAACTGGTGCATTTAAAATGCAGACGTGAAATTCAAATCATTAACTGGACTTGTGTGAAAAAATTAAAATCAATTATTTTGAAAATATTTATTTATATTGAATTTAAGTTAATTTTATTATTTTGAAAATATTTATTAAAAATCTAATACATTACGTACTAGGAACATCACTTGAGTGTCCGCCTTCGATTTTGTTGAAACTCATATATGCGATAAAGCAACCATTAGGTACATATTTTTTCACCGGCAAAAACGCGGTTTTAAGGGAGAAAACTACTTCTCAGAAGAGGGGTATTGAAGGGTGATTTTGCAGGTTTGCCCACAAGCAGTCCACCGATCTGAATGAACCAAAAACCAAAATTCATCTAAAGTAAAGCGATAAAAAATTCACTATGGAAGTATTGAAAAAAAAATTCAATTAAGGGGTGACATGACTTTCTTTGAGGGGTGGTTTCCCCTCTTGAAACCGTTTTTTCGTCGATAAAAAAAAGGGTGTCTCATAGTTTTCAATGCTCAATCACATACATGAGTTTCAACCAAATCGCAAGCGGACACTCAAGTGTCCTTTTGGCCACCTTGTCAGCAGATCACTCTACTCAAACATTGATGTGGCTTTAAATATTTTTTTTACATTTAACTCAATGAAAAGTTTTTACATTTAAGTCAATGCACAATTTTACAGTTTTTTCCCATTTAACTCAATGAAAAGAATATATTCACACTACAACCATCCCTTCGACCCTCATTAATTATCTGATAAAAATAAACGAAAAATACACTCGCTTCGAATAAATACCCCCAAAAGTACCACTGGCAATCGGAGCAACAAAATTTCTCCCCGTGTAAAGAAAAATGTACAGCGACGAGAAAAATCTCGAGGTGACAAAAATAAACACAAATACTTAAAAATAAATATCTTTAATGAATAAATTTGAAAATACATTTTTACCGAATACTTCTCTTTCCATTTGTCCAACACGGTTTTTCGCCCGAGTTTGAAATTCTGTTCACGCGTGAAGTGATTGCCATGCTTTTTTTCCGTCTCGACATCGAGGGTTGTTCTTGGAGATAAAAGCTTCGGGGCGGGTCGATCCGGGCTGGTCGCCTATGGTGGCTATACGCAGCAATCGGAATTTGGCGCATGCCTGTTTTCCGCGCTCTCTCCTGCGGCAATATCTAACGCAACCCACGATCTCGCACCCCCTTCGAATTTCTCCGCGTCGCTCGTGAGTCTCCGTTCAACCCCTGTGTCCAAACGTGTGTTCTTCGTCTGCCTGTAAATGCGTGCATGTGTATGGAGTGGTCGCGCCCGATGGCGGCGAAAACCGTCGGGTCTCGCACCCGTACAGTGGCGGTGCGAGATATCAATTGATTTACAGTCGAAAGGTGGCCATTGCGCTGATATCGGACAGCTGCAGGGGTGCGGCCACGCCTACGCAACCACCATAAGTGGCCGAAACCCCGATACTTGTTTACCCTAGACCTCGTATCGTTATAGACAGCTATCTACGTGTATGTGGACATGTTAAAGCGTGGAGTAAAGCGAGCAAGAGAGAGAGAGAGAGAGAGAGAGAGAGAGAGAGAGAGAGAGAGAGAGAGAGAGAGAGAGAGAGAGAGAGAGAGAGAGAGAGAGAGAGAGAGAGAGAGAGAGAGAGAGAGAGAGATTCATGGATTGATTTTGATTGTCAGTTTATTATGTCCTAGTGAACTTTGGGACAATTTTGATAATAATTACTTTACAACAATAGTTGTGATATTCACTTATAATACTTCTTACTTTACTACGCGAATTGCAGCCATGTATTGCGATCACAGTAAAACATCACACAATACACTTCAAATCTCATAGCGAAAATACACTAATGTGGATCATTGATAGGTATAAATAAACGTAACTAAAGACTAAAAACAGAGGCAGAAAACAGAAAAAGCGTATAAAAATAACTTACAACTAAAGCGTATTCGGACAGTGGATTAAATCGCAAGTCGTAAACAGAACAGAGCAGAATATGAATATGAAGAGCACGAGAGAGATTTGATCGCAGCTGTGACGCCTCCGATTGAAGTAAATATGTACGCAATCGGCCTTTAAAAATAGCTAAGGATGGCGATTTAATAATATTGTTTGGTAAAGAGTTCCAAAAATACGCAGCTGAAAGACCAAAAGAACGTTGTAACGTGCTCGTTCTAAACTGCGGTGTATAAAAGGTTGCTGGGTCCCGTCTGGAGGATACTCGCAATGAAGGGTCCGTAAGAGGGAGGAGGTCTCGTAGATAGGATGGTACATTCATGTAACGTATTCGGTAAGTGAGTATACCAAGGAAGTATAGCCTTCTGTTCGTCACAGATAGCCAATTCAGTCGGTGGCGAAAGGGCGTAATGTGAGAGTCACGCCGAAGGTCGAAGATGAACCGTATACAACAATTAACAAGTCGCTGTAATTTTAAGTTCAATTCGTCGGTCAGATCATGGTATACAAGGCAACAATAGTCGATATGGGGAAAAATTAACGTGTAAACTAGTTTGATTCGGAGTTGAATGGAAAGAGAGTTTTTATGAAATTTTAGACGATAGAGAGCGTGATTTACTTATTGAAAAATTGCAGATACTTGATGTTTCCATGATAAGTCAGAGGTAAACCACACACCGAGATTGCGAGCTTTATACACAAAGACGTTGGCGTTCACCAGTACCGAAGGATAGATTTGGAGATCTATTCCGCGAATAAAAGCTGAACTACCAAATAATAATGCCTTCGATTTGGATGGATCAAGCAGTAGCCCATTTGAAGCTGCAAATGTGGAGATAGCGTTAGCGTCCTCTGTGATCTTAGCAATAGCAAAATCAAGATCGTTCGGTTTACAGTGGAGGAATATTTGTGTGTTAAATGATCCAACCCGAGGGTAAACAGTGCATGCATCATGAGCCCACATTTGACAGTCATTGCATTGAATCCAGTCTTCGGTGGGAGGATCTAGATATGGTTCGTTGCATATAATGCACACGTAATTTGCCTTGTCTGTAGTTTGTTTCTTTTTTTACCTTTTTTTTCACAGCTTAAATCGGTAGAAAAAAAATTGAAGAAGTGAAAAGAATTATTTTTATTTGCATTCCAACGATGCGAACTTCAACGTCGTGAAACCAGCAAATCATGAACTTGTGTGGGATTTTTTATGTATCGGATGAGGGGTGTTCCGGATTTGGGGAAATATTGTTCAAGGAAAAACGGGCTCTATTCGGATGACCTTAAAAACAGCGGGATGAAGGAATTCGTTACTTCCGGCGATGAGGGCGAACTTGCAAGTTTGGCAACTTTTTATCTTATTTATCTCTAATTGAGTATTTTATTCGATTAAATGTAATGATTAAAAGTGATTGATTAAAAATGATTGAAAGTGATTTAAAATTTTTTATCATTTTAATGATTAAAAGAGGTTAATGATTTTAATGATAAAATGATGTTAATGATTAAAAGTAATTGTTTGCACTTAAAAAGGTTATGAAAATGATTTTTTTAAACTTTTCATCTTCTTTATTTATTTATCAACCTATCAAACATTTATTTATGCGATTATTTGATAAAATTATCAAAATGCCTTTAATTGATTAGTTCAATTTTTATATTTTGTATTCATTTATCAAATGATAAAACCTCGATTCATTTGATGATTTGATAAAATCATTAGAAGTCATTTTGAAAATCAAATAAAATTACCAAAATGCCTTTTATTTATTTCTGCCTGTCGTAATTAATAAATAATACTAAAAATGGCTAGTTTATTTTGAAGAACGATTATTACACTCAAAATGTGCACATGAAATATCAAGTGGACATATGAGAACTAGGGGGAAATTTCAATTCAAAATAATTCTTGCCTTCCCCCATACTCGGAGGAAAAAAAAATAAATGTCTCATCCTCCGACTACAATTTACCGAAGAATATATTTCCAAAATTGACGAATTCCCATAGCAGGTTCGCATTTATTCAAGAACTCATTAGAAAACCCATTTTACTATATCCAAAATAATTTATTTTTATTAATCCAAGTACAACGTTTTTTTTAACTACTTCAGTACAAATTGACAAATCGAAGGCTATTTTCCAAATGTTGGCTGTTGAATAATTTATCGCGGCTCGTCGTGAAATCTGCTCTATTGCCCATACGTAATCTAATCTCCATCGTGTAAGCGAGGAATCCTCGTCACCCGAGTGTACGTGCGAGCGTGAAACCGCCTACTATATTCGGCGGGGCAAAAGCCTCCGTCGAGAGTTCCGGTACACTCGACGAATTTATTGACCGGCTTGATGCTCCGCGCGATTCTAAAAGGCACTTCTGTATATTTCACCAGCCCTTAATTCGATGGGTCACGGCAGATAGGGTTGCACATCCATATACAGCGACTGGAGAATCGTTTGAAAATGAATAGTTGCACCCAAGCACGAAAATCTTCAAATGTTTTATGCAAAGGAGATAGGACGTCTGGATCGATTTTTCGGCTCGAATTATTCCAATTACCGAGACCCCCCAGATGGGAGATATTTTCGATGCTCGCTGTTATTTTTGTCGCTGTTGAAAGGTCCGATGACAATGCGAGGATTTTTCACAGATGACGCGGGAGCAAAAAAATCTCTTCTTTTTCGGACAGTCCGAATGATAAAGTACCATGAGGATTTCACGTTGACCGAGCTCTTTCTCGGACCTTCCGGAGAGGTAAGTTATAGCCAACATTTGGAGTACACGAGGAAAAGGGACAGGTAAGATGATCCACCCAACCGTGCATGCGTGTGCGGGTGAGTTCGTAAGTGACCGTCATCTTTGTCTGTCAAAGATGCGCATCCACTCGAAATATCGATGACCTTATGGACCTGGACAAAGAGATGACGTGATGTATCGGCAGCGTAAAGCGACTGCCGTTCATCGTCGCTTTTCCACGCTCGAAAAGCCTCTCGGCGTATCACTGGCAATCAGAATACATCGGAGTAAAATCTCGTTGCGAACGTTGTAAACGGGACGCATGGACTTTGGGCGACGATCAGATATCGATGACCGACCGGTACTGGCGCCTCATTTTTCTCAGTCGTTAACAGGGCATCGGTGCTATGGAGGCAAATAGATCGGGGAGTACAAAAAGAAAGAAGCATCGATGTGGCGTTCTTTGAAGGGGGAAATTTAGGCGAGGAAAAAACTTGCTGATTTTCATAATTTTTTTTAGAAGGAAAGATTTTTTAAACATTTTTTAGACTTGGGGTACATTTTGTTACCACTTTTGGCTGTTACTTGGTATTTTTTTCTTTTTATTAATATTTAAAAATGGCGGAGGCATGCCACAGTCTTGTAAACCGCATTTCTGAAACTGGCGTGACGCATAGCTATAAAACGAATTGACCGATTCTGATGAAATTTGGTATACATATTTCTAATCTTATTGTCTGAAACATGAACCTAAATGTTCTTGGAAATTAAAAGCATAAGTATTTTTTATTGCCAAATGTAGCCATCTTTTCGGAAAATTCAATTCTTCTTGTTTCAAAGCGTACCATTTCATCGATTTTCAAAATTTCTCACTTTTTATTGGTTCATATACTGCATGTGAGTGTTAATAAAAGAAAAATCTTCACTGGTTTTTTCTCAGATTAGTCCCGCCGACGCTACGTGTCACGCCGTCGAACAACATCCGCCACAACCCGTTTAGAAGACCGTGCCATAACTTCGCCGTGTGTAAAGGTTAATGAAAAGAGAAAATACCACGTATCAGCCAAAAGTAGTAATAAAACATAGTCTAAGTCTGAAAAATGGTAAATAAATATTTTCTTTAAAAAAAAATCATAAAATTCACCTATTTTTTTCATTTATTAAGCTCTAAAAATGATAGATGTATGACACGGTCTTCCAAACTGCATTTTAAAAACTGGCGTGACGTGTAGCTAAAAAACTAATCGACCAATTCTGATGAAATTTGGTATACATTTTTCTTACCTTATTGTCTAGAATATGAACCTAAATGGTTTTGGAAATTAACAGCATAAGTATTTGTTATTGCAAAATGTAGCCATCTTTTCGGAAAATTCAATTCTTCTCGTTTCAAAGCGTACCATTTCATCGATATTCAAAATTTCTCACTTTTTCTTAGTTCATATTCGGCGCGTGAGTATTAGTAAAAGAAAAATCTTTGCTGGTTTTTCTCAGATTAATCCCGCCGACGCTACGTGTCACGCCGTCGAACAACATCCGCCGCAACCCGTTCAGAAGACCGTGCTATACCTCCGCCTTTTCTAAAGATTAATAAAACTACCATGTAACAGCCAAAACTAGTAATAAAACATACCCTAAGTCTAAAATATGGTGGAGAAATCTTTTTATTGCAAAAAAATCATAAAAATCAGCAATTTTTTCCTCCCTCTTCAGAATGCAATAATGAAAGCAAATTTTTGTATGGATGAATAGAAAATCCAGGATTGGGAGGAATTTCATGGCTAATCTAGCAGTTCCATGGACACACATGTTTGGGATTTTTAGTCATTTTGGCAGATACCTTTTTCGGTCGCTGCGAGTTACTGGCTATTTCAGAAGATCTGTGTAGATAGTTTTGGTTCAACATGTAAATAAGGTAAAAATATAGCTCCATATAAAATACGATATACTTGTCTTGTAACTTGCGTAGGAAATTTAAATCCGATGCAAAAAAGTCTTGAACGAGGCAATAAATAATTGTGACTTTACCGGTTGAAATAGCGTGAAGTGGCACGTTGCCAGGAGAAGTAAAAT
Source organism: Ophion ellenae (assembly GCA_963210295.1). Lineage (NCBI taxonomy): Eukaryota > Metazoa > Arthropoda > Insecta > Hymenoptera > Ichneumonidae > Ophion > Ophion ellenae. The sequence goes on from OY723392.1 coordinate 40,090,884, forward strand.
CGGCATAATTTTCAAACCAAGATGGTAATTACAGGGTGAAGTGGAAAAACGACTTTCATTTGTCCAAAATAGGAATCATTGCGTTCTCGAGTACACGACCCGTTGGAGTTTAAATCCAGTAAAGCTTGATCAAGTCACCGTTGAATAAATTCTCAATGTGTTTGATTACTTTTTGCATTTCTTAGATTATGACTCAGCACTGATCAACTGTTTATCCTTCAGAAAGTGCCGTTTTATTTTTACTTTCCCCTGCTATAAATGACAATGATACGAAAAATCCGGTCGTTTTCCAAAAAAGTCCGAGTTCGAAATACGTGGCAGATGACTGCCAAAATCAAGCAAAGCTCGACCAGTCTCAGGCGACTCTGCATAGGGTTCTTGAATTCCAGAGATGTCAGATTGATGCCCTGGGCTCCTAATCTCCACTCCGTACATCATCCTGCTCCATTTTTCCGTCTAGGGCGCACATCTCATTGCTCGTTGATCATTTGTGGAAAGCATTTGTGGAGATTCCAGGACGTGCAAGACTGGACGAGATGGAGACGGAGGGAAAGAGAAATTAAAGATGAAGGGCGAATATCGTTGTCACGGATCTCTCAAGACTGAGCGTGTTCACCGCACAAAGCCACATTTGAATACAGGCATGCCTCGTTGTATAGAATCGCAAGCGTGTGTGCGAGTGTGTCCGGGTGTGTGCGTACCGAGGGAGGCTTCCCAGCGAGCCAGTGACAGACAGAAGCGCGAGTCTGTCAAGCCAACGATCCTAATCTGACAGGAACGTATTGGACGGACGTAGTTGGCTGCCTGCTGACCCTGCTGCGACACGGCAACTTGGTAGTCGTTTTTGAAAATGCGCCTGCTCTTTGTTCTTCGTCTTCACGAATCGATTACGCTCCTCCCTGGATTAATTATTAATCAACAAGGACGAGGGATTTCCATACGTTTAGCGTGATCCGTGACCTTTGAGGAATCGGACAAGAGAACTATTTGTGAAGTATCTCAGAGACCATTCCTTACGTTCCCAATAGTCATGACTTGATCAATCACTTTTGATCGATCACTTCCCACTTTGTTCGATAGCCCTGCGGTTCTTGGGTGTTCTCATTGCAATCCAAATGTTGTCCAATTGCAGTGTGAATTATTTCTGGTAGTTTCACTTATCGAGGTACAGTCTGCATCATGTTACTACTACAACTTCCCTATTGATGTTCACTCGAACCAATCGATGCTCCGCTGACAATTATCCTCAAATACATTGTCAGACGCTAACGATCAGACGAAAAACTGCCGGCCATTCATTCCCAACTATTTACATCGGCAGAGCATCGCCATTGATGCATCAGCTCCTTTCCAAAGTCACACAAAGTGAGGCCGGGGTCCCAATGCCAATATTCCGAGGATAAACGAGATACTTATGAATCGTGCGGGAAACATTGCAGCTCGTGTCGCGCTGGCAAGAGCATCTACGTGTCTGCGAGGAAGGTGAACTAAAAGGAGGCCTACTGACTGGCTGAGCTACTCCGTCAGTGCCGCTGGTATTGAAATTGATGATCGGCCACCAACGCTGACGTGTCACCTTATACCGACAATGCGTCATTCGGATTGGCCGATAAATTATATCTCAAAGACCACGAGAGCAGCACTCTCTCGTACGAAGGTTGCGATCCCGCCGAGGCGAAACGTTTCCTTCGGAATCCATAGCACTGCAACAATGATACAATGTCCTGGCGATCTTATTGCGCTGCTAAGAATGAACTAGGACATGCTGGTGGTGGAAAAAAGATGATACATTAGTGAATATGAAAAATTATGGTATTCAATGGATTTCATAAAGAATACCAAATAAATAGTTGATGCTATGACGAGGTTGTGTTAGGGTTTCGAGAGTTTCCGAAGGACCATGCGTAAGTATTGTGTGAAGTGATGTTGCAAGCATGCCACTCTGTCGTCACAGCAGCCTCACAGATCCTGTGGAAAAAAATTGAGGACCTTCCTCAAAACAGCTAGACGTGCTGATAGCTAACATTGCATAGAACACCAGACTCAAAACGTCAACAACGACATAATGTCCTGGCGATCCTATTGCGGTGCTGAGATTAAACTAGGACATGCTGGTGGTAGAAAAAAGTGAATACATTAGTGAATATTAAAAATCATGATATTCGATGGACTTTATAAAGGATACCAAATAAATAATTGATGCTATGACGAGGTTGTGCTAGGGTTTCGAGAGTTTCCGAAGGTCTATGTGTTGGGTGAAGTGATGTTGCAGGCATGCTACTCTGTCGTCACAGCAGCCTCACAGATCCTGTGGAAAGAAATTAAGGACCTTCCTCAAAACAGCTGTACGTGCTGATAGCTAACATTGCATACAACACCAGACTCAAAACGTCAATAATGACATAATGTCCTGGCGATCCTATTGCGGTGCTAAGATTAAACTAGGTAGAAAAATTGGTATTTCTAGGTAGAAAATCTGGTGGTAGAAAAAAGTGAATACATTAGTGAATATTAAAAATCATGATATTCGATGGACTTTATCAAGGATACCAAATAAATAATTGATGCTATGACGAGGTTGTGCTAGGGTTTCGAGAGTTTCCGAAGGACCATGCGTAAGTATTGGGTGAAGTGATGTTGCAGGCATGCTACTCTGTCGTCACAGCAGCCTCACAGATCCTGTGGAAAAAAATTGAGGACCTTGAGTGAGTATTGGGTGAAGTGATGTTGAAGGCATTCGACTCCAACGACTGTCCTCACAGCTCGTTTGAAAAAAATTAAGGATCTTCCTCAAAACAGCTGTGCTGATAGCCAACATTGCTTAGAATACCAGGCTCAAAACGTCCTGCTTCATACACATGTCTGTATACCAAAAAAATGTAATCTTCATTGAGTCAAAGGAATTTGTCATAAGCAAGCCCGTGCATTCTTCAAGTGAGCGAAAAGCGTGCAATTTTTACTAAATCCAAACGAGAAAAAACGAGGCCACAAAGGTGGAAGGACTTTCGATCGGAGATTCGAAGAGCCAGGGTTATTCCTTATTCGGATATGGATCGGTTATTTCTCGCGCAATCATCGGCTGGTATGATGCGTGCGCGGTATACAAAATTAATTTTATGATGGAGCATACGTCGTATACGATAAAGAAGAATAAGAAAGAGAGACGGAGGACATCTCGACGCAAAGAAAGTTCCCGATCTCGAGAGTCTGGTCGCGCTTCCGCGAATCTTTGAGATTCGAAACTTAATGGCTCAATCGACGATCGGGGCGAGTTGTTCCGGCAACTCGATGTGTGGCCCCTGAGGCAACAGAAGTGAGAGAGGACGAGAGAGAGAGAGAGAGAGAGAGAGAGAGAGAGAGAGAGAGAGAGAGAACATCACGAGGATCACGAAATTTACTTCGTCTTGATGGGTTCGACATCGGTATCAGCTCGTTCGAGTCCTGTGAGGACCAAGACAGGAGGAGAAGCTGAAAAGGATCGGTTAGGTACTTGGACGAGAAGAACCGGTGATCGGTTGGTCTCTGTTGGTACTACAAGACTGCTCAAACCCTCTCACTCTCTTCTCTCTCTCTATGTCTGTCTCTCTCGGAAACGTTGGCAAACGTTTGTTTTTTGGAGGGCCAGGAACCAAAGAAACAGACGAGAAAACGGCAAATGACCACGAGTTGGACTCGCGCCACTCTCATGCATGAATGCAACGTCACCTGCCGATCCTCCACCCGGCTGCCAACTCATCTCTACATATAAATATACATATAAAATCGCCGGCTATCCTACAAAGATATATAAATACATACATATTGACGTGTACGTATGGCAAACTCTTCATCAAGCCGATGATGCGAGGGCAGAAGGTCTCGATCGACCGACGGACGCGATCCCTCTCCGCGATCCATTACGTTGAACGACCAGAAACGATACACACAAAGAGGACTAAAAAAAGAACTCGTCACCAATAAATTTGCACATTTTGCTCGATCCTTCGCAACCGTCAAGGGTCAAAGATTATTGCTCGATCGGATCGCCACCCTATCACGTAAATTGACAACGATCACCGTTCACTCGTTCAATGACGAGGATGCCAACTAATTTACGTTAAATTATCGATCTCCGCGGGCCTTTCGGACTTGCCAATATCGCACGAGTCAATCGCGCTTGGCTTCTAGGATCGAAGGCTAAAAATGTAAGATGATCCGTATCGCGTTGCTAGGATTCGAAGCCTGGCGAGTGAATTGGGGCGCCCACCCGAAAGTACGGCCAGCCAACTTCAGGCATGTATCTGTATGCATGTGTGTGTGCGGTTTTTTTCTTCTTCTTTAATGTGTACAATATTCAGTGACTCCGAGATCCTTTGCCGAAAGGAATTAAGTGAGTTGGACGATCTCCCGCCAGTCGTGGAATACTTTTTGACAGTTTTCGGCCTCGACACGGGACTACACATGCCCGACCTAGGCGCTCGACCGGGTATCCTTCGTACACGTATCTACATCTTTCATCCACGTGGAGATATATATAGAGATATTTGGTTTCATAGTGCCATGTCCCTCTTTACGCGTCCGCGCCTTCGGACAAGTTTCAACTCTAAACACGTCCTGCTCGATTCTCACCGGGCACGTCACACAGCTCTATCCTTTCGTACTACTCCTTTCGTAGCATGCGTGTTTCAGAATATACCTCGGGACTTTTTTTCTCTCTCTCTCTCTCCCGCTCTCTCCTCTCTTTCTCTCTTTTTTCGGTCTTATTTTCTTTCGGACGGCTTGACCGGCCGAGCTTGAACGACTTTTTTTTTCCCTTAATTATATTCCTTTTTTTCGCGGTCGTCCTCGTCGTCGTGGTCGTCGTCACGAAGATGTATCTCTCCCAGAGCGAATTTCAAAATGATTATCTTGAGTGATCGCTGCGAGATATTTCTCAAAACTTCCGCGTTCTTTCGCAAATTGATCGACGGGAATTCTTTCAGGCGAGTTGATACGCTTTCGGGCTCCTCTCCGTGTGGCCTTCGCCACGAAGACGCGTCGGCAAATGATTGCTTCATTCTACGTTTGATGGTAAGTCACATTGTGTAGGGGGTTTTATTCGTGGCAACGTATTAATGAGAATGGAGATTGCCATTTTCTTGGGCTCAAAGAAACAGGACTCGAGGCTAAACTGAAGTCATCTGAAGATCACACAGCCTATTCAATTAACGGACAATCGCGAAGGAGGTACTATTGGTATGAAACTCGATTCAAACTTCTGTTGAAGCTTGAAGTGTGGTGAAAACCAATGCGGTAATTACCGAGATGACTGCAATTACCGAGGAGTTTTCTCGTAGGTGTGAGATAGTTGTGTGTTAGTTTACGGAAAAAAAGTTCTCGCTGGTTGGATCTTTCAGTAATGCCCCATGGACATTTTTATTTTTCACACCTGCTGAAATTTGTTGGAGTGTTCCCTGATCCTACCGCATCCCTGTAGGGATTTTATAGGGCCTAGGAAGCCTGCATTCGAATCCGAGTGCACTGACAGAAAAATTCTATTGATATGAACTGATCGCGTCTATTTGATTTTTGTTTATTTGAAATAAGTTGATTTTTCGTGGAACAAATTTGTCCTATTGCATTACATTATTGAAATTGTTTGCTTTAAATGTATTCATTTATTCAAATAAAAATGTATTCAATATCGTCCAGTAAATAAATATTTTATTTAATCCTAATAAATCTGTGATTCGGTTTCCTCTGTTCAAAAAACAATTAAGTTGAATCCACTAAATTTATCTAGTTAATTTTTTAAAATCTATATTGAATAGAATTTTCGTAGAGATAAACATTTTTCTGTTTGAGTGAATTAATGGTGTGTCATGATTGCAATACACACATCGAAGGGGAGGGGGGCAGGGAGGGGCAGAGACAGAGAGGAGAATATGGGTTATGTTGGAAAATGGGATATATATAGGTTATGTTAGAAAAATATATGGCATGTTATTCGATAAAATTCTCTAATTATCACAATTATATTAACTAATTGATATAGTTTATGTGATACAGCAAATAATTATACGAACCCAAGCACTCGGTAGAATAGGGGCAGCGTGCGTAGCTATGAGTAGGTGGGTTCTAGGCTCGATTCCCATATAGGTGAAATATTTTCTTCGATAGAAATCATCTCAAAAGGCCAGGGAATTACGAATTACGATACAAAATCGTTCTAGTAAAACTCTCAATTAAGAATTTCATTTTATTTTGGATTTATGAAATATTTTATGCATATAGTACACTTAGATTTACAATGTACATTGTAAGCAAATAGAGATTCAGTTGAATCGAATCTTTATTTATTCAATTTGAATGTATTTAGTATTTAAAAAGAATAGCTGAAACAAATAAAAAAAATATCTTTGAAACAAATAAGATCGTAGTAGGCCGTGAGCCAAGGAAAAAACCTATTTGATTTAAAGGGTTACCCCCACTTGCGATTTTGAAAAAATCGATTTTTTTATTGCATTTTTTCGAACTATAAGTATCTGAGAATATGTCCTGAAAATTTCAAGTCGATCCAAACAAAATTGACTGAGATATGAGCGTTGAAAGAGAAGAATCCGCGTTGAAAGAGGGTTGAAAGAGAAACTTTAAACGCGTTTTTCTCAAAATGGCATTTCTGAAGTTGGTGACCAAGATTACTCGACCACTAATGAACCGATCTTCTTGAAATTTTGCAGGCTTATTTAATACATAAAAATGTAGTGTTTAATCGTTCGATTTTTTTTTCGCAAAAAAATGGCCGTTTTATAGCCAAAAAACGGCCGTTTTTTTTTTCGTTGAAATCGAACCATTAACTTTGACTGTCCGCCATTTTGTGAAAAATGAATATTTTTTAAAATCCTTCGATTAAAGACTAGTTTATACTTATATTTGACTAAATCCATCCGCATTTTTTTTCAGATGATCCACTTCGCCGCAATGTTGGTCACCGCAAACCGTGTATATAAAAACATTATTTCATTGACGGCCATTTGCCACTAAACAATGTAATATTTTTCAATAAAAAAATTACTGAAAGTTCTTCAAGATGTGTTCTTTAAGATGGTATATTGATCGATTAAAAAAGTTTTGTAGTTTTCTTTTAAAAAAATCATGAAAAAGGCCTTTTTTTGCGCTACAAGTGGGGGTAACGCCTTAAATAGATCCTATTTGAATTACATCTTTTTTTTGGCAGTATGGATGTCGCGATATTTCCTAATTGACGTCGTTTGAGAATTTTTATTCGAAATTCTCAACCGGAATTTGTTGGATGTCGGAAAAAAATATATTTCCTTGATCCCGTGCATAAATTTGTTATTTCGAATTTGTTGGGGACACCGGGAGTCCTCACTTGGAGTCAATTGGATTCTGCACTGTTCCGCGATGGACGCCGTTTGAAAATTCTTACCACACTCGAATCGAAAATATGTGAAAAGTCATGAGACAAAACTTGGCGTGTTGAAAGACAACGTGCACGCTTCGTGAGCGTGTATGTGTGTAGTGATATTATATCAAAGTGCAGTAAAATGAATTAACGATAATTACAGACTTACGGACTTGAAGGCGGGAGTCTGAATTAGAAGATCCAAAAAGCGTTTTTTCGGGAAGCTTTTTAGAAGGGAAAAAAACGAGTGAGCCCAGTAAACGTTGAGGTATATTTTCATGTATATTTGAAATGTATGAAAAAAATGTTTCAACATGAAACAATAAATGTGTGCAGATTTATCAGCCTATTCCATGTGCGTCTTCTCGAAAAACGAAAAAACCAATAAAATGTTCAATTGTCATATATTTTTCTTCTGGGTGAATTAAGAAAAAGCTGAAAAAATCGTCAAATTATAACCTTGCTCAGGTTTGAAAAAAAATGTGTTTAAAAATACACTTTAACGTGCTATAAAAATCATTTAAAAATACTTTTTCAACGACTTGTTTAATTCACTTAGAAGAAATTTTCATACTGAAGAAAATAAACTTTTGTTTGATTCAATAGGTCATTTCGTTTTTTTTTTGCTATCACGCCCACCAATTTGGAAAAATCGTGAAAATGAAAACTGGAGAAAACGCGCTTCAAAGTTTTCAATAGGGATAATATCAATATAAAATATCAATCGATTCTCTGCTTTTGGCCTTGTATCTTCGAGAATTTTCACAATTGGCCTCTGTAACTTTGTAAATATATTCTTGGATAGCTTATCTATCGATTTAAGCAATAAATGAAAAACGATTTTCCGGACCTTCTAATTCAGGCTCCGACCTTAAGTGATGTGAATCAAATCGATTTTCGAGATATACTTTGTTAATCAATCTATACTTTTTCAGGATAAGGTTTATACTTTTTTTTAACATCCACTCACTTTGTATATCTACGTATCGTGTTTAGAAAATGCAACGTGGAGAACGCGATGGGATCAAGAATCGTATCGGATTCTTTTCAATAATGTGGCAATGTTCTAAGATTTAAATTGGATTCGTAAATTGAATTCCAATAGGGAATCCCGATTAGAATCCACTATTCGAGCATGACGTTTTATTATGGGGATCCAAGGCGATGACCCATTGGATCCCTACGAGGAAGGAGGGACAAACATGCGAATCCAATTGGAACCCAACAATTTCTGCATGGGCCCAATGATAACGAAATCATACTTTTTTCAATTAATTCTTAGGATTGATCGGCTCGTAAGTCACACGTTGCAATAAATTTCACAGAATTCGCTTGGCGAATTGAGCAATGCACCCTGACCAAAATGTTCAATAGGCTTGATCGGTAAAACAGGTCTTTCGTTTGAGAAGTTGAATCTCCAAAATATCGCAAATCCTACTAGGAAAAACCAAACCCAATTAAGTCAACTTCCACATTTGTTTTCTCTTTACAACGATCAGTTGCGAAAAACGGGTTACACTTAGTTCGCGGTCGGAAAAAAGAGGTGTTTTCGTGATTTTTTTTTTTTGAAAATGGGTGCAGGTTTTTAAATTTGTTCATACTAAAGGGTATTCTTTCAACTATCTTTGACAATTTTTTTTATTGGGAAATATTGATAAACGACGGAGAGACAGTAAATTGCACAGACCGCTGTGCAAAAAGGTCCTTCGCGATGACGACTCCTGCTCGGGAACAAATCATCTGAAATAAAAAAAACTAAATGAATTTAGTTTTGTTATCGTATTATCTAGTCTTTAATCGAAGGATTCAATAAAATAATGATTTTTGAAAAAATGGTCGCCGATCGAAAGTGATCGTCGAAATTTCGGTGAAAAAACACTCTATTTTCCTTGATATAAAAAAAGTATGGATTGATAAAAAAATCCTTCAATTAAGGACTGCCGTTTGATATACAAAAAATGTCTATGAATATTGAAGCAAATCGGTTAAGTTGTTTTTGAGATATTTTGGTGACGGATTCTGAAAAAGACATTCCGAGAAAAAGGCGTTTACCCCCACTTGTAGCGCAAAAAAAAGGCCTTTTTCATGAATTTTTTTAAAGAAAACTACAAAACTTTTTTAATCGATCAATATACCATCTTAAAGAACACATCTTGAAGAACTTTCAGTAATTTTTTTATTGAAAAATATTACATTGTTTAGTGGCAAATGGCCGTCAATGAAATAATGTTTTTATATACACGGTTTGCGGTGACCAACATTGCGGCGAAGTGGATCATCTGAAAAAAAAAATGCGGATGGATTTAGTCAAATATAAGTATAAACTAGTCTTTAATCGAAGGATTTTAAAAAATATTCATTTTTCACAAAATGGCGGACAGTCAAAGTTAAGGTTCGATTTTAACGAAAAAAAACGGCCGTTTTTTGGCTATAAAACGGCCATTTATTTCCGAGAAAAAAAATCGAACGATTAAAGACTACATTTTTATGTATTAAATAAGCCTGCAAAATTTCAAGAAGATCGGTTCATTAGTGTTCGAGTAATCTTGGTCACCGACTTCAGAAATGGCATTTTGAGAAAAACGCGTTTAAAGTTTCTCTTTCAACGCTCTTTCAACGCGGATTCTTCTCTTTCAACGCTCATATCTCAGTCAATTTTGTTCGGATCGACTCGAAATTTTCAGGACATATTCTCAGATACTTATACTTCAAAAAAATGCAATAAAAAAATCGATTTTTTCAAAATCACAAATGGGAGTAACCCCTTAAAGTTTTACGGCAGGTGTATACGTGGATGAAATGTAATTTATTACATCTAAATGGAATCATCAATGCTTGGATCATACAGCAAGTTTTCTGCAGATGTAGCAGCCTCCAAAATTCCAATTTGGTGCTGCGAACTTGGTGTAACCCCTTAAGGCCGGAGCCTGAATTAGAAGGTCCGAAAAATCGTTTTTTCTTAATTGCTTAAGGGGCTACACCACTGTAAATGTCTAAAGTTAAGTGATTTTTCGCGATTTTTTTTGGGTGCAAGGAGAAGTAAGAGGACAATAATATTCAAGGATGTTATTAGTCCTATCTTCGAGTGAACGACAAAAAATGTATATTAAAAAATGATACAAAATGGTGACGCTGGAGCCTTTCTCGCGAGGCACGTTGCATTTAAGACGATCTGCGGCACGCAGTATAACTGAGTATAGCTAGAGAAATACATAGGGGATTTTCAAAATATGAATTTTTGTGTAATTGGCAAGATCTTAAAGTAAAAACTCAATTTTCGACAAAAAAAAGAACAATCATTTGTTTATAATAAATGGTATAATTAACTCATGGAAAATTCCGTACGTGTTTCTCTTCAGAATGTTATTTTGAAGATGTGCTTAAAATTTAGAGTGTGAAGAATAGAAATTGTTGCATTTCTGCTGCGTGCCGTTTTGAAAAATTGTGTTCCGAGAAAAACGGTCGACGTCTCGCACATGGGCCAGCCACTGTCATCGCAGATTCACATGTGCCTGCGGACCTTTGTTTTCCAAGTACCAAACTTTTCTCCCCTTATTCTAGATGGTTCAAAGCATCTCTTAAGCGAAATGAAAAAAAAAATTGAAAATTTTACACTGGTGTTACCCCTTAAATCGATAGATAAAGTATCCAAGAATATATTTACAGAGTTACAGAAGCCAATTGTCAATATTTTCGAAGATACAAGGCCAAAAGCAGAGAAGCGATTGATATTTGATATTGATATTTCTTACTATTGAGAACTTTCAAGCGCGTTTTCTCCTGTTTTCATTTTCACGATTTTGCCAAGTTGGAAGACGTGATAGCAAAAAAACTAAACTACATATTGAATCAAACCGAAGTTTATTTTCTTCAGTATGAAAATCTCTTCTAAGTGAATTAAAAAAGTCGTTGAAAAAGTATTTTTCAATCATTTTTATAACACGTTAAGGGAGACTTTGTCCTTGAAATCGGCGGGAGATGTTAGCGGCTCAACATGAGCAGCTAGAAGAAGAGGAGGGATGCCTCTATGGACCAGGCATTGCCGATTAGCGGTAATTATAAACACATTTGTGTAAACACATTACAAAACTTTAAACGCGTTTTTCTCGAAAACACGTTTTTAAAAATGGCTGACATTCTCCTGACCGCTGTAATTAACATATCGACCTGAAATTTGGAGAGCATACTCCGAAAATATGTCTTCGCGGAATGACGGATCGTTTTTTCGATAGATACTTTTTTGCACTTATTATTTATCTTTTTATGCGAAAAAAAACGCGAAAATTCGATTTTTTTTAAATTCCCGCCATTTTCCGAAATTTGTACTAAACGAAAAACCCATCCGTCATTCCATGACCAAAGGGTCACAGATTGATAATATGCTTTGAATTTGTGTTTCAGATCAACAAAGAGGGGGCAGTGATGTCAGCCGTTAACCTCCCGCGATTTGAGGACTTGTTTTCGCGGAGCTGCAACGGCCGCCATTTTGGTTTTTTTTTTCAAAAAAAAATTTTTTAACCTTCTGTATATCATGAATAAAAGCAAGAAAAAACCGCACTCAAAAAGCTTTACTCGTTTCTTGTAAAAAAAATAAAATGTAAACACCTGAAATATGGCACTCCAAGGACAAAGTCTCCATTAAAGTGTTTTATTAACACTTCTTTTTTCCAACCTGAGAAAAGTTGGAATTTCACGATTTTTTCAGCTTTTTCTTATTTCACCCAGAAGAAAAATATATGACAATTGAAAATTTTATTGGTTTTTTTTTGTTTCAGTCAAGAATTACGAGCTGCATATTTCCCGCCGATTAGGCACTGCAGTGGCAAGACGCACATAGAATAGGCTGATAAATCTGCAGTCATTGTTTGTTTCATGTTGAAAAATTTTCTTTACACACTTCAAATATACACGAAAATATACCTCAATGTTTACTGGGCCCACTCAGTTTTTCCCCTTCTAAAAAAATTCCCGAAAAAACGCCTTTTTGGACCTTCCAATTCAGGCCTTCTTGACAGGACAAATACATTACGAGCACCAAGCCCAAACAAACCCAAACAGCTCAGCAGCAAATTTGTCCCAACGCTGATAAGTTAGCGTCAATCGAAGCCTCGTGCATTCGTCAACAACAAGGAGGCTCAAAATCCAAAAGTAAATACGAAAGGGCCAGACGAACGGGAATTCCCTCAGAGGTTGGAAGCCCGAGAGTATCAGTAGGGAGGCGGATGTAGGAAGAACGGGAGGACCGAAGAATAGAGAAACTCCCGATGGGGATGCCTCGTCAATGACTCATCCGGAATGTACCTAGATCGGCGTTCTCTCGATCGAGAAAGATCCCTCGAAAAGGGGCAAACGACGAGTGCGAGAGGAAAGACGGCGACAGACGCGGTGGTGTGGACGGGTTGAAGGAAGAACGGGCAGTGGCCGAGATGCAGCGACAGCAGCACGCGGTTGACGGCGCCCGGGAGGAACAGAGCGGGGGATCACCGCATCGCGTTAGCAGTAGTGGGGGATCGAAGTAGTAAGAGCCAAGAGGGAAGAGGGAAGATGGGCACTCGAACGAAGTAGAGAGAGGACGACAGAAACTTCTTTCACACTCTTTCCTTCTCTTTGATGCCCTCTCTCTCTCTCTCTCTCTCTCTCTCTCTCTCTCTCCGTCCCTCTCATCAGAGTGCCGAGGGAGAAAAGAGGTGGGGATTCGAACGCCAGGACCACACACGACGCTCCACGCGTCTGCGACTCGGTTACATTGCTTAATTGTAAACGGCCCAGTGGTTCTCACGCCGAGGCTACTCCGCGTACTTTAGTCCAGGCAAGTATTCCCACTTGCGATCTATTGATACGAAACGCGGAGCAACTATCGAAAAATGTCCCAACTCATCTTTTTTTCATCACATTCTATATTTCCAATGTACATTCTTAAGGTAGTACCTCCACTGAAGAGTTGAATTAAGAAATGGTTGAAATTTGACATATACGTTATTTAGAACATTATCCAACTATCTGTGCAATTTGAATAAGTTTGAACACCCCAAACCTGAGATATTTACACTTGAAGTTGGCTTGGTTTACACGTAACAAATGCGTTATGATGGGCAAACAGAGCATCATTAATTCTACCGTCAAAACTAAAATTAAGAAATTGATAAAAAACGAGAATAAGCTACGGTAAGATATCACGAATAATGTGAAAAAAAATGAGAATGATTCACCATCTAGTTTCCAAGATATAACCATGAGAAGCCTTCACAATTTTGGTGCAAAGACTGGCAAAGCCTGGAAAAAAAACAATTGGGGCAAAGCCAGGACAGTCCCGGCAAAAAGTTTACTGGCAATGGTCGATCAAAAACACAATACAAAATATATTTTACGGCAATAAATGATATCCATCGTATTATCTACTAGTACCGAGTCAATATTGCGTAGTTTTTAATTTTATTCATTACTAATTAAACCAATTATCAATTTTTCAAACATGAACATGGTATGAAAACTTTTGGTTGCGATTTTCGCAGAGGAACTACCTTAACGATCCCAGCTCTATTACTCTCGCTCCACACTTAAGCGGGATATACATTTACAACGATCAAAAAATCGATTTTTTTTCTTCAAACGATAGAACTATATAAGGTAAATGTCCTAATTATTGAACAGCTAAGGATCTGGGGGATTGAATTCGGTGAGAATGAAATATAACATGAAGAAAAAACCATCGCTTTCATGGTCAAATGATACTTTGATATCTTTACTTTCGAAAAATTACCCTTTAAATTATTTTTAAATGATTTCAAATGAAAAAAAAGAGAATAACAATGTGAAGCATGCAAATGTCCCAATTATTGAACACTGGAAGTGCCTATGTCCCTAATATTGAACAGGCATGTCCCAGTTATCGAACACTCTCGAGAATTCTTTTTCCGTTCTGAAAATATTATTTTGGGTACAATATTAAGAAATAAAAGCAAAATAAAACACTTAAATAATCTTTTATTAATCATGTAAAAACACAAAAATATATATTTAGTCTCTTTTGACAGGTTTTGGTTCATTCGCATTTGGTGTATTTTTGCTTTTGAACTCGAACTTTATTTTATATTTCTTTTCAGCTTCCTCGTTTTTATGTTCTGTTTTTGTTTGATTTTGTCGCAGCCTGGCTCCCTGAAATATCGGAGAGCAAAAAATATTGATCATTACAATCGTATTTTCAGGTTATATTCGTTTTTTACTTTTTTTATTGATTATTGCACGAAAATATAAATAAAAAATATATATGACGACCTTAGAGTTATTATTAAAAGAATAAAGGTAAGTTTATTCAGGAACTTACAGTTTTTGTTTGAATTAATCCGATTCACACGATCTGTCACACGTTAACTGTCTCGATGTTTTGATGGGTTTAATGACGCCATCGTGGAGAATTCGAGTGTTCAATAATTGGGACACACTGCATTTTCTATGTCCCAATGATCGAACACCGTATTTTTTAATAAATAATTAATAAAAAAAAAGAATTTCAATTGTTATTTGTAAGAAATTTTCTGAGAAACCTGAAACGCCTTTACTTTTTGAGATGCGTCAGTTTTTGAATTTTTTATGCCCTTACGCATGAAGCGGCGCGTCTTAGCAAAAACGATGCGCAGTTACCGAGAGACGTCGAATCGGGTCACCGTTGCTGATTAAATAATTTTTTTAAAGGTAACATTTCCATACCTAAAAGTTCCATATATGTAATGAAATTTTTATAAATAAGTAAATGCATGCAGGTGAATGAGAAATAATAAAAATACAAGATAATGTTCAATAATTGGGACCTGTTCAATAATTGGGACATTTACCTTACGTAGAATATTTTCCCAAAGTTTCAAAGCGAAATTCGAAAAACTTCAATCGTTGCAGCCCGTCAACGCTGTGCCTCGCCGCTCAGATTCGGAGCGGGCGTGAACTTCAAACGCGCTTTTTCTCAAAACTGCATTATTGAAATTGGCGTGCAGGATTACTCAAAAACTATTGAGCCGATTGAGTTGAAACTTGGTAGAAATATTATACGCCGATTCGCAACTCCCGTGGCGACGTTGCTGTAACACTCTGACAAGACTCCGCCATTTTGATGATGAATTAATTTTAAAAAATTGTTTCGTATACTTCAATATACTATCAAAGTATACTTAAAGTTTTATAATTGTGGAATAATTATTTCGTAGTTTAAAAAATCCGTCAACCTTGCTTATTTTTTTCCTGTCTAAATGTAAATCCTGCCTTAAGGCGGCTACATCTACCTAAGGGCCCGAAAAAGATGGCCAGATTCCAAATTTTTGTCTGCGAAACGATTGGTGCAAAAGAAACGCATTTTTAACACAAAAATACATATATTAAGAGGTACATATAAAACATGGCCGCCGACAGACGAAATTTTTCTCGCGACGTTTAGCGGTGGACACCCTCCAGCTTAAACGGTCCACCTGAAGTCTAAAAACCAAATGGATTATTTATGATAATAGTAAATACGAGTCGTTGACGATTGTCAATTTTCAAAATAATTCTTTTCAACAACGTAGCGACGAATTGAAGCTCGAGCATACAAAATTTATTAAAAACTCGTCATTTTTACGTAACTATTGAAAAATGAAGATTGATTTTTAAAAAGTGAGATCGTCAACGACCTCTTTATGTTTCTCAGCGTATCTTCTGTAAGGTTGGAAATAATCCATCAAGTGGTTCTCGAGATATCATGTCCACCGACTTTGAAAACAGTGTTTCGGGAAAAAACGCGTTAAAAGTTTGAAGTATACTGCCGGCATTTGGGAGAAAGCGGCATCTACAAAAAAATCGAAAATGCGTTTTACTATACAGAACGATGGGAAATTTTGTACTTATTCCAAAGGCACAAAAAACACATTTTCGATGTTTTTTTTGTAGATTTCATATGACGGCAGTATAGTGCTGCTACCGCTCGCCCGGACGGTTGTTAAAAGCTGTAGGTCATTTAATTTTAGGAATATTGCAATTAAACATTGAGGAAATATAGCTAAAAGGTGCTACTATCGAATAAAAATATTTTGGGAAAATGCCATTTTTTGACCCACTGGGTAGATGTAGTCCGTTAGTTCCCTATTTCCAGCAATATCGTCTTTGCAGGGGGGCACAGGGAAACTGCGGGAACCCTGTGCCTATACAGACGGCTTGAATTTCTCGGAACTTATCACCTGGACCTCCTAAGAACTGCCGCTCGCCCTGACCTGGACCAATGCTCGAATGCCCGGCTGAACGGTCACCCATTCAAATATTGGTCCAGGCCACCGCTGCTAGACATTCGGAGGTTGCTGGAGCTCCACACCAAATAAGCGTCCACTAGTCTAATAATAGTCTAAGCATCTGACCACAAGGGCATCACGTTAACCCAAGTGTTTTCCGCCAACTGTCTTTCGTTGGACACGTGCTGATCAGCTCTGCCAGTCAGCCACCAGAGGATGACCTTCATCGATCCGATCGCCGGGACTTCCGCTTTCCATGTCCACGTATGGCGAAGTCAAGCGAGCCCGACTAAAATGAAGGACGTACCGCTCAGGCTGCAAGTTTGCAACTGGTCGTTGCCTCCTCCATAGTAGCCAGATAAGGCGCATCTTACATGTTCGGAATAGCTGTATCAGCATGTTTCACCAAGGATGTCTCGCATAAGGAATCCTTTTGCTAAGCAAGATATTTTCCGAACAGGTATCACAAATTGCAACCGCTGAGGGTCGGGGGGTTCGATTGAGACCAAACTATCATGTGGTTGGACCAACACCCGAGTAGAAATCCTGCTCCGGCTACACAAAAGACCTGATCAGGCATCTTGATTTTTATTCATGCCTTAATCAGAATTTTTATCAAGCCCTGATCATTTTTGTGACCCTTTTTCTGATTTCGGTCTGATCAGGGTGAGAAGTGAAGGCCTGACATGCAGTCCGAAGAGAGAAGTTTGCTGTTACTTCGGAAACCACCATCTCATCACATTTTTCACTGCACTGTCGAAGAAATCAGAGGAAAAACAGAGGAAACCGAATCACAGATTTATTAGGAATAAATAAAATATTAGGAATAATGAAAAATGTACGCATAGAGTGGACAATATGTCTCGACGATTTGACGACGCGCTAATATATATAGTTCGTCTGGTGTTTGATGAGAGGTTAGGCATGTAAAAGGCGCCAAACTGTATACAAGTCCAGTTACTTGATGATTGCTTGAAGCTGGCCAGATCAGGCGAATTGAATCAAGCCGTATGTCCAGTTGCCTGGCCATCGCCTGAAGGTAGTCTGATCAGGTGAATTTATGCAAGCCGTAAGTCCACTCACTTGACCATCGCCTGAAGCTAGCTGGATCAGGCGACTGGAGGAAACAGTACATCCTGCCTATCACCTGACACCATCCGGATCAGGCAAATTGAGGCATACCTTAAGTAAGGCCTCCGTACTACAACGCGGTCAGACCCGGATAAAAAATCAGGTCAGCCTGGCAGTATTTCTACTCGGGTATTTGCGCTTTGGCTCCCATTGCCTAACTCATCGGGCGTTGATAGCCTTCAGGCGATCTTTCGAAGCTTCTCTTACGATAATGAAATATATGTAGCTGCCACGTGATTGGGAAGGTAGAGTATGAAATGAGATTTCTCTCGTTTAAGAGAGGCGCTGTCGTCGATATTATCGAGAGGCTCTCCGTCTCTCTTTCTGGTTGGATGGCAAGAGAGGCGGCGCGCGTCGGAAGGTCAAAGAGTTCGCAAAAGGGGCTCCTTATCCGCGACATAATTAATTCTGGCGATTGTTGCCTCCCGAGGACATAGGAAGACTACGACGGAAGGGAGAGAGGAGGCTGTGGCGACGATTCCAACTAATTAAAGCTTCCCCGCTACTCACCGAACCACCGATATACTACATCTTTCGGTTGTTTTTTTTCACTTCTCTTCTCTACCTTTCTCTTCGCCTCATCCGTTCATTTTTTCCTCTCTTCGATCACTTCGCCGTAAGAACCAATATCGTTTCGCTTCGTTACGGCTCCACCCCGAAGTCGAATAGTGAACGAAAGCAGCGATCTTGGAGGGAAAAAAAGCAGTGGAGGTGCGAGAAAGCTCAGAGTCACTGACCCATCGTTAGTCTGAGTGATTCTTTCTCATCTCGCTTATGTATCTACTCTCCCTCCCTCTCTCTCTCTCCCTCTCTCTCTCTCTCTCTCTCTCTCTCTCTCTCTCTCTCTCTCTCTCTCTCTCTCTCTCTCTCTCTTTCTCTCTTATATCGAGTCTGCTAGTCGATCAATGAAACGAAAAGGGAGGGTCGGCCACAATAATGATGCCAGGAAATTGTGCTTGTACGGTATGACGAATCGTACAATCACGATGCACTTCTTTCCATTTGACTCATTGCGTCATCCGCTGCATGCATAATAGATCGAAGAATCGACGAAGATTTGGACCGCTTAGTGAGCCAGAGAAATTATCAGCAGTCGGTAACAGAAGCGTGATCAGCCTTTCCATTGTGAGCTAGTTGGACATGGCTGAGATAGAACCCCCAGGAGAAGTGATTGATAAAGACGCCAAAACGTTGGTTTTCCCACAAATGTCAATTTCTTGGACATCATCGGTAAGAATGGTTAAAGCTGTCTCCCATTTAGCTCGCATTTGGATGGACTTGGCGATCCCTGGCTGATTTCCGCCATTGGTTCCGGGAATCTGAGACGTTGCCTGATCGCTTCCTTGCTGCTCCATGCCGCTCTTTTTTCCTGTACAGGACGGCGAAGAGGGAATCGGCGACTGGAATGCCGGGCTTTCTCGCCAGACCGTTCGTCGCCACTGTTGGCCCCTCGGGGGCTCCCGTAGTTTATCCACCTAATCACCTCCTGTGCACCAAGCGAGCTCGCTCGATCTTTAAGTAGTTGCTAACCACGGTGCACTGAACGTTTATATCTGCTTGAATTTTGTCGGAGCATTAGGATTTTCGTGGGAGCTGCGCAATAGCGACTGGAAAAAGAGATCATTGCGCTCAATTGGCTTGCTGTAACCTTTCCTTCTTTTCTCAAATGTACTTTTGGGAACGTAAGGTTCGCGAGAGGCCAGTTGCGAAGGGACGTCAAGTGACTTTTGACAGACGGTATACGCATGAACAAGCCTCAGTAGTGAAGAAGAAAACTGGGCAAAGACATTCTTGGTGGTTTATCATTATGAGAGTGGTAATGCGAGTCTCCTTCGTGTCTACGGACAATTTTCGTGTCGTAAGCAATAACTTATTGAAGAAACCTTCCGGCTTTTTACCACTCTCTCTCCCTCTTTCTCGGCCATTATTATCTTACCATTTCTTCCTTCACGAGTCATTTTTCTGCTCCTGATTCCGGAAAGGGGCATCATCACGTGGCTCGTGCACAGAGCCAATGACGGGGGCTGAGCCATTCGTTCCCCCGAGGCGCAAACGAGAAACGAAGAATTTTTACCGTCCGTCGCCTGGCTCTCGGCAGTGTGAATCCTATTTTGCAGATGCTCTTCCCGTGTCTTTTACTTTGCGTCGGTCATCAGCAAAAAGTACATCATTGAAATCAAAACGGGGAGAGGGAAGCTGGAAGAGTTATCCCTAGTCGAAATTTTCAGCCTATTTTGAAGCCCTTTGATCCTATGTCAGCCTCACTTGAGTCTGTTTACTGCTGGAAGTCCAACTATGGGTCGGCACATGCTCTTCCGTTGCTGCTTACCTCCTGCATAGGCCCTTACACTCCTACCTAACCTAGCCGAAGTCGTTACAGCTCCTCTTTTGATTGCGTTTGGACCTGTCGCGCATTTGGCTGTTTCGACGAAACGAGGGTGGAGATGGTTGCATTCGAAAGAGCGGGTCTGATCGTTTTCGGTAACCGTTATCCGTTGGACTAGGTAGGACCGCGCGTTCGCCGTAGAGGCCTACTTTTCCAATGGCATTTCCATTATCTCCACCCAGTGAACCTTTCTCATTCGCTTCAAACTTGCCCCTGCAGCTCCAGCAACTCTCCAAAGTGGAATAAATGGATCTTGGCCAAACAGTTACAATATTTTTGATAGGAATTGCCTTCACGTATGCATGTATACGCGGATCCCTATAGTAGGCACGCATGCACACGTATAGGTACTAGTATACGTGTGTTGATGTATGCTTAGACATGTATCTCTATATGCATAATAGAGTGTATGCGTGTGCGTGTATACGTGTGCCGATCGACGTCCTCCTTAGCGCCTGCAAGTGGAGAAAAGGGAAATTTGTTCCCGTTCTAGGCGTTAAGTAGGAGCTCATTTTATATTGAATACGAAGCTACTTTACTGCCTTTATCTCCTACCACTGTGAGGATCCGGAGGGGCAAAATAGGCTGAAAATTTCGACTCGGGATGACAGGTTAACTTGAAGAAAAGTGCGGCCTCAATTGGACATCGAAGGTATTTTATAGCGCCCAACGCCATCAACAAGAGGATGACGAATCAATGGGCTCCAATGGTAAAGCAGCAGCTCTTTTAGCGCGTAGATCTTCGCGAAGAGGCAATGCAACTTCGGTTGGTAACAATTCATCAAATTGCTACCTGATGAAGGTCCATTGGCTTTCGGGAGGTAGGAATATCATGAATTACGAGACAGAGACAACTTAGAGGACCTGATATGGGTTTTTTTCGACCAATGTCTTCGGGGTGGCTAGTAGGTGACCAGCTGACCACGTGACGTGGCAGGGCCACCCATGTCGCTGTTGTTCGCTCGCATCTATCACGGAGCCACCTCTTCCTCCCTTTTTTTCCCCCTCGTCCTTATATTCCACATCCTCCCTCTGCCAGCCTCGAGTTCACTTTCGTTTCCTCGCACTCCCTCTCGCTTAAGCTCCCTCCCTTCCGCTCCTCAATGGGAACCCCCGTTCTTTCGCACTCAACCACCTAATGTTCCTTATTCCTCGCGCCTCGTCGCAACTTCCGAGGGTACGTCCCTCTCCTCGCGGATTGACTTCCAACCAACACAGTGGGAGGTTATCAAACGATTGATAATCAGTTAGCCTCCCTTGTCCGTTCTCACGATGTTCCTGAAGCACTTCGCCTCTGAACGTTCGCTGGGAACGCTTGCGCTAAAGTAACGTTTATCGTGTTGTTCAATATTCGTAGCTTTGAGCAGAAGTTTCGCGCCAAATCTATTAACCAAGTCGAATAGCAAACTCCCGATGATAAATAAGAGATACTCGTTAAGGATAATTGCAATCAGTTCCAATAAACCGTCGCGGATTGGGTCTCGAGGCTGATACGAGGACGAAGCGATAGAGTTGAGAAAATCCCGTGAGATCATCGCCGTCGTCATAATCTTTGATTTTCCCAGGTACTCACCATCGCGAGATTCCCACACGTGTGCACCACGAATGAATGGTGAATGTGTGTTCCGTGGATTCCTGGGTCTTGCGATTACCAGGAGGTAGCAGCAAGTGATAACTGTAGCAAAGCAAAGAG
Source organism: Ophion ellenae (assembly GCA_963210295.1). Taxonomy (NCBI): domain Eukaryota; kingdom Metazoa; phylum Arthropoda; class Insecta; order Hymenoptera; family Ichneumonidae; genus Ophion; species Ophion ellenae. Next base: position 40,112,726 of record OY723392.1, read on the forward strand.
CCCGTGCAATTCAGCCTAATAGATGCCCATGCATGTACATCAACGGGGTGCCGTGTGCCCCGCGTTACGGCCATTATCATTCCCTGTGAATCGGCGTACATGGCCCCTCGCGGATGAGGCTACAATAAATTCGATTATTATCGTACGACGGCAGAAGCGTTGAAGGTGAGGCGCGTACAATAAAGCGTCAGGGGGTCGAAACCCGAGTGTCGTTTACTTCGTCTGAATGTTACCGAACAAAAGGGCGTAGCAAAGGCTACCTTGGACTCGATGTCCACTGGGCACTCAGCCTTCTATCTGTTGATGGTTCATCCGCGCAACACACGCAAGGTCTCTGGAAGTTTGACCGTTTCCACCAAAGCGAGGCAGCATTGCAGACCTCCCCATATCTCCAGACCACTTTTAACCCATTGTGAATATGGAGAGTCCCCTGTCAAGCTTCTTCATAAACACATTCGAAGGACCATTCCAAGTAATACCAAGGCAGGTACAGGGAGAAAACTCACGAAGGATTGACCAACCCGGTGTGTCTCCTCCAGAGCATATCGATCGCAAATCATGTTTTATCTACCGGACGGTAAAGACCAACATTTTCCCAACTCCGCGATCAACGATATTGTTCCGTGTAAGTGCACTCGAAGTAGGCGCGATAGTAGATACTGAAATCGCCCGAGCCTCGGGGAATAATAGCCCGTGATAACGTTATAGATGGTAGATGCAAATGGAAGTATGCCAACGACCTACCATCAAGTGAATTCTCCAAAGGGGCCGATAGCTGCCTGTCTCGGCCCGTTGCAGGCTTGCCGGTTACGTCAATCGCGCCTCTTCACCGCTCAATCATTACGAGCTTGCAATATCCTACTCGCTGCTACGACGAGCATCACAAACCCTCCACCACGTGCAACCATGCATGTACGCGCCTATGCCTCTCTACCAGCACGCCTAGAGAGCAGCTCTGCACTGCCCGTTTGAAGTGTAAGGAAACTAAATTGCGTGTTTGCGTTTTGTGATGTACAGGTTGAATGGCTCGCGTTCCAGTTGTTGGCCTCCCGTATATGCCTCTTCAGGGTACTTTGATCTCTCTTCCTTCCAATGATCGTCTCGTACGATCAATCCTCCAGTGGATTGGCCAATGATGAATCTTACAGGGCCAGTGACTGCGATCCTTTTGGACCTCCGAAGTCATAGAGTACTTTCCGTAATCTCTACTTGCCATGGAGGCGCAACGGGCGCTCGGAGCGTTCTCGGGCTGGCTCACTCGTTGAATTTATCGCCATGGTAATTGCCAATCGTTTATCCGCACGAAACCAGTCCAGGCGAGAAGGGGAGCGAAATACACACGTTGTTGGCAATCCTCTGAGGTTGCTCTCGCGTTATCCGCGAGCATTTGATAGCGGCGACGCGCGCGGGCACACTCGATCCCCAACGATTATCATTTGTGGAAAGAAAGAGGGAGAGAGAGAGAGAGAGAGAGAGAGAGAGAGAGAGAGAGAGAGAGAGAGAATAGTGGTATAGGAGTGTTGATCAACTCCCTACTCGATCCAGATCGTTAGTTCCATCCCCATTTACATTTTCAATTACCCAGCTCCTCCCTCCCCGCTGGGATCTTCCTCCATGTGGCCGGACCTATATACCTGTACGCCAAGCATTATTCGGACGTTAACGCACTGGGTGCTTTTCCACAAGTGCATTCGACCACTCCACATAAAGATTCAACATGTATACGTGTATGTGACACTGCACACAGGTAAGTCCACATTTGGGCGAGGGATCGAGGCAACGAGCGGCGAATTTGCCACACGCGTGACGATTACATCGGCATAAAGATAGCGTAACGACGATGCGCGTGCTGTAATTGCAAACATAAAATAGCTCCGCAATATGAAGACCCCCCACTATAGGGTACACAGGTTTAATCCATGGAAGTTTAATCGAGGGGGATTTTTTGATTCGTACATGCCGCCGATTACATACGTAGCTGAGCTTTATTGAATCCAGCAATTGAATCAATTATCAGATTAAGCGATTAGTTTAATTCGACGTTCCCTAAGGCCGCTAATGATATTTCCTATAATGCGATAATGTCTGCGCTTGGGCGTTTATTCATTTGCGCGAAAACGTCGAAAGAGAAGATAAGATGTTCGAGCTCGTTCCTGAGCGATCCAAAGGATCGGAGATATACGCGGAGAGGCACGTTGATCAAAGCAGCCTGGAATATTGTTCCCACGGGTTGCACCTTCGCGAGAGACCTTCGACGGTCATCTCAAATGGCGAGACTGCCGCGCGAGTTCAGCTGGGCTTACTCATCGTGCGACGCTCGCCCCAGGAATTTATCAACCTACCATTTGCCATTTTATTTGCCTGCGTCGCAGTGACCGCGAGTGAGGTCCCTCAAGATCTACCAACCGTTATCAAAGGCAGCGTTTCGTTCGCCGGATATTTTGGATGTGGGGTTCTCTAGAGATGGCCGAATTTACCGGTCAATTATAAAATGCTACGCACCCATTGGTTGCGTTCGTCCTTTCGTGGAGGAGGCTGCCTCATTTGGAAATCTTGAGAATCAAACTGTATTTGATGATTTCATTGCATCGACCAGCGCGGAGTGGCTTAATTTGGACCGTTGGAATGTACGATGGCGCAACGCATGCCAGCTGGGCCGCCGGTAAAAAAGGCAGAAATTACGAAACTTTAGTGCGCAACAAATTATCTCTATGCTCATCAGTACTTTCTAGAAATCCCTGTTAATTGGTTGGCAAGAGAATCAAGACCCTCCTAATTGTCGACTTGCCTTGCTCACTGTACTTTCTCATAGCCAGAACTGCATTTAGAGCCAAGTTTTTGATGGCGAATTGATTATGAAACCCATCCGTAACATAATTATTACTGATTTATGATAGCGGTAAGAAAAAAAATCATTTATACGTGTATGAAGGGAGCAACAGCTACCGCGATATCTCTGCATAGAGAGATACGTGTGAATGTGCGAATAGATGTGTATTAGTCAGGGATATATGTGGACGTATGCCAAGCCACTAAAGGGGCCAGTTGGGTGGTCCCATTTCGCTGATGTGTTCACCACACGGACCCCGTGAGCGCTCGCCCGCCCGAGCGCATATATCTTTCGATACTACGCTGCACCCCAAGCCTGCTATATTCTTACCCCCTTCGTTAAATACCGTATTAAATATAGCTACGTGTAAAAAGCCATTTTCGTCGGTGACTTTCCCGGTTCCCATCTTCGTCTTCCATCGAGTAACGAGGGCGTCCCAGCGGTTCAACGACACCTTCGAGACTTGCAAAAACGATGAGTTATCCAGAATTTATCCGCCAATTAGCTTCAAAGTAAAACTATCCAACATTGGCAATCTTTTGAGGCAGGCTTCGCGTCATTGTTGAGCCTGCAAAGTGCCTTCACGCACCATCATCAGTAGACAAGAATGCTGAGACAATCATCAGCAAGTATCAATCCCTCACAGTTAGATGTGCAGATTCTACTCACCAATCAGCTGGCCATTCATCTTGTTCATTGCCAAAGTCTAATTACCTGTGTGAAAAACAAACCCCAGGGTTTTGAGGTATCCAGACAAGTGGACGCGCCACGCATGAAGAGTGGAAAACGAATGAACTCCATCTGCTCAAGTATTTTGATAGTCGCAAATGGACAACAGGTATGTCTTTCAAGGCACCGCTTTCGCGTTATCGGCGGCTTTTCTCGTGCTCGGTTCTTACAGTGACCGACCGATTATCGAAGTATAATAAAACTGTTCGGGTGTCAACTTGCCTGGAACGAATGACACTTCCGTCGGTGATTTTCCTGGTTCCCATCTTCGTCTTCCATGGAGTAACGAGAGCATCCCAGCGGTCCAACGACACCTTCGAGACTTGCAAAAACGATGAGTTATCCAGAATTTATCTGCCGATTAGCGTCAAAGTAAAACTATCCAACATTGGCAATCTTTTGAGGCAGGCTTCGCGTCATTGTTGAGCCTGCAAAGTTCCTTCACGCGCCATCATCAGCAGACAAGAATGCTGAGACAATCATCAGCAAGTATCAATCCCTCACAGTTAGATGTGCAGATTCTACTCACCAATCAGCTGGCCATTCACCTTGTTCATTGCCAAAGTCTAATTACCCGTGTGAAAAACAAACCTCAGAGTTTTGAGGTATCCAGACAAGTGGACGCCCCACGAATGCAGGGTGGAAAACGAATGAAGAGTGGAAAACGAATGAACTCCATCTGCTCAAGTATTTTGATAGTCGCAAATGGACAACAGGTATGTCTTTCAAGGCACCGCTTTCGCGTTATCGGCGGCTTTTCTCGTGCTCGATTCCTACAGTGACCGACCGATTATCCAAGTATAATAAAACTGTTCGGGTGTCAACTTGCCTGGAACGAATGACACTTTCGTGAGGTATGATCGCAAGAAATTGAGCCTTGGGAAGACTTCCTCCGGTGTACATCTACACTCTCGTGTCTTCCCTTGCTTCTTTATTTCCATCTTTCTCTCGATTCCAGGACAGTAAGCGTACACGTATGTGCAAAATGCTCTTGAAACGATGCTGAGCTGCATACTCGTGTGCGTACCAAACGACCAGGGGGGGGGGGGGGCGAGGAGAGAGAGAGAGAGCAAAGTTCTTTGATTACCGCGACCAGAGACGTACGATATTGCTGTGCGTACAGTTTTTATCGCCCGGTCTCCCGCTGCTGCGTCTCTTACGCGGTCATCTCTTTCCCTTTCGGCGTGTTCAATGCCCGAACACACATACGGGCCTCTATTGCGCGGGAGATGGCGAAAAGAGAGTTCTCCGGGCATTGAGAGAAGTCGGGCCTCATGTGTATAGCCGCGGCTACAATCGCCATCCGCGATGACCGCTTCCGCGAAACCATTTTCATGCTCGTGCAAACGAGTTCTTTTGCTTTTACGCGGCCAGAAAGAGGCAGCAACAGCGGTTTCTATAGCCGGGATTGGAACGCCAACGAGAGGTGATCTTGCCTAGAGAGAGAGACGGGAAGAGAGAGAGAGTGAGAGAGCGAGAGAGAGAGAGAAAAGATTAGCAGAGAGTGGCCTCGAATGATCGGTTTGCACCCGCGTCAAGGGACATCAAATGGTAACGAGTGCGTATGATCCTCTTGTAGCCTTGATCATGATAGCTACCTTGCGAGAGAGATCGCTGAAGGGAGCGCGAAACATGGCTCTCTCTTTCTCCATCTGGTCCGTGCCCGGTATCCTGATAGCCAAGAAACGGAATTACCCGGGAAAATTGTAATCCCTCGATTTACAGTTGACGCCACGTGTGGTGCACTACGCGAACGTGTACTCACATCCGCGAGATACGCGTTTACGAGGAGCGGGAAGAAGTTTTTTTTTTTCTTCATCCCCGTCCCCGAGTGGCGGGAATGTGCGGATGTGAACTCGTGCCAGGTTGCCAAGAAAACGTGCGTGAGCTTTCTAATAGTCGTATTAAAAATCCTTCGCTCAATCGTCCGCATTTTTCGCGCTAACGTCATGTATGGAGCGGGATGAAAAAAGGCGGAGGATCGATCCCCGATCGTGATCGAAGCAAGTGTGCGGTCTAGCGGTACAAATTTGTAGCTGCGTATAGAGCAAGTACATGTACGGGATTGGAGAGATAATGTCATTTCGATGGAAGAAGCGCAAATGCCATGCGAGAAACGCGATCCGATCATCGAGACGAGATGCCACTATTTTCCTGGATTGATACAATTTAATTGAAAAGACGCCAAGGCACATCCGCTCGATACCCGTTCCAAGGAACGCCCAGCGAGTGATGTTTTTCCACCTGTGGACTAACCCTGATCATACCAGGAATACGATTCAAGCGTTAGGTAACGTGCAGACATTTGTTGAGGACTCCCTAGATCCTACCACATCCCTGTGGGGACTTGATAGGGAGGCAGCACGTACTCCACATTGGAAGCCAAGTGGAACCCGCGCTATTTCAGGATTAAAGGCGTTTGAGAATTTCTTTGAAATTGTCAACTGGAATTTGGATGATGTCTGAAAAAATATCCTTTCGTGATGTCGGGCATGAATTTCGTGGGGAGTCCCAAGATGCATCTGCATGTCTATAGGGATTTATTGGGGACACGCCACGTGGGAAGTTCTCATTGGGATGCTATTGGATTCTGCACTGTTTCCCGATGTACGCCGTTTGAGAATTATTACCACTTTTTTTAAGATGTAGTTTTTTAACGGAGTCATCCCATGTGTCAAGTATATTTTTCTCACGTTTTTGGGATTTTTTAAAGCGCTCTGTCTACTTTAAAAGTTTCAAAAAAGCTGAATCGCAAGAAATTGAGTTACAGGAAGAGGCAGAAGGCATTATGTATGGTGCAGGCATTGCTGATTAAGTGCAAGTCAGATTTTTTTACGTTTTTCTATAAATTAAAACTTTGAACGCGTTTTTCTCGAAACAACGTTTTTGGACCGCTTGTTGAAAAAAATCTCGGAATCTACTGAACTGATCCTTATGAAATTTTAACCACATATTCTGTGCACTTATCGCTATATCCCGTACCAGAATTATTGCAACATCTTAATTTTTACTATTTTTTGGCAAAAAAACATGCAAAAAACACGTTTAAAAAATTTTTTGTCCGCCATTTTGTTATTTTTGCATATACATTAATATTAGAGGTACGGGATATAGCCACTGTCACATTAACCTAAAACCATTCAATTTTTTCATTTCCGATGGGCCGTTGTTCATATTTTTCAACAGCGCACACCTCCCTACTTTTTGAGGACTCCTGTTTACCTGGCATTTTCACGCTAAAAAGTGGTTGAAATCAATAAATATTTTTTTAAAAATATTTTCGGAATGTTTTTGTTAAGGCCAAGAAGTTTTATAGCAAAAAACATAAAAGTTATTACATTCCTAAGAAAAATTAATAAAAATAGCGTTTTTTCCATGCATCCAAAGTAGACAGAGTCCTTAATGAACCATCAAAACACACTCTCTTTGAATTTTTACCACACATTTTTCCAGCCCCCGGAATTTCATCAATAAAAAATGACGAATCGAATCGACTTTACACCGTTTGGAAGACAATCATGAGTAAAAAAATGTTGGTTGACGGCTGGTATGATTGCAGAGGTTTTGCTCATCTAAAATGAAAAAGCAAACGACGTTTTAATTTGTAGGCCTGACGCTATCGCCGGAACTAGAGTAAAGTAAAAATATCTGGAATTGAATTTTTAGCACGGTTTTAAAAATTAAGTTCCAAGTTTCGTCACTTTTTCGACTTTTTCAGCTTGAAAAAACTATGGCAGATATCAGATATATTCTAGTTCGGGTGAGAGCACATAGCTGACTACAATAGAAATTTGAACGAAATCCGTTCAATAGTTTTTTTCAGATATTCTGGCAGCCAATTCGAAAAATACAGTTTTGAGAAAAACCTGTTCAAAAGTTCAGATACGATTTACACAATGTTGAGTCACCATTAGTCCACTATGCCGGATCCATATAACACGCAGACACTTATTGCAATGTGTGCAAAAAAAAGTTTCGATTTTTTAGACCCGTCACATGGGATGCGCGCCTTAAGCGAATTACTCTTTGTCAAGATACGATTTATGCTTTTTTAAGGGGGAAACCTACTCCAGATACCTTTTTTTTCTTATTGCTTTCAAAATTCATTTAGTATCTGAAGAATACATTTCCAAAGTTTGAAGCCCAACAGAAAGTCCTAAAAGTCCCTAGGAAGTCACCGAAGTGATGCCCTCCAAAAAGTACCGAGAGTAGGTAAACGAGCGCGCGCCCTTTGCAGCCTCTACCTTTTAATTTCTTAGCTAAACAAGTTTGCTAGTTTACTTTTAGAATAATAGGGGGCACTTCCGACGATTGTAAAGAAAAAATCGGCCGGTGTGACCGTCATTTTTCGTTTTCACACAAAAAGAGAAAAATGCAGCCCAGATTAGTGATTTCTTAGAAGAAGGCTTGCTTTATGGCCCTGGCATCGCAGATTAAGCTTGGGTAATTATAAATCACTATAAACTCTACTTTTCAAGAACGAAAACTTCAATGGAATTTTGCTCGAAACGTGTTTTTTTCCGTGCCGTGGAATGTAACTCAAAAAGTAATGAACCCATCAACTTGAAATTTTGTACAGATATTCTTTAACTTATCGGCCTTTGCATAAACCTAAAATGTTGTATAAATTGTTATAATAAATATTGTTTTTAACGATTTGTTTATGAAAAAAAACTGTTTTTTTTTCCTCAAATTTTCATTTTTTTGCTAAATTTAGGTTAATGCAAAGCGGAATGACTTATTTTAATGAAAAAAAAATTGTTTCGTTGAGTTTAGTTAACTACAAGGACCTGGACGTTCCACGGCGCAAACTCTAGCAGCCAAGTTCGAGCACCTCTAGCGCCGCCATTTTGTTTTTTTCCCCCTCATGAAAAAAAGGTGTATTCATTTCAATTATTATTATGTAATTTGATTCATTGCGATGAATGCTCTCATTTTGTTGTAAAAAATGACTGGAAAACCTGTTGTCTGGAGGAGGATCCCCCTTCCTCCAGACAACAGGATCCACTTATTTTGTAGATCTATATATTTTGGTTAAAAAACTGACCGTACAGAGTCTGATGGGATTCCGTTCGATAATGAGGCATTATTTTCGTATTGAAATTGGATTCCAATGCGAGCGCGAAGTTCTAGTATAGAGATCCAATGCGATAAACCATCAGGACGTAGGGACAAGTACACGGTGACCTCTATTATCGGCTCGGCATCACACTTGCAAAAATGAAGGTTGCTGATCAAGCCGACTCTGCTCAGCTGGGGTAGCTGATTGCAGTACCCCTCAAAGCCCGTTCTTATCGTCTAGCATGCCACGAGTCTCACGCTAGGACCTGGCGCTTCTCCCACCATGCGCCACGCCGATCGATATTCGGCACATAGTGGGGGGGCTGTAGCATCTCCGGAGGTCCCGACAATAGAGGTCCCAGTGTATGGGAATCGAATTGGATCCCTGCGCCAACTTCTACACAGGATCCTACGCGGCTCTCGTGAACCGAATCATTCCACTATCCTACAAATGACGCGACACTTTCCGGCTCAACCTCAAGCGCATCGAACACCCATTATCAATCACGATAAAGCGAGCTGGAGTATGAAAATCGGTCGGCCATTTTCCTCATTGCAGCTCCGACTCGAACGTACGCAAGTTTACGATAAGGAAAGTGTGGCTTTAGTGGTTGAAATTGCTGCCTGTAGAATTGTCTGAGCAGGGGTGAGATTGGAGCACACGAGACCTTCGTTCTACCTTCGTGGATCGTGTCCCGGCATCAGGCAGTCGGTAATAGGGTTGCTCCAGCTCCGATACCAGCTCGTACGTAACATACACCGCGCGCACACACACACCGAGGCGCGTCTGACAAAAGGACATAACTCACATGACTACTCATGTTGAGTCGCGCGGCCTGAGCTCTTTTGCGCTCAAGCTATCAGCGCCCAATACCTATATATAGAGATCGGAGTACGTTATAACGATGTATACATGTATACGCGCAGAGGCGAAACTTTAAAGCGCCCGAGCAAGCGAAGCGTATGCTCGCCTATAGCGATATCACGGTCCGGCAACCGTGGCGATAGATCATCGCGGCTGGTCCCATAAACAATAACTTACACGTCGCAGAGTCGTGGTAATCTCGCGCGTGCGGAGACTTCAGAGGGAGCGAGACGGAGAGGCAACCAAGTTCTTTACTTCCCAACGATTTCACACGCACACCGACCCCTGTTTGAACCTCCAAACTACACAGCTCGGCCATTCAGCATCGACACTTGTTCTCCCTCAATGTACAGAAATTGCTCTGGCGGTTCTGTAGATACGGCAGAAACAGGGGCTTTCGTAAGGTTGCTGATTTTTCCAGTTTCTTTCTGCCTTTGGCGTTTACGGCGCTGGAGAAAAGTCAGAAAAAGATGGATACGTAAGGACGGAGAAGACTATTTTTCTCTCTTTGCTTGCTGTCTTGAGGGTGCGAAGCGCACTTGGCGAAAGCTGCTTATTAATGTTTCCTTCGCTAATTATAATCACGACAGGGCCATCTGCAAGGAACAACGAGTACTCTCACGAACACCCTTATCGCCTGTTCGTGTAGCTGCGGTATGTATATACATGTATGTCCACCGTGTTAGTAATGGCGTGACTTATGACCAGCGACAACAGTAACATTGTAACCGCATAAAGCCACGGTATGGTCATCAGCGATTTGGCGACAAGTGCCACTCTTCCATCTCTCTCCTACCCTCCTTCGCGATTTCCACCCTCCCAATCATCCCTGATGACAATCTTCCGCAGAGGAAACGATTCGTTGTTTCATAGGAAATGAACCGTCTACTTTGGATTGACCCGACTAGAAATGTTACTACGGGGCAGACTAGAGGTGCATGTGGCATACCGTATTCCGTACCACGGCATGGTACAGGCCGCCGGATCAGAGCTTTACCGGCCGTGAAACGCTTTTTTGAATCCGACCATGACGCGGATGCCGTTAACGTAACTGATCCGTATACCTCTTCAGGCTCTGATCCGGTTGCCGTATCTATGCCTGAAATTAAAGAAAAATCCAGAAATTACGAATAAATAAATTCTGGTAGTATTTTTTGTTTCCACATGCGTTATTTATGATCCTGCGTATATGATAATTGGAATAAAACGTATCCTGCCTCGTTGAAGTTTTTTACCTCCCCTCGGCATTGAGCCTACGTCTTATAATTCTAGAGCTGAGCGCGCTACCTATTTAGCCATTCTAACACTTGTGTAATCCTTTTTTTTCTTTGCATATTTTTATCATTGTAATTCTATTCTAATGTCAATAATTCTAAAGAATGTCAATCATTTTATTCATGGGGTTGAAGATTGCATCGCTGCAATGCTACAATAAATTCTATTTTACCGGATTTGTTCTGCCTATTTAGGCTGTGAAAATAACTCACACGTTTTTACATATTCTCATTAGAGTGTTACGACCGGAATTTGCAAAGAAAACTTCTTATGATGATTTTGTAAAAAATTTAAGTTGGGCCTATAAAATTAAATTTTATTGATTTGATTGATTACCTTGTGATTGATTTGATGATGATAAAAATAAACGAATGAAAAGGGAAGAAAAAGCGTTGCATTCCCACGATGCAAACTTCAAATTTATTTTTATTTGTTCTTTGTATTTTGATTTGAAGATGACGGCGTCCGCATCGACACCATATTACTTTTATTAGAATCTTGCCGAAATGATGCCCGCAGCAACTCGGTTGTTTACTTTGATGGCCCCGAATAAGGTTATCCGGTAGCCATGCGGCGCTAATCGGACATACGCGTCGAAGTGCATAGCGGATCGGCACCGGATGTCTACTGGATTAGCCAACCTCGGAGCACGGATGGGAAAAGAGAAATCGATCAGGCCTTGGGCAGGTAACCTCAACAGAGCCATGAGGGACGCATTGCGGGTTGTCTGATATGGGCCTGATTAATGCTGCCTTCTTACATCGGTACCTGGGTACTACTGATCCGGCCAACATACGACGCCGATCAGGCACGGACTTCGGCGCCCTAACAAGGTCCTCGTAAGATTACCTGATTGAGGACTGATCAGTTTGTCTTTATTACACCCGTTCTCCGAATTCACTGATCCAGTAAATATCCAGCACAGATCAGGCGGGCGCTTCTACGATATTCCGGACCGTATCTTCGAACCTGCCTGATCAGTGATCCAGCTGCCGGAACAACATTTCCAGCGGGGTGACGTTTCTACAGGGATGGTACTGCATCATCGTAGTCATTGTATTCGCAGCGCGAAGCTCCCCACTTTGTATAGGGCCGCTTGACACAAGTCCGCTAATGCCTTTTTCCAACCCCAACGATCATCGGGAAAAGGGGCGAGCGCTGCAAAGGATGGCAAGTGGCATATTGTTTCAAGCTTTTATTCCCCTCGAGGAACGTACTCGCGGGGGTGGCTAATTCTCGACTCCCCATGTGGGTGTGTGTACACGATGATTCCCTTGGTCGGAACAAATGGGCGGAAAAGTAAGTGTCGGCGCGCTACCAACGATATCGGGGATGTAGCACACGCTGATACAAGATAGAGGGAGAGTAGGGAATCGACTTAGTATCATGGAGCCTTGCGAGGGGACGACGTTTACTCTTGGCTGAGCCACCCGACACTTCGGCAGCCAGTGTTTACCGGGCTTGGATACTGCGGGTGTTTTCATCCCCCGCGGGCTCCTCCGGAGCGGGACTCGGGGTAGAGGGTCGCAGGGAAAGTAGGGTTGGCCCATGACTTCCCCTCGGACACCAGAGATGTTTGATTAAATAACCGCAGCGATGAATTGAAACGGGCGATGGAGTGCATGACTTGTGTATCCGTCTCCCTTCAGGTCGCACTCACTCGCCAGCCTCCATCCCTTTCTCTACCAGCCTCTGTATCGGTGGAATCGCACGAGAGGGTGAATGCCAATGAGCTGGAAGGACGAGGCGAAAACGGCTCCACGTGGCGGCAAAGAACGAGAGACATTAATGGGTGCAAAGTGTTACAGTGATCCTGTACATACACACATATATATAAATACAAAGTACGTTGGTGGAAAAATTTCGTTGCACTTTACGGAATGCCCTTTATCGCTTTGACACTCGCGCAATCATCCCCCCTGGTTCAGTCATTTCTTTCACGCTGAAATACAGCCCCTCCCCTCAAAGCTTATCTCGCATTTGCCAGCACCTTTTTTTTCATGCTTTTTAAATTGCCTACGCGGCGGGTTTTCAAGTTTATTCTTAAAGCGTCATTGCGGGGTGTTTCGCCGAGTTTCACTCGATTGAAATTCTTTTCCCGGTTCCGCGTTGCTCGACGTTTCTCGCTCTCTTTTCCTTTCCGCGCGAAGAAATTGTTTGGCGAAGAGGGACGAGAGCAAATTATTTCGAGCACCCTCACACGAAAAGGCTTCCTGCAGGCTTGTATTTTCTTTTTTTTTTAATTAACTACCCGAGTGTGGGATGCTCGCGGGAGAAAAGTCTATCCGCTTTTCCGTCATCTCGTTCCTTTTACGCCGATGACTCCAGGGCGTTGGGAAGGTTGCTTCTACGTGAGCCAAGCGGCTGCGTGGGGAAAAACTTTAATTTTCTCACGCACCCCTCGAAGGTGATGCCCTCGCGCGAATTTCTTTTCGAGGTGAAATTGAGGGCTTTGAGTTTCTAATACACTCAAGAAGAAGTAGGAGCTGATACGGACTATGCGGTGGAGACGAGCATTGGGAAAATTTGAAAGGAACAACCTGCAGAGGGATCTGGTTGGGCTAATGGCTATAGAGAGACTGTGACGAGTCAGATGGAAAGTGAAAATAAAAAGTGGACTTGATGATGAAAGTTTGGCTTGGCAGGATTCTGTTCGAAAATTGTCGAAAGTTCATTGAAGACAGCGATCTCACATCCTGCATTGGCAAAAAAAGGAAACATTTTCGCACTACAGAGTAGAATGTACCTCAAGGGGCTCATTCCCGTTTTGTTGTCCGTTGTCCCTGGGGGGTGGTTTTTACGAGCTGTACGTGTCTATTAGCCTCATTAACGCTGCCTGGGATCTATCCGGCGGAAAATCTACCTCCAGGATCGCTACAACTCGTCATTAACTCCCCAGAAGAGAAAACACGCGACGCGAGAGCGAGTATCACCTAAAAGGGAAGAGAGCACCGCTTTGCGCACACGAAGGAGAACGTACCGGAAAAATTCTCTCTCTCTCTCTCTCTCTCTCTCTCTCTCTCTCTCTCTCTGCCCCTCTCCCTCTATCGCTTCACCCTCTCTCGCTCTCGCTGTGTCGAGTTTTATCGCTCGACGAGAGAGCGAGCATGACCGATTTGTCGCCCCTTCGAACCCACGGGTGCGTCCCTCAAAAATCCAACTTGATTAAATTTTTGATCAAATTACTTCGGGTTAAACGAACGTCCCTGTTGGAATACAAAAAAAAGCGATAATAATAAAAAAAAAAGCACGGGGTTTGTAGAACATACGAGGGTAGGAAATTATAGACAGCTCTTCTGCAGTCCTTTGTCCAGAAATTCCACGCGTTTTGCTCGCTCAACTTCTGTCAGCGCGATTTGGAAGGATCAAGTCACGTCAATTGGTCATGCCAATTTTGCCCATCGTCCGCATATCAAATTCTACACTCGAGATGATCAATCCGCATTGCGAATGCACGGTGGAACGAAGATACTCCTTTGGAGTGCGACATCGCGCTTGGCTGCGAAATTCAGTGCCAGCGGATCTAGAAATAGTGGCACGGTAATGGACAGCCAAGATGTTCGGGCAGTGAACAGCTGAGGACGGCTGAGCGCTGTTCCGACGGATGCCAAAGGATACCGATACTTTGTTTTTTAGGTGTAGATGCGTCCAATCAAAGCGCAACTTCTAAGGTTCTGGAAATTCCGCTGAGTCGCGGTCTAGGAATCAAATGGTGAGATTAAAATCAATAGTCCCTCATGACGAATCATCAGGTGGAGTGGTATTTTATCGTCGATGAGCGCAATTGATATTTCGAGAAAGATATAATAAGGGGTTAGCAATTTTTTTCGTATGGAAAAGTGATTCACTCATAAAAGTAATTACACATCTATTTAGTATGAATATCAAGCTGTTAGAAAATATATTTTGTTTTTTCGATGTACAAGGTAGCCGACTACTAATATTCTCTTTTGTTGGCATCCACAATTTTTTACCTACAATAAAAAACAAAAATTATCGTCAATCTACATTAGAATACCTGGAGAAGTACGTACGGAATTTAATAAATATTGTTTTATTTAAAAGTTGTAGATATGTGAATGAATTTTCAGTAAAAATTTCGTATAAAACTGCTCATGAAATTAAAAGTTTTCGAAAAATCAGAAATTCCGTGCGTACTTCTCTGCGAAATGCAATTAGGAACATAGCTTTTAAATTTGAAGTAAATCGAGTGAAAATTGTTGAAGTTATTTGTCACGCCAATTGGAAAAAAGCTGTTTCGAGAAAAATGCGTTTGAAGTTTTAGGTACTCTATGGCCGTGCCAGAGGTGGGCTTACGTTATACGTTTAAAATCGGTGAAAAAAAACGTCTTGCTATAAATCGAATATTTTTTAAAATCCTTCGATAAAAGACTAGTTTATACTTATATTTGACTAAATCCATCCGCATTTTTTTTCCAGATGATCCACTTCGCCGCAATGTTGGTCACCGCAAACCGTGTAGGGGAGACCGGGGCAAAATGGTATAGCGGGGCAAAACGGTACCGGGGCAAAACAGCACTGGGGCATAATGGGATCGGGGCATAATGGGATAGCAAAAAATGAAGTTTCTTGGGTGCTTGATTTGGGGCAAAATGGGATAGGGGCAAAATGGGACACACAAAAATGAAGTGTCGCAGCCCGCTGAATTTGGGGCAAAATCGGATGACAGGAAAATTCATGCTTCGGCTCTATGAAAGAGCTGTTGAAACATAATCTAATCTAAATGGTGCTTGTGGTTCGTTTCAGTCCACATATACGCAGATAATACGGACTGACCGATATATTTGTCGACACATATCCGTCGATTTCATGGGGAGCGGCGGTCCTAGTTTCATAAAACAATTTACGTAAAAATTGACAAGAGTTAGATTTTCATCAATGGCTTGAAAATCAGTATCAGTAACGTGCAGTTGGCAGAAAATAAATAAAAAAAAACAAAGAAAGATAAAAATTTTTAAAAAACCATAAATTGCGCGCGTCAGATTATAAAAATTACTTGATTATTTAAATAATTAATAACCGCAAAGAAATTGTACCAATCGAATAAGAAGGCTCAAATAACAATTTACGTCAAGTTTGGTACAGTTCTGACCGCAGAATCAAAAGTAATTGTTTAACAAACTTTAATAACAAATGAAAAATTAGTATTTTTTTGAATGTTGAAGTACTTAAATTTATTGGATTCAACGAATCCTAACGAGCCGAGCACGAACTGTTGTTGTAAAGTCAAAAATAATAATAATTGTTTAAGCGATTGAGTTAACAAATAAAAATTGTCGTCTTCTTTAATGTTAAATTACTACGATTAATCAAATTTCAACGAAATCGAACGAGGCGACCTTGAAACATTGCCTTAACCGCATGTCCAATCATTATATTTGGTCAAACAATGAATATCAAAAAATCAATTGAAGTTTTAGACTGCATTAATAGTCATTAATGCATTAATAGACTACACCAAACTTGCGAAGATTCTAACCGAATGATAAAAAATTATTATTTAAACAATTTCATTAACAATTAAATTGTTCGAATCGAATTGTTACGCTCGATTAACAATTTCCAAGAAATTTCAGAAAATGCCGATCGTACAATGAAGAATAAATATTTGAACAATTCAATTAACAAATGAAAACCGCTGCAGTCTTTAATATTAATAAATGATTACGCGTAATCGAATCTCAACGATATAAAATGAGTCGATATCAAAATACGTCTTTAAAAATATGCTAATTAATGCAATTTAGTTAAACGATAAATATCAACAAACTTATCGTATCACCTGGATTGTTAAGCTCAATTAACATATCCATTGTTTTATTGAATGCATCGGCCGTAGTTTCGTGAAAAAATAACTATTTCCACAAAATAGAACTTTTTTTCATCCGCCATATTGGATTTTCAGTTTTTAGTTTTTCATTCCAAACTCCTATCCTCAATTCATGAAATCAATGTCTTATGTTTTTATTCGTTATCTAAACGATTACGTATTTATTCATCTATCATTATTTCGCAACAAAATCATGAGGTACATTTTATTGTTGTTGAACCCTAGTCAATGTTATTTTTGTTTAGCAGTGAGACGCCATGCGCGTCCATTGTGAGTCGTTTTTATATTTGTAACTAATCTAATCTAAAAGATTCGTTGTAATTCATGCGAGAAATGGGCCCACTATTCATGTGCCCATGCTGACGATAACTTAATCGAGTACGTTTGCGACAATTGTGCCGATAAAAATTAGCTTAGTTAAACAAGCAATAAAAATTAAACATTGCCACCGTTAAATTACAGTATCGTAAGTAGAGTGTGACCCGAATATCGTGTAACATTAAATAAAACCTGTTTTCACTCATTTATCACCCCTCGTTTTTTACCCCTGCATTTCTTTCGTTTTTGCATCGAATTATTCTACTGTCCCATTTTGCCCCAACCGCCTCTTTCTGAGGAGCCTGATTTTCTCCGGCCCATTTTGCCCCAGTCCCGTTTTGCCCCAATGACGTATTTTCCAGCAGTGTTGATTTTCACTATTCCATTTTGCCCCAAACCCGTTTTGCCCCGGTCCCATTTTGCCCCGGTCCCATTATGCCCCGCTATACCATTTTGCCCCGGTCTCCCCTATATAAAAACATTATTTCATTGACGGCCATTTGCCACTAAACAATGTAATATTTTTCAATAAAAAAATTACTGACAGTTCTTCAAGATGTGTTCTTTAAGACGTATATTGATCGATTAAAAAAGTTTTGTAGTTTTCTTTAAAAAAATTCATGAAAAAGGCCTTTTTTGCGCTACAAGTGGGGGTAACGCCTTAGGAAGGTATCGAAATGAGGTTTGGAGGTGTTATTCTACATGTGTTGAGGCATACAAAAAAAATAAAAAAATGTACAGAAATTACAAAATTTATTTAGAAAAAAATACAAAAAAAATACAATATTTGTAGCTACAACTGTACTGTAGCTACAAATACAGTTGTAGCTACAGTAAGATGGCTTTATCAAGCACTCTGCGGGGGCCGCAGGACTTTTGTGTATTAGCAAATCGGACAAAAAAAGAAAAGTTCGTCAATGACATGAGTTTTGCTAAAGAAATACGCACGATTATTAAAAAATACGATTTTTTCGGAGAATGATATAACTTTGAATTAATTTTTATTTTTATTGCCAAAAAATCGGCTTGAAATCGTTTAAAAAAACGAGAATTGCCGATGGATTGTAAAAATCTTGTACACTTTCGTAGAGGATCTATCTCGAAAGCTTCAGTTAGAATTCCAAGTTAATCGAATGAAAACTGCCCGAATGCGTAGGGTAAGGTGGTAAAGGAGTACGTACCTAAGCTTCAAAGCGGGGAAAAAAACAAACAAATACCTTTTACGAATCAGTTTTTGTTTTAATTGAAAAAATATCTACTATTCTAACTAAATGATGAGCGACACTTTAGAATATTTTTTTTTTTATAACAAACTAAAAACTACCAAACGGGATTTGCAAACACTTAGACATACGGACGTTTAAGAATACGCACGGGGATCGATAAGAGTACGCAAGCATCAATCGACACGTAAATCGCAAATAAAGTTGCCCACATTTGTACGAGCGGCGCATTTCGTATGCCACCAAGCTTTACACTTCAAACATTCGATCCAGTCCTCACATATTGGTTTTTCGTATACTTCATCGTTAACTTTGTATACTTGTAAAAAAATATATACTATATATATAAAATACTATATACACTATATGCATAAAATATTTTATATACTTATAAATATATATCTATACGAACTATATGCTATATATATAAATATATATATGGGGCATTTCACGCCATTTCACATAACCCGTGACGCCGACCATTTTTGGTTTTCCTATTTTTTTTGTAAAATTGTACCTTTTGAAAGGAATAACCACACCAATTTGTAAATTTTTATCCCTTCTTTTTTAGGAGCTACAATTTTCAAAAAATGTCGATTTCGGAAGTTTTGGAAACGTTTAAACGCTAATAACTCCTGAACTAATTGAGATATCGACAAATGTCACCATATAATTTTATTTCCATTTTGAAGTTTACTTGCGTTAAAAAATATTAAAAAATGATCAATTATCAATGTCAACGTTTTTTTTGCTTCTAAAGTAAAAACAGTTTTTTTCAAAGATGATAGCCACTTTTTATTGTTTTCAAAAAATTCTCTAAAATAGAGTGGCACATGCTATGATTTCTAAGACTAGTCTCATCGTGGGCCCATTTCCCCTTCTATTTTTTTTCGAATTAAACATTTTTTTTTTTTCTTCAAAAGACTGTCATCATTTAATCTCCAATAATGCAATGAATGATTTTGTGATTTTCAATTCGGCTTCGTCAGCCCTGAAACGCTTTATATTTAATTTGTACTGAATTTAACGAAAAAAAAAGATTTTTTCTTAAAACCAATGTTTTTCGTTGAATTCCGCACAAACTGGAAAAACTCGTTGACAATCCGTTTGTCAATTATCGAAATGCGTTATCGCGAGCTCCAAACGCCAGGATTCGCCGTGTGTCCTGCAACGGACGATTCACCGAAGCAAGTGTCGCCCGCTTGACCTACCGAGGCGCGACTGGAAATTCCAGAATTGCCGAAGACGGGAATAATCTCGCGCGCCATTGGCTTCCCGATTGGCGAGAGGCAAGAGGGCCGAGGGATAATAATGTCGAAGCGCGATGCGGGCGATCAAGCTCTCCGGATGGAGTAGCCAATCCCGAGAACAGGATGAGGGCTTGACGGGGGTGCGGTCTTCCCGTGTATCCATCGGGAAAGTTGAGAATAAGGGCGGTTGTCCGTACAGCGCAGGTCTTCGCTCCCCTCTCCCTTCGCCGTTCGACTTGGCCTTAAGGGCGCAACATCCCACGTCACGGCTTTCAAACGATAATTGTTCTCAACTATTTCAATTGGGGAGCTTCAGCCTCTCGAGACCAAAGGACGTGACTGAATGGGCCACCAAAAAAAAATCCCTATCGCCGAGCAAGCCCTGTCGTTTTTTTTTCTCAGCGCAGGAAAATTTGCCACCGAAGCTGAAATTAGTATTTCGTCGCGAAAAAAAAACAGGGGTAAAGAGAGTGGGCGTAGATTATCGTAGACTTTCCTGAGAGCACGATGATTCGGGGATTAAAAAAATAAGAGAGAGGGTCAAAGAGGCTGAGGGGTGAGCAAGGGGGCATCGGGGGTACCGATTACGGCTCCATATTCTTTTAATTACCGCGCGCACAAGGCACCGAACATGGGGGTGGCAAGAAACTAAACGTTTCTCTTTTAATTACGAAAGAACCGACCCCGTGCATCGTCGCGCCCTCTGTATTCTTTTCCTCCCGTCTCTCCCTCTCACGCTCCCTCATCCCTCTTTGGTCCAGGTTCTCTCACCCACTGTAGCCTCTCGACGCGCATTCCGGTATCGTTCTCCTCGGCAAAGAATTTAATTACCGGCTCTCCTCCGCCGCTCTCACAGGCCCTCGGTTCAGCCTGGCAGAGAAAGAGAGCCGCACAGAGAGGGGGGGGGGGGGGCAACTATATATCTATGCAATCCCACTCATGCCACCATGATAATTACTCCGGCGAGCGTTCACCAGTCGCAATTAATCCCCCCCAGCCAAGAGAATAAAACTTTATCGGGAGGGTGATTGGAAAATCTTCGATTGGCAAATCACCGGAATTAACAGGATCGAGACGTTGAAATCAATAAGTGTTCGATTCAATGTACAATCGCAAATTGTCGATATACGTGTTCATTAGAAAGATACCATGCCTCAACGAGCCACTCGCCATAATAGCCATAATCGAATCAACGATACGAAAAATCAAAATCAACGATACGAAAACTTAATGAACCATTGTCCGTTCGAAGACGCAAACTGATCTTCCAAAGTGCCTTCACCGTGACGTCTTCCTCAAGATTTTCCATTTCTCATGAGCCAAGTCTAAAGATTAATATCCTCCCCAATGCATGACAATTTTCCCTCTCAAATATTCTCCCCCGCTCGTGGCCCTTTCGGAATCTTTGTATCTCCGCTCGAATCTTCGGCGAGATAATAATCTGATTTACAGCAGGGTTTCCCCGTGAAGGCACAGCGTGGAAATTTGTCGTCGCTCAGAGCCGAGGAAAAGTATCCAACAAAGGCGTTATGAGGTGAAGGGGAGTGGGGGGGAGGCAGAGGACAAGTTGAATTAAAACACGAGTCAGAAGCTGCGGTGGATACAGCGAGTCGAATGGAGAGAAGAGAAGAGTCGGGGAGTAGGTGGGAGGGAACGGAGGGGGAGGGCAATCGGTCACTGATTTGGTCAGATCCATAAGGAGTGTGCATAGCGAGGAGCATTAATGACCCAACAAGCATTCCTCGCCCAGATGCCCGTTGTCCTCTTTCTCTCTCTCTCTCTCTCTCTCTTACGTCTCGTTCCCCCCCTCCTCGACCTCTTCGTCATGTCTTTTCGTCGTCGTCAGTAAAGCTTCCATATCTTCTTGTCTCGCTCGCTCTCTTACCTTAGCGTTACCAAAGTCCGGCGCGCGATCACGTTGGGTGGTCTTTCTACTCTTCTCTCGAGACCCTCGCGTTCCAATAGTCCCGTGCTGCTGTTGCTCCTGCAGAACTCTCTCTCTCTCTCTCTCTCTCTCTCTCTCTCTCTCTCTCTCTCTCTCTCTCTCTCTCTCTCTCTCTCTCTCTCTCTCTCTCTCTCTCTCTCTCTCTCGCTCCTCCGTTCTCTTGTGGTTCGACCGTACAGTCCTTCGATCCTTCTCTCGCGTACTTACACATTTCTCTTAGCGGTGCCTCTGCTCCTCGCTTCTCCGCAGCATCCCCGAGCAACACATGCATACACGTGGACTTGCATGCACCTTTATGCCCTTAAACCGCACCAACGTGGGGAACGAGTGTGCCCCCCTTCATTGTGTGAACCGTGAAACGAGACGCCCGCGAATTGCCGCCCTCCCAACCGACCACCGACGAGAGAACTCACGCGGTTTTCTCTCCTCTTCTAGGGTCCTCTTCGCGCTCGGCGACCAAGACGGTACACCGAGGGAAAGAGCGAGAGAGAGAGAGAGAGGGGGGGTCGCCACAGTCGATTCTCTCACCAACGGAACCGCGAAAAGTGAAAAGGGACCATCGAAACCGCTACCGTGAGAGCCACCCTTCTCTTCCTGCTTCTCTTTCATTGAATCTTCCACCCCACCGAATAACACATCGAGAAACAATTTTTTCCCCAATTACTCGCCCTAAAGTTCGGGTGAAGAAAGCGAAATTGTCTTCGTTGCGTTCAACCGCAACGTCAAAAATACACCGCACAATGGAGAGATCAGCATCGTGACAGGATAAAAAAGTACACGCCCTTGCATTGAATTCGCACAACGGTTTCTCGTACCATAACTATCCGCGATGTTACGTATTTCTAGAAGAAAAAAAGCCACGAATTTTTGTACTGTGATCGCGGATAATGAAGGCAGACGAGAATAAATGGATTAAGGCGGTCCTCTAGTTTGTCGGGTCGAAAAAATCGATTTTTTTTCTTTTTCATAAATCACATCTACAACATGTGTAGAAAATGTGTGCCAAAGGATTTTTCGATATTCGAAGTCGATCACAAGTCACGGCCCTGGAACGGAGCAGGTATACGGAGCGCGCGCCGGGGGCGCGAACTTTCAAACGCGTTTTTCTCGAAACACCATTTTTCGAAACGGTGACCACGATATTTCAGAAACTACTGCACCGATCTTGTTCAAATTTATACAGCATCTTTAATATGTTATAAGCCAGCGATTGATCTAGGATTATCATGATTGCTTCGATAGTTTTTTTTGTACGAGCGATAAACTTAAGAAAAAATGAGTAAAAAGTAGAATGTAATTTTCAAAAGTGTATAAAAAAGTCAATTTTTGTAATTTAGAATTCACTCTAGTTCAATCGCTAGTCTTAAATATGAAGATTAAAATGCCGTTTGGTTTTTTGAGTTCAGATAAGCAGAACAGCCGCAATCTTGGTCACCGTCAAGCACCTCTTTTACTTGATGTCTTCCTGTCGGCCACTATAACGTTTATTCTATTATATATTTTGACTTCAAAAAATTTGTAAACCTTATTTAAATGTTAATAAAGATTATGCAAAAACAATGAGATTGATTATTTCGATGCTTTGCCCGTAAAAAATTATTGAAAAAGCCATAAAAAAACAGCCGATAAACTAGAGGACCGCGTTAAGAAGGATACGAGAAAATGGATCGATAACAATACTGTACGAGAAAAATGGATCAATAACAATACGATAGCTTCCTATGAGAGATAGATATGTCTGGGATACCGGGGTTGTTGCCGGCGCTCGGGTGTTGAGCACGCATGCAGGGTAAATATTGTAATTACCGTACGGTCGGTTTGACATACGGTATAATTAGGTTGGCGCAGGTGATTGGCTATAGACGTCGCACATGTGTACGTATATATACAGGGTGGTAGGAACGTCGATGTAAAGCCGTAAGGGGGTGATAGGTCACCTCGTGAGGAACATAGCCAATCTAGGTTACCTTAGTCCAAAGTCTTAGGATTTCGAGTTATCATGGTAAGCATGATTTTTTGGAAAATTTTCAAAAATTAGGTACTAACTCGTTCGTAATGTTCAAACAGACAATAATTGGTAACTAAAAACTTATTTGCGTCTTAGCTTAATGTGTATTCAATCGATAAACACCAATCTGTATCTCCAAAACTAACTGAATGAGACGTGTTGAATCACGTGTAATTAAAAACGTGTAAAAAAATAAAAATACCTCTGATGTTAATGGTATTTGAAGAAAAAAAAATAGCATTATCATAAGAGGTAAACGGGTTAGTACCTAATTTTGGGAAATTTTCGAAAAATCACACTTACTATGACACCTCGAAATCCTTAGACTTTGGACGAAGGTAACCTAGGTTAGATAATGTTCCTAACGATGTGACCTATCACCCCCTTAAGGCTCACCTTCCTAACACCCTGTATATATATAAATATATATATATATATATATATATATATATATATATATATACACACACACATATATATAGGTGGAGATGAGAGGTTTAAAATAGGGTGGGATTGTAATAAGGGGAAAGACTCCGAACAAGTCCTTTATTTTATAGTTTTATTTTATGTACAAATAAAAAAATAAAAAATACATATGTATATGTGAAAAAATATACATATATGCATACATGCATATGTAAATACACTTTGTGTATAGAAATTTGTATATATATACACAAAGACGTATATATATACGGCGTGTCCTGTTATGAATGGATAATCCTGCGACTGCCAATAGGTCACATCATGTCCTACTAAACGCTGAAATCTCGGTTTAGTAAAAGTCCCACGGTTTTCTAGATTTTGGGTTCGTTTATGTTATTTTTTTTTAAACAATCATGTGCCTTTGGTTTTTCGCATGCCATTTCTACAAATGATATGAATCGACAATAACTGAGCAACGTTTTTTGAGTAATTAGCATGACATGCGCAGTACGTTTTTTTGTTATACGGCACGCAATCAGAGTTAGATGTTCGAATTGGTTTGTATGAAAATTCTGCATAAGATCTTCTTTCGTAAAGTTTCCTTAATATTTAAGGTTAAAAAGAAACCTTTTAGATAAAACAAATAACCAAGAGTATTTTCTTTTAACCGGGTCAAACAAAGTTATCATTTGTAGAAACGGCATGCCAAAAACTAAAAGCAGTTGATTTTTTTTTCTCGAAAACCGTGGGACTTTTACTAAACTGAAATTCCAGCATATAGTAGGACGTGATTTGACCTATCGACAGTTGCAGGATTATCCATTCATAACAGGACACCCTGTGCATGTATTTATGTGTGTATATATATATATATACACATATGTGCGACGTCTAGAGCCAATCGCCTGCGCCAACCTGCGTGTGCGCGTGATCTATGAAACAGAACGTTTCGTAATGAGTAGTTAGATGTTTCTTTCATTGGTGAATGAGTATGGTGAATTGTACTGTATCGACACTGCCCAAATAAACTTAAAAAAAAACGAAATTAATACAAGCTGGGGCGTTTGAAGTGTTACAGAGCAAAAGCACTCAGGCTATCTATGGTGATATCTATATCTATATCTCAGGTGATATATATAAAAAGTTTCAGATACAATTTTTATTGTTCGAGAAGGACGTCATACGGGACCATCGTAATTGTTTTTCGGTGAAGGCGCCAAAGCTACGTCAAGATCAACTCCACTTTTCCTTATCGAAACATGTATTTTTTTTCATGACATCATTACCGCCGTTGGGACGAGTTCAGTGACCTTCAACCCAAGGTCATTCTGATCGAGGAAATTATGAAAATAATTGAAAAATCGAATCAAATGGAAATAATCACATCTAGACTATTTACAAACCTTGGTTTGGGTCAACCTACAGAAGATGCGCGGAATAATGACCCGCGACTTATGGGCACTGGGTTATTAGCTGATGAAAAGATCGTCTAACTTCGGCCAACATTTGTGGTGTGATTCGGAGGTGCTACCGCCGTTACACGTTTCTTCACAAAAGCCTATAAAATGGAACCTAACAACCTCAAAACAGACCGAAACCCCAACAAAAAACGACCCCAAACAAACACATACAAAGAGTGGTTCCAGAAAATGTTTGAGCAAGGCAGAGGGTAGATTAGGTAATTCGAAATGCCATGGTAGTAGGTCATGTTCCAACAAATAAATTTAGACTGCACTGCTTAATAAAGCTAATTTTGTTTCAAACCTAAGTAATAAAGAATAATAATCATATGAATAAATGTTTTTCTGTAATACATGCGTGACGTTCACCTATTCATTATAGATAATGCTAGCTTTAAGTGACTACATCTGGATAAGGCTATGATTATCCAATAGCGGTTGGATAAAGTTCGAAATACGATATTCAGTTGAATTTCGAAATTTAGCCAAAGGCCTTGCATATTACTTGCTTTACATGGATAATGTTAGCTTTATCCGTCAACCGGGCACGAACCGTAACATACATATAGTTTTTGCATAGTGACATCCATTTTTTTTCAATAGTAATATCAATCTTTCTACGAAAGTAAAATATTTTCCAAAATATCATTTTTAAAGTTGACCAATCTTTCGTATACAATATTTCCAGTAAGCTTGCTTGGCTACTCTATAAAAAGTGATTCCACTTTTTTTGTACATTTGGTTAATTGCAAAATTGTGTATTAAATAATATTGTGTGTAATAAAACCGTCATTCGAATAAAAATTACAAAATATTACTTGAAAGTAAATCAAGTTTTTTTTTATAAAGCGAAACGAGCGATTCTATATGTTTGCGAGAAGATTTGTTAATTACTCGGCGTTCTTTTTTAACTTTTTAAAAAGTATACACATAAACACGATGAGGTGATTTTCTAGACGTTGAACTATCTACGATCATGTTTATAGTACCCGGCCCGTACTCAACATTATGTAAGCTCCAGTGTCTTCAAAATCCCATTCGGAGAAATGCGACCACATCTATAATAATACTAAGCACGTCCATACGAAGGTCATTTCAAGCGTCCTGTATCCAAATCAACGATACTTTTGTAAAAAAAAACTTACGGATCGTCCGTAAAACAGCCAGATGTGCTGAGAGCAAACCTTATAGATATAACGTGGTCAAAATACGACTTTGCTCACTCCTCACCTCATATAGGCGTTGGGTACATAATTCGCGAATAGTTCGAAAGATTAATTGGTAAGAGGACTATGTACGAGAGCGAAAGCTCCGAAGCAACGCACACAACGTCCGCAATGGGTACGGAAATTAAAGGGAACACACCAAATGAAGAGGAGAGAGAGCGAGAGAGAGAGAGAGAGAGAGAGAGAGAGAGAGGGAGAGAGACAGACAGAGAGAGAGAGAGAGACAGAGAGAGACAGAGAGAAAGAGAAAAAGAGAGAGAGACAGAGAGAGATACAGAGAGAGAGAGACAGAAAGAGACAGAGAGAGAGAGACAGAGAGAGAGAGAGAGACAGAGAGAGAGAGAGAGAGAGACAGAGAGAGAGAGAGAGACAGAGAGAGAGAGAGACAGAGAGAGAGAGAGACAGAGAGCGAGAGAGAGACAGAGAGAGAGAGAGACGGAGAGAGGGAGAGACAGAGAGAGAGACAGAGAGAGACAGAGAGAGACAGAGAGACAGAGAGAGAGAGAGAGAGAGAGAGAGAGAGAGAGATTGATTCACGATGTCCAAGAAGTTTCGCTTTTGCCACCCCGCCCGGATTTCCTCACACCAACCACACACACTCTAGTTCCTTTTCATCTTTTTCCTTCTCTCTCTCTCTCTCTCTCTCTCTCTCTCTCTCTCGAGAGAGAGAGAGAGAGAGAGAGAGAAGATATTCGCGAGCGTGTACCGTTTTAGTTGGGTATTTCAGCTCGTTAGGATAACGAGGATCTAATATCGCGTTCACAGCCGGGCCAATTACACGTTACGACCAACAACGACGACTAAGAGACTGAACGCCTCGCATCTTTCGGCGATTTTCAAGACGCCTCGTCCACGTAAAGAAAAAGAGGAACACGCGCGTACACATTGATAATTATACATATTATATATATATATATATATATATATATATATATATGGCTGCCAGTAATACATTACAGGAACAGGATCACAGTGGAAGTTGGGCGCATCATTTCCAAAGACTAAAGCACCCGATGAGGGAGATCGCGACGATGCGAGAAGCCCGCGAAAATAGTACGAGAGGAAGAGTTGGGGGAGAAAGACGAAAGAGATGCCGCTGGACCGAGTCGCCCGGATCAACCCTTGAAATTACGTGAGCTGGCGTACTGTGCCGGAGGTTTTCAATCGCTTTTCATTTTCTCTCCTCCGCGGACACACTTTCCCTTTGAGGGGAGAGATACGATTAGGCGAGGAAAATATTGCTGAATTTCGTGTTTTTTTTTTTTTTTTTAGGAAAGATTTGTTCACGATTTTGAGACTTAGGGTTTATTAAATGTAGAATTTTTTTGGGAATTCGAAGCCATTTTGGAAATGGACTATGATGTCTGAAATGTCCGGAAAATTCAGCAAAATTGCGGAGAATTCTATATGGGTATGCTTCAATACTATTTTTGGCTGTTACACTAACAATTGATTTATTTATTAATGTTTAAGGGGCGATTGTCTTTTTTTTTCGCAAAATTTACCGCTTTTTGGGAATTTTTTTGTGAAGAAAGTATACAACGGAAAACTTGTGAAACTTGGCATATAGTTTTATTGATCTGTTTACTACATACAAAAAATTTTTTTAACAATTTCATCAAAAAATCCGCCTCCCACCCCCCTCGACGCGCGATGGTCCTTTTTTGATGGTGTGCACGATTTCTCAAAAACTATTCAACCGATTGCCTTCAAATTTGGACAGAATGCTCAGCTAACATCCAATTATCGTTTGATGAAGCAAAAAAGCAATACGTTTAATAGTTTTTTTATTTATAACAAAAAATCGATCAATTTTTTTCGAAAAATCGATACTTCAAGTTCAAAACGTCACCAAATCGTCAATTTTTTTTTCCCTTCATCGAACGATAGCTATATGTGTCTAAAGTAAAATGCTTTTTGGGTTTTTGTTGCAGGATGAACGTGAAGGCTGTAATCGTGCACACCATAAAAAAAGGACCATCGCGCGTCGAGGGGGGTGGGAGGCGGATTTTTTTATGAAATTGTTTAAAAATTTTTTTGTATGTAGTAAACAGATCAATAAAACTATATGCCAAGTTTCACAAGTTTTCCGTTGTATACTTTCTTCACAAAAAAATTCCCAAAAAGTGGTAAATTTTGCGAAAAAAAAGACAATCCCCCCTTAAAAATGGCGAACGTATGGCACGGTCTTCTAAACGGGTTGCGGCGGATGTTGACAGACGGCCTGATACGTTGCGTCGGCGGGATTGATCTGAAAACAACCAACGAAGATTTTCCTCTCATTTACACTCATACGTGGGATCTGAACCAAGCAAAAGATAGAAATGTTGAAAACCGATTAAATGGTACGCGTTGAAAGAAAAGGATTGTTTTTTGCGAAAAAATTGCTCAATTTTGCAATAAAAAAAATACTTTTTAAAAATTTTCAAGAAAATTTCTGGTGAGACAATAAGGTAAGGAGGATGTATACCAAATTTCATCAGAATCGGTCGATTAGTTTTTTTACCTATACGTCACGCCAGTTTTGAAGACGCAGTTTACAAGACCGTGCCCCACATGCGCCATTTTTCAAGATTAATAAATTTAAAAAATATCATGCAACAGCCAAAAGTAGTAATAAAACATATCTTACCCTTCCTTGACACACTGGGTCATTTTGACCCGGACGAATTTTAAATAAAATGCTCACTAGCCCAAAATTGAGGGGCCGGGTTGAAATTTCGAACTTTGAATAATCGGAACGCTCAAAGCTCGAGAAGAATTTTACCCGTAAGACCAAAACTCCGAAACTCTGAACACCGTCAAAATAATTCGGCTATGGAATTTTGAAAAGTTTCAAAATGTTTGAATTGTTTCAAGATTTTTTTCATTAAGGCCTTAGGCCATTCTAGAGGCCGAAAAATAGGCTTTTTAGGGATTTTTTTTCAGAAAAACTACAAAATAAATCGAGATTACAAAAAGGGGCGTTTATCACACATATCAGTGACTGTATTTTTTAGGCAAATTTTTTACTTTCCAGAAATTAGCCTCAAAATGGTCAGATAATTGTTAGTAACAAATGAACCATGCAATATAGAAAGAAAAAATCCTACGTACTTACATAGACAATGTATTTTTCAAAATATATTCAAAAAATTGTCTGAGTTATGTTTCCGGCCAACTTAAAAAATGCAGTTTTGAGATAAACGCTGCACAGATTACTACAGATGTATACAAAATTATTGTATACAGTCACTAATATGCATGATAAACACCCTTTTTTGTAATCTCGATTTATTTTGTAATTTTTCTGGACAAAAAATCCCCAAAAAGCCTATTTTTTCTGTCACTAGAGTGGCCCAACCCCTTAAGAACTTATTCTACGTCAATTTTGAATGTTGTCTAGACAATGTTTTACGTTCACATCATTTACAGTCAACTGTGTGGACTTTCGCTGGTATGATCTTTACGAAACTTGTAATTTCGGAACATTAAATGAGGAATTTTGAACCGTCGGAGCACTCAAAATTCGGAATTTCAACCCAGCCCCAAAATTGAAAGTTTTCTAAAATTTTGTACAACAATACAATTTTATATTTTCCGATTTTAAATTATGCCGAAATATTAAGACATGTTCACATCATACCAGCGACAGTCTTCATCCACCGGTTCTTAACAACCCGTCGGTCGGTTTTTATTGAAAAATAATCCGGGATACACTTTACACATATCTTTATATTTCGGCATAATTTAAATTCGGAAAACATAAAACTGTATTGTTGTACAAAATTGTACGCTCCGACGGTTAAAAATTCCTCATTTATTAAAATGAGGAATTTTTAACCGTCGGAGCGCTAAAAATTCGGATTTTCAACCCAGCCGCAAAATTGAAAGTTTTATACAATTTTGTACAACAATACAGTTTTAT
>OY723392.1:40148299-40185611 GCA_963210295.1 Ophion ellenae
ATTTATTTTTACATGCTATGCTAGCGAACTACGTATGATTTCAGAATCGTGTACAATTACGTAGTATCGTTCAGACACATATTCACAGCAACGACATATTTACAATCAAATAAATAACTCATCAAGCGTGGATCGGTTTCTAGGTTTTTAAAGATTTTTTTTTCATTTTGTTTTTCGGCAAATGAAAAAGAAATCAACTAGCGATTTCGTAGATGGAATATCGGGAAAAAGAAGTATCAGGACGTTGAATAAGTTCTCGCTGTTTTCCCACAGTTGGCGTTACCACAACTGCTTGCGTGTAGTTTGAGGCCTTAGGCCACAGTAACGGGTATAAAATGATGTGCAAATTTAACAATTTTTTTTTTCGTATGAAAAAGTGATTCACTCGTAAAATTAATTACACATCTATTTAGTATGAATATCAAGCTGTTAGAAAATATATATATATATATATATATTTTTTTTTCGATGTACAAAATGGCCGACTACTCGAAACTTCTCGAAACAGCTTCTTTCCAATTGGCGTGACAAATAACTTCAACAATTTTCACTCGATTTCTTTCAAATTTGAAAGTTATGTTCCTAATTGCATTTCGCAAGAGAAGTGAGTACGGAATTTCTGATTAAGGCAGTAGTCTGCTTTACAGGCTTCAAAAAATCGATTTGAAGAAGAGGAAGGATTATTGTATGACCCGGGGATAGCTGATTAACATCTAATTAGTGTAAGTATCCAAAAACTTATATTTTTTTCGACCGAAAACTTTAAAGCCCGTTTTCTCGAGTTTTCATTTTCACAAGTTTTAGAAAACGGTGCCGGCGATAGCAAAAACAATATATGTCCGATCGAAAAAAATCAAAGTGATCTAGCTTCAGTACTAAATTATCTTCTATTTTAACTAAAAAAGTTGGACGAAAGTACTATTTAAATTACTTGTTTTGCCACTTAAAGTGAATTTTTTTTCTTCAAAAAAGTGAATTTTTTTTCAAACTTCGAAAAAATTTGGAATTTCATCATTTCTTCGGTATTTTTTTAGTTCATATAGAAAAGGAACTTATAAAAACTAAAAAAAAAAATTGGTTCGACTGTTTGAGATGCATCGCACGACCTCCATCACCGGCACCGATTTACAAGTGCAGACTCCAGGCGCCCCAGAAAAATCGTTACAACTTTGAAAAATTTCAATATTTTTTAATAATAAAAATTGTTTTTTAAAGCTTGAATATAATACGCTATCGTCTCAAAATTTCGTTTACCGCAATCATTTCCTTCCCTTTCAAAAAAATTGCTGAAAAAACGCTTTTTTTCGGCTTCTAAAGCAGACTACTGCCTTAATCGAAAACTTTTCATTTTATGAGCAGTTACAACGCAATTTTTCACCGAAAATTCATTTCTCAAGTTCAAATACCTACAACTTTTGAATGAAACAATATTTTTTTAAATTCCGTACGTATTTCTCGAGGTATTATAATGTAGATTGACGAGAATTTTTGTTTTTTGTTCGAGGTAAAAAATTGTGGATGCTAAATGTCACGCCACGGAGCGCCTAAAAAAAGATAAAAGAACATATTATTGGTCGGCCATTTTGTACATCGAAAAAAATATATATATTTCCCAACAGCTTGATATTCATACTAAAAAAATGTGTAATTAATTTCATGAGTGAATCACTTTTTCATACGAAAAAAAAAAAATGTTAAATTCGCACATGATTGTGTACCCGTTACTGTGGCCTAAGGCCTTAAGATGGTACCGCATCTTTAAAGAAGTATCTAAAGCAGACTTAACATTCAGTGCAACTCATTTCGCCGAAGTGTAAACACCTTTTTTTCATAGTGTTAAACATGTCAAATATCGTGCCAAAAAAGGATATTTGAGGGGAACTTTACTGCATGACTTTATTTTGGAAAAATCTGCACCTGAAGCGCACTGATTTCTTGTTGAGACTTACGGCGACCATGCTCTGTCGGAAACAGCATGCGGAGGTTGCTTTAGACGCTTAAAAAAAATGATGATCCTGATGTGTTGAATTGGAGGCATTGCTTCCTGAAGACTCACATCAGACGCCAGCTGAACTTGCAGAATCATTAGGAGTTGATCACCCAACAGTTTCGAAACGTTTCAAAGCATCAGGAGTGATTTTCAAAAACGAACCATTGATTTCCACGAAAAAAAAAAAACAGCGAGAACTTATTCAACACGCCAATAGAATTGCGTGGAATTGAATTTTCAGACGGAGGATTGGGTTTCGGGCTCGAGGATTTCCTCGCCGTCCTCGTCAACGGGAACGGTCGAATGATTGTACAAGCCCTGAGCCATGAGCTGGAGCGCGAGAGGATTCTTCTGGCCGCTCGATTTCTTGATTTTCGCGCGCTTGTTCTGAAACCAAATTTTGATTTGGGCCTCGTTGAGGCCAAGATCGCGTGATAGTTGTTGCCTTCGTCGTTCGGTGAGGTAGCGGCTCTCGGCGAATTCGGACTTCAATCTCGCCAATTGTTCACCGCTGAACGCCGTCCTCGGCCTCTTCTCCTCCGATGGCGGACTTTTCTCGCTGGTCGACGTACGCTTGACTCGCCTCGTTCTTGGTCCTGTTTTGTCGAACATACAGAAGAAGACAAAAAAACACACATGAAAATAAGAAATTTCCGGATCTTCGAGCGGGCCGTCGATCAGCCGGAAATGGCTCGGTATGGAGGAGAAAAAAGGGCAGATTCTTACGCTCCTTGTTTGATGCATGGGAATTAGGCCCCCGGGGAATTCGAGAGGACTGTGGGAAACGAAACTCGTGTCGCACGGAAGGCTACTCCGAATGTCAGTTGTGAAAAAGGAAAAGAAAGAAAAAGGCCTTCTCGTGCGCGCATCGCGAACAATAAACGTAACTTTGTAACAACTGGGAAAGCTCCACGCGGCTGGAGCGCGTGTGTGTAACCCTCGTTATAACACTATTTATCAATAACGTATGTGCACGGGGAATTTATGACACGGCAAATGTGAACGACAAGCGAGTAACGTCATTGCCTCGCGGAATGACGGAACGTCAGAGAGAGAGAGAGAGAGAGGAGTATGTACTTTGCGAAACGAGGAACTCGTGTCACGGAACTATGGAATAATTTATTGCTGACGCAGACCGCAGTCACGATTATTATACGCAATGTTTACCAGCGATTGTCAGTTGACCGAGAGAAAATTATTTTTTTAGTGATTTTGCACGAATGAATTTGTCGCAAGGCACAGAAGAAACGAAGAAAAAGCGAACACGCAGGATTTTTTTAGATACATTTGCCTACTTCCCGATAGGGATTCACTGGGTGGTCGCATTGGATGCTGAAAATGTCGTCCCGATTAGAATCCACACTCGTACGTTGGATTTAAATCGGGAATCCGTTGGAATCCGATGTGCGAATCCAATTCGAATCCTCAAGGATTCCCACACTATCGAACAGAATCCGATAGGATTCTTGATGGATCCCATCGCACGTTGGATTCTAATGGGGATTCCCCGCTGGAATCCAATGTACGAATCCAATTTGAATCCATAAAGATTTTCACATTTTGGAATGGAATCCGAGAGGGTTCTTGATTGATCTCATCGCACGCACGTTGGAATCTAATGGGGATTCCAAGTTGAAATCCAATGTACGAATCCAGTTTGAATCCATGAAGATTCCCATATTATCGTACAGAATCCGATAGGATTCTTGATGGATCCTATCGCACGTACGTTGGATTCTAATGAGGATTCCCCGTTGGAATCCAATGTACGAATCCAATTTGAATCCATGAAGATTCCCACATTATCGTACAGAATCCGGTAGGATTCTTGATGGATCCCATCGCACGTACGTTGGATTCCAAAGGGGATTCCCCGTTGGAATCCAATGTACGAATCCAATTTGAATCCTTAAGGATTCCCACATTATCGAACAGAATCCGATCGGATTCTTGATGGATCCCATCGCACGTACGATGGATTCTAAAGGGGATTCCCCGTTAGAATCCAATGTACGAATCCAATTTGAATCCTTAAGGATTCCCACATTATCGAACAGAATCCGATAAGATTCTTGGTGGATCCCATCGCACGTACGTTGGATTCTAATGGAGATTCCCCGTTGGAATCCAATGAACGAATCCAATTTTAATCCTTAAGGATCAGTTCGATAATCCTCATCGCACAGAATCCGATAGGATTCTTGATGGATCCCCTCACATTCCGTACGTTGAATGATTCTGAACGAAATATATAGATGTATAAACGAGTGGATCTTGGAAAAGTATAAATCTTATTTTTTCAAAGTATGAATGGCTTGAAAAGTGTGGAAAAATCGGTATCGACGAGAGGGCTATAAACAACTGAATATTAGGAAAATAGAATCCTATGGCGATATTGCTTTTGCCCTTTTTTCAAATAGGACTTTCACCTTCTAGGAAGGAAACGAGAAGTTTTGTTTGTTTTGTTTGTTTCGTATCTCTTTATTGCAAAAAGGTAGGAATTATTATTTTGGACACGGCCACGTCAAGTCTTCGTATCAATCATTTGAATGGAAGTGCATTTTGATTTGCTGGCAAGTTATGAGGACTAGAGTAAGCGTAACATATGTCAGATTTTTTTGGGAAACATCTCTTTTTGTGTCTCGAATATCGAGTTTCGTTTCTGTATTTATGCACGATTTTGTTATTCGTTTTTGTAAAACATACAACGAGTAAGCGTAAAATATTTTATTGACGTCCCTTTTTTAATCATCTCTCTATCTTGTTGACTCTTTTGAACGAATTTGTGTTTTGTTGTTCGTTTTTGTTAAAAATTGACTGCGTGCCAGAAGACTCCACATCCTAGTGCACTAATAAGCTATTTATCGATCCCTCTACATATCTACCTACCTATCTATATATCCATCTATTTATCTATGAAAAAGTATATCTTGAAAATCGATTTAAATCACATTACTGAAAATCCACTGTAATTATCGTTTGTCATTTATTTCACTGCACTTTAACATAATATCAACACCCACCTGCACGCTCACGAAGCGTGCAGTTTACGTTTCAACACGCCGAGTTTTTTCTCGTGACTTGTCCTGTCCTTGATCGTGAATCCAATTCGATCCCAATAAGGACGTCCTGTGCCCAATAAGGTGTCCCTAGCAAATCGCAATAGATATTTGGGTGCATCTTGGGGCTCCCCACCAAATTTCCGCACAAGCTCGCAAAAAAATTTCTTTTTCAAGATCCAACTAATTCCGGTTCGAATGTCAACAAAAAATGCTCAAACAACGTCAACTGAAAAATAGCGCGGAATCCACGGGAACCAGCCGTGAAACGTCTGCCCAGGACCGCCCACTTCGTCGATAGTCTTCGTCGAGATAACGTTAAATAAATTGGCCGAATGCGTGAATCGATGGTGAGACTGAATTAATCGCTCGTCAGGTGTATGAATAAAAAAGTCATTCGGGCGTTAAATATTCGGATGTTGAAAAATAATAGCGAATTATTCGTTTATAATGCATCTCTTATCCGCCGATTGTCGATTATTCATTCTTGTCGAGAAAATAAAAACTGACGGGAATAAAATTTCGAGTTCGAGCATATTTAGGTGGCACAATGAAAAAAAAAAAAAATAAATAAAAGTAAAATCGTTGACAAAAAAAAAACGCAGACAACGTCCGAGTGGCCGCATACTGAGGCAAAGCTTTGGGTGAGACGAGACAGGACTCTCTGCGGGCTGATGAATATTTATTATTCGTGAACATGAGCAATCCGAGCCGCGCGAGTACGAGAGAGACGGAAAAAAGAACCCCGAGAGACAGAGACGGAGGTCAGCGTTCGAGATTTACCGTTAGAAGAGTTTCGACTCGATTTTTCGCTCGGAGGATTAAAAAGGAACGAAAAAAAAGAAAGGAACATCTCAACAACGTGTCATTGCGGACCGTAATACTGGAATCTCTCGGAACGTCACCAACAACGTCCCTCCGCAAGACATTATGCAAACGGTTATTCGTTTATCTGATAATTTGCGCAAGCACCTACCGATAAATCTATCATCAAACGATTCAAACGACTCATCGACAGTGGGCAAACATTGACACAATATTTATTCGTTCGTCGCGAGGTCATTGAATTTTTCACGCTCGCGACGTGTACAAATGTCTATCCTTGTTTGCGCCTGATATACGGGACGAGGCTCGCGGCTTTTATGGAAACGCAGAGTTCGGGGCACACGAAAAAAAAGAGAGAGAGAGAGAGAAAAAAATGGTATCATGGGAAACTGGCAGGTGGTGATGGAGAGTGGATGTACGTTAACCCCGCGCTGCGATGTACGTACTGCTCTACGTCCATAAGCATATGGTCGCTAAACTTTGCACCATATAGCTTATAATACCACACAGAGTCTGCAATCTAGGCTGATGTCTGTCGACTGCGACCTACACGAGAACTTTTACCTCCCGGTCGTGTAATATTAACGCGACAAAAGTGGAACGTAACGTGCAATAGCAAACGCCTATGAATGGGAAAATAAGACGGTCGTCTCGACGTTTGAGGAAGCGCTAAATTCTGAAGACATCTGATGATTTGAATATGGGGTTGTACGCAATGATACAGCCTGAGAAGGTATTATTAATATCGAGGAAACCTCATTTCCGTTGAACCTGATTTTCAGTCGTATGATCATAATAGTAGTGATCGTTGTTTTGGATTTAAGACCTTAGGCCACTTCAGAGGCCGAAAAAATAGACTTTTTAGGCATTTTTTTTTTCAGAAAAACTACAAAATAAATCGAGATTACAAAAAGGGTGTTTATCATACATATCAGCGACTGTATACAATATTATTTTTTTTAAGCGAATAATTTCAAAATGGCGGTTGTGCAGCGTTTATCGCAAAACTGCATTTTTGAAGTTGGCCGGAAACATAACTCAGACAATTTTCAACCGATTCACTTGAATTATCTGACGATTTTTTAGGCAAATCTTTGACTTTCAAAAAAATTGCCCAAAAAAGCAAAAAAAATCCCAGAAAGCCTTTTTTGTCGGCCTCTAGAGTAACCCGAGGCCTCAAACGAATGACATTGCGCAGTGATGACAAGGGGGGACCCTTTTTCTGATGAAGCCTCGTGCCCGTCGTAATTGGGTCGTCTGAGCAAACTTATTGATTCTGGACGAGTAACTCTCTCAGAGTAGCGTTTTGTTTTTGGTGACTACTGCCTTGTCAGTGATAACGTTGGGTTCGCCATTTGGTATTTTTTGGATTGCCATTTGGAAAGAAGTTCCAGTTATTTGCGAGGATACTTCGTCATAGACAAGACGGTAAGAATCCGTGCAGAAATTTGTTAGGGAGTTCGCAGATTCTACCACATCCTTATAGGGATTGGATAGAGAATGGAGAGCCTCCACATTGGAATCCAAGTGGATTCCGAGCTATTTCCCGATTAACATCGTTTAAGAATTTTTTAATTTGAAATCATCAACCGGGATTTGCTGGTCCCCCAAAACAAATATCTTATCATGTTCCGTGGACAATATTGTAGGGGAGTCCCAAGATGCATTTACATCTCTATAGGGATTCTCTAGGGACATCGCACATACGGAGTTTTCATTAGGATCCAATTGGATTCTGCACCGTTCCTCGATGAACGTCACGAGAAAAAACTCGGCGCGTTGAAACATAACCTGCCCGCTTCGTGAGTTTGTATAAGTGTGGTTATATTATGGCAAAGTGCAGTAAAATAAATCACAAACGATAGTTACAGTGGTTTTTCAGTGATGTGATTCAAATCGATTTTTAGTATATACTTTTTCAAGCGATTTCTACTTTTTTAAGACAGGATCAATGCTTTTTGAAAATCCACTCATTTTGTGTATCTATATATTTTGTTTCGAAAATTCAACGCATAGAATGCAATAGGATCCATCAAAAATCCTATCAGCCTATTTGGTTGAACAATTTAAAATCGCAAAGCTTCACCACTCATCTGCAGAGTGACTCTCTAGCAATCACGATCGCGAGAGAATCCAGATAAATCCCAAATCAGCGACGCCACACGTCGTACAGAACGAAAAATTCAATGAAATTGTTAAATGTCATCGCGTTTCTACAGAGCCTTATCATAGCGATAACACTTTCTCGAAATTTCAATCGAAATCGAATTTCCGACGGTGGTGAGAAAACGCTGGAGCTGTATTGTTTAAACAGTATATTGTAAAATATCAAAAATTGGATTTGTCCATTGAATTCCAATGGGGAATCCCGATAAGGCTCCAATGTCCGCGCGTTACGTTTTAGCATAGGGTTCCAATGCGTACGGCCAAAAAAAAAATTTGATAGGTTTTTTCCTTGGCCTACTACGATCTTATTTGTTTCGAAGATATTTTTTTTTTATATTGAATATAAAATATTAAAATAATATATTTTTATATTGAATATTGAATATATTCAAATTAAACAAATAAAAATTCCAATATAAAACAAAATAAGGTAGTTCCTCTGCGAAAATCTCAACCAGAAGTTTACATACCATGTTCATGTTTAAAAGATTTATAATTGGTTTAATTAGTAATGAATAAAATTAAAAACTACGCAATATTGACTCGGTACTAGTAGATAATACGATGGATATCATTTATTGCCGTAAAATATATTTTGTATTGTGTTTTTGATCGACCATTGCCAGTACACTTTTTGCCGGGACTGTCCAGGCCTTGCCCCAATTGTTTTTTTTCCAGGTTTTGCACAAAACATTGTGAAGGCTTCTCATGGTTATATCTTGGAAACTAGATGGTGAATCATTCTCATTTTTTTTTCACATTATTCGTGATATCTTACTGTAGCTTATCCTCGTTTTTTATCAATTTCTTAATTTTAGTTTTGACGGTAGAATTAATGATGCTCTGTTTGCCCATCATAACGCATTTGTTACATGTAAACCAAGCCAACTTTAAGTGTAAATATCTCAGGTTTGGGGTGGTCAAACTTATTCAAATTGCACAGATGTTTGAATAATGTATTAAATAACGTATATGTCAAATTTCAACCATTTCTTAATTCAACTCTTCTGTGGAGGTACTACCTTAATTAAGGGTTTTACGACATCGATTTTGTATCGTAATTCGTCATTCCCTGGCCTTTTGAGATGATTTCTATCTAAGAAAATATTTCACCCACATGAGAATCGAGCCTAGAACCTACCTACTCATAGCTACGAAAAATGGTCGACTATACGAAAATTCTATTCAACTAAAATTGTTTTAAATCAAATAGATCCATTTGATGGATTCAACTAAATTGTTTTTCGAGCAGATGAAACCGAATCACAGATTTATTAGGATTAAATAAAACATTTAGTTATTATACGATATTTAATAGATTTTGTTTTGAATAAATAAATATATTTAAAGTAACTAATTTCCATAATGGAATGCAATAGGAAAAATTTGATTAGCTAGTTCAAACAAACAAAAATCAAATACACGCGATAAGTTCATATCAATAGAATTTTTCCGTCAGTGCATTGACCCAATGGATCCCAATCGGGAAACGGAAACGATTGCGTGAATCCAATTGGATCTCCACAACTTCTGCCCGCGAAGTTTCATAACTATGGCTGCAAAGCCCGCTTCGTAGGGACCGATCGTCCGAGTGCACCAAATCGAGCTATCAAACCCTCGAAATCGACAGGTGTGTATTGAAAAGTCGAAACGACAATGAGTCTGCGTGTACTGTCATAACTGACGGACCTGTCGGCTATTTGATTCGCCATAAGTGATTCGATACGTCGCAAAAACGTGCCAGCGAGGCATCACCTGCCGCGTGCGAAGCGTGAAAGTTGGTCGGAATAACTTAAGAAATGTCTTAGTGGGTCACCGGGTGTACAAGCCATGAGTAGCTAGCTGCCACAGATGACAGCGCGTAATGGATCAACTTTGATATAACTAACCGGAAGACGGCCTGTCCGAGTATCTCGTGCAGTAGACCCAAGCCGGCCAGGGGCTGTTCTGTTGGCCAATACTGCCCGAATTAGCGGAAGATGCAACGCTGTCACCACTGACGGACTCGCCGCATCCAATGGTCGAAGCCCCGGACGACAATGACGTACCACCGTTGAACGAAGATCCGGTTACGGAGCTGCGGTTGCTCGCGAGGCTCTCGAGACTTCCGCTTCTGCTGAGGCCACTGGAGTGTCGCGGCAAAGCCGGTGACGTCGAGCCACTTGTACACTGTGCCGCGAAACTTTCTCTCTCCTGTCGCGAGTTTGGCGTCGTTGAGTAACCGGAACTGATGGACGAGGGCAGAGGCGACGAGAGTCTCGTGGCTGCGCCACCGGCCAAACTGAGATCACGCGCCAGCGGAAGTGGACTGTGCCGTGGCAGTTTAGCAGCGGATCTCACGGGTGACGGACAAGGTCGTTTGACAGCCGTTCTCGTGCTGAGTATCGCGTCCCTGCCAAAATCCGGACGCAGTATGTTGTCAACGCTGAATCTCAATGGGGCAGCAGGGTCATCGGCGGTATCGCGATGACGAATCCCTCGCGGTGATGCTGAGTCAACGTCCACGTGGCTGTCGACGGACATCGTTGGCGATGGCGATCGCACCAGCCTCTGATGCTGATTATGTGGATACTGATGATGGTGATTCGTGTGTGGACTGTGTTGAAGAATGTGAGAATGATGGTGATGCAGCGAGTGTCGATTGTGATGGATACCCAGACCCAATCGCAACCCGTAAGCACTCTCCATGGTCGCCAATGCTACGCTCATTGTCGCTCGTTCCTTTGTTTTTCTCCCTTGAATGCCTTTGACGAACACTTCAGCTGGAGGATTCTTCGGGCTCTAGGATTCCTCAGTGCAAACTCATGGTATCTCAACGTTTGGAGACAGCAAGTCGTTACACCCAAACACCAATCGACAGCCAACTTCTCTATCCCCAAAATGGACCAATCGATGATCCCACCGAGACACACAGGGATCTTTCACGTTTCACTAAAGTTTCGCTCCAATTGCCGATCACGATTGCGCTACACTGACTTCCGTCTGCGAAAGTTGAAGATCCCGAGAGACAAGAGATGTCACGGTGACGGAAAGTTGTGCGTTTGAGTATGGGCCACTGGTCACGAGAGCGGCTAACCTCCGGACTCTACGTGTATATCTATTTTTTTTTCGGCTAGTTTGGCTTTTCCCGAAGGGTTCACCGAGCTATACTCGAGCGAGTGCCGTGACGGGTCTGACTGGCTGTCCATCCGTCGCTCGGTGATGTCTAAACTAGGGGGCCCCCGAGGTCCCTACTTACCGCTTTCCCTCCACCGTCACACGCACACGTACACAAAGCTCCTACGACATCCTCCTCCTCCTTCTGCTTCTTCGTCCTCCTTCGGCGGCTCTCCTTCGCGGCCTAGCTCGCTCGCACTTTGCCACCACTCCTCCTACGCGGCCGACGAGCCTCGGACCTCGGTTTGCCTGCGGACTGCACTCCAGACACCCTCGATTGTATCTCTATTAACGTCGAATCGTCGGCTCCGCCCGCACGTTCGACATTGGCGACGCCTCCCGCGCGCCTCTAGCGGCAGTGCCCCAGCTTTATCCCCGCCACATCGGGCCCAGTCTCCCCCGTTGGGAGTGGGGTGTGCGAGGCTTCTTGCAGTCTTCTCCCACCAACTAGCGATAGTTCCCCAGCTGACGTTCCAACGCTACAGCTCGGAACCCTCCAGCCCAAACACCCCATTGAAGCACATCGCGGCTGTTCAACCCCGAGACCAGGCACACGAAAGATCCCTATTTTGGGGCAGAATCTGCCCATGGGGCAAAATCAAGCTGCAGTGATGAAAACTTCGCTGATGACAGTCAGCTACGTCTAGTATCATACCGAATTCGCCCCAAGGGTCGATCGAAGGCCTGATTTACAAGCCTGGGAACTATCAAAACTGATACAGTATCCCCCAACTCCCCACCGTACCAACCAACCCCCACCCAACGGCACGTCAGCTCAACGTACACGCCCATCTTTCCGGCTCCGCCCATCCGAGCCACAAGGGCCCGCCCAGTTCGATTAATCCCCGCGGGAGGAGACACACCAAATGGAGGGGCAACGCCGAGCGTGGGGCTCCTCTTTGTTCCAACCCCGCGAGAGTTTGCGGAGAGCGACGATTCGGCACGGTTGATACATGTAGGTTTAAGGTGTCGATCGATAACAGGGCGTAAGTTCGCATCAAGTCAAGTGTCAATTCGCGTGGAACGGGACCTTCTGGATACCAACGGTCGGTACACACATACATCTATCCGCGAAATACATAGACATTTTAATTCGTCGTTTCTTCGAATCGTCAAACGTTCGCGCGTCCTGCCGTTAGAGCCCCCCAAGCGCACGTTTTACACTTCTCTTTCGCCGAGGCGGTCGCCCAGAGTGAAATTGCTTCATACGAAAATTTAACACCCTTGCGGCTTTGCCATTATTCTCTGACGTGTATCTATATGCGGCAGGCCTAGTTCTCCATCTTTCTTTCTCTCTCCAGACCTCTCGGACTTTTTTCACTTCACGATTTTACGAGGTACAACCTACAAATGTATTATCCAAGAGCGACGTGCGGACCAGCAGATGCCGCCTGAACGTCCCCGTGACGTAATTTATTCGACGATCGTTCCCGCGGCTGGTTCTCGCAGTTTATTCGTCCGCTGGAGATTACGGAATAGAGGGCGCGCGGAACGCTCGTTTCCCGAATGGTTACGAGCGTTCTTGTTCCTCTCTCTCGCTCGCTCGCTCTCTTTCTCTATTATATTGTATCGTCGAGTCCGTCGACGTGCACGATTTAGCTCCGGTCTCTATTGAACCAGCTGTCCACGTAGCAAACGTATCAATAAATTATGATTTCTGAATTACAGCGCCGCTCAAACGAGCACACGACGCGAACCCAAAGAGGCCAAATCGTTTTGTGTGCCACTCCACACATACACGACTCTATCCATAAGTACAAACAGACAGCTGGTTTTCTTTCTTGAAAATACATTTTTTTTCGAAGCACAATGCGATTCATCGCGCATTAGCCCGCAGGTTTTATCACGCTAACCCAAACATTAGGCAGGTTAATCGCCCGAACCTGAACGAAACTCAAATAGATTGTGGCTTCTTTTTGTTATTCCACCAGGGACAATTCGGGACATTTTGACCCGCACCGATGATGGCCTCATTGGGCTTTTACGTCCTTACGAATGATCAATCGAAAGTCCTGTAATTACCGTTTTTTCGTCTTTGGCTTACCGTGACTGGTCTGGATTACACCATCCTGGCGGGTTTGCCGCTGCAGTCGAGCCCTCGCGAGATACGGGGATTAGATTGATCGGATTATAATGCGGGGGCGAGGGGGTGGAGAGGTCGAAAGAGTCGCGAATATCGGATTTC
Source organism: Ophion ellenae (assembly GCA_963210295.1). Lineage (NCBI taxonomy): Eukaryota > Metazoa > Arthropoda > Insecta > Hymenoptera > Ichneumonidae > Ophion > Ophion ellenae. The sequence continues at coordinate 40,161,681 of OY723392.1, forward strand.
TCGGGGAGAGAGAGAGAGAGAGAGGCAAGTAGTTCACTTACTGAGCAGTGGGGCTTCATCCACGGTCCCGGCCATGTAAAATTTCCCAAAGACTATATACAGGATGAGGCAACGACTGTTAGCAGTAGGAATATTTTTAAACCTGTCGGACTTGGGAGAAAACTTTTCCTACAAAAATTGTACGGTTTGGAGCGGCACATTGAAATGTGGCTATGAGGTTCATCCAGGTGGAGACGCTTCGGAGATCTCAAGCTCACCGACATTTTTTTAAAGGCGACCACTAAGTTTTTATAGAATTTTATCGAGGAACCAACGATCAGAGCACATGCCAAATTTCACGATGATCGATCAAAATTTAAGGGGGAGATACATTCAAGCGAGGAAAAAGTTTGCTGATTTTCATTACTTTTTTTTTTAAGAGAGATTTCTTTACTATTTTTGAAACTTAGGGTATGTTTTATTACTACTTTTGGCTATTGCATGGTATTTTTAATTTGTGTTAAGGCGTTACCCCCACTCGTAGCGCAAAAAAAGGCCTTTTTCATGAATTTTTTTAAAGAAAACTACAAAACTTTTTTAATCGATCAATATACCATCTTGAAGAATACATCTTGAAGAACTTTCAGTAATTTTTTTATTGAAAAATATTACATTGTTTAGTGGCAAATGGCCGTCAATGAAATAATGTTTTTATATACACGGTTTGCGGTGACCAACATTGCGGCGAAGTGGATCATCTGAAAAAAAAAATGCGGATGGATTTAGTCAAATATAAGTATAAACTAGTCTTTAATCGAAGGATTTTAAAAAATATTCATTTTTCACAAAATGGCGGACAGTCAAAGTTAATGGTTCGATTTTAACGAAAAAAAAACGGCCATTTTTTTCGAAAAAAAATCGAACGATTAAAGACTACATTTTTATGTATTAAATAAGCCTGCAAAATTTCAAGAAGATCGGTTCATTAGTGTTCGAGTAATCTTGGTCATCGACTTCAGAAATGCCATTTTGAGAAAAACGCGTTTAAAGTTTCTCTTTCAACGCTCTTTCAACGCGGATTCTTCTCTTTCAACGCTCATATCTCAGTCAATTTTGTTCGGATCGACTTGAAATTTTCAGGACATATTCTCAGATACTTATACTTCAAAAAAATGCAATAAAAAAAAATCGATTTTTTCAAAATCGCAAGTGGGGATAACCCCTTAATCTTTAAAAATGGCGGTGGTATGGCACGGTCTTCTAAAATGCATTTTTTTTTAACTGGCGAGACGTATAGCGAAAAAACTAATCGATCGATTCCGATAAAATTTTGTGTAAATCTTTCATACCTTAGTGTCTTAAATATTATCATAAATTTTCTTGAAATTAAAAAAAAAGTATTTTCTATTTCAAAATGAAGCCATTTTTTTTTCGAAAAACACAATCTTTTTGTTTCAAAGCCTACCATTTAATCAGTTTTCAACATTTTTTACTTTTTCTTGGTTCATATTCTGCGTATGGATGTTAAAAAAAGAAAAATCACCGTTGGTTTTTTCGGATTGGGCCCGACGACGCTACGAGTCACTCCCTCTGACAACGTCCGCCGCAACTCGTTTCGAAGACCGTGCCATACCTCCGGCATTTTTTAAGATTATTTGAAAGGATTCTACGCAACATCCAAAAGTCGTAATACAACATACCCGAATCTAAAAAATGGTGAAAAAGTACTTCCTTTAAAAAAATCATGAAAATCAGCCATTCTTCCTCGCCTAAAGGTATCTCCCCCCTTAAGGGAGAATATCAGTGCGACAGGCTGAAAAATGAGGTATGTTTTGGGATTTTTTTGTTTAAACGGCTGGATCAAATTATTTGAAATTTTGTGTATTAATTATTGAAGTAATGAAGCATACAAGGAAAATATTTATTTTTTATTTTTAGTACATTTTATTAAGCAGGGGAGCGGTCGCAATATGGCGTCTCAAAAAAAGACTCTCCGACGGTTGACAGCATAAGTGCCACAGCAAGCATATGAAATCAAAAATTCAAAAAGATTACTAAATTATAATAGTATAGCTATCGCAGCATCGTAGGAAATTTGAACATTTTGATTAGAAAAAAATGACGGGAATTTAAAAAAAAATCGAATTTTACACAAAAATTTTGCAGTAAATTGTTAATAAAAAAATGTAAACAATTTAAAAAAAAACTCTACGATGCAACGATAGCGATAAGTTTTCTGAAGAGAATCCTTTTTGAATGAAGTCGATTGGACAAAATTTGACAGAGTTATGCTGTCAACCAGGTCACAAAATATGGTTTCGAGAAAAACGCGTTTAAAGTATAGAATGGCCCGTATAGAAGGCTCTGAGAGCGTCGACGCTTGGCGCCAATTTCGAATACTTCTGAGCCGAATATTGTTTTGAAAATTGGTAGGAATATTCTTAAAGGCCAAAGCTATCTATTTAAGCACAAAAAAATCGATTTTTTCACACTGATATTCCCCCTTAACATGGGAAAATCAAACTAATCGTGTAGGAAAAGTTTTCTCCTAAGTCTGATAGCTTTAAGAAAATACCTACTAGATGGCTGTAGGGATTTGATAAGGATGTCGCAGTACATGGGGAATCCACATTCGAATCCAAGTGAATTCCGCGCTATTTCCCGATTCTCGTCGTTTGAGAATTTTTATTTGAAATTCTCAACCGGAGTTTGTTAATTCTCTCAAAAAAATGTCATTTCGTGATCGCGTGCGCAAATTTGTTGGGAAGTCCCAGGATGCACCCACATCTCCATAGGATTTTTTTTCGGGACACCGCATATAGAGACTCCTCGATAGGATCCAATTGGATTCTGCACTGTTCCCCAAGGAATGCCGTTTGAGAATTCTTACCACGTTTCAAACGAAAATATGTGAAAAGTCACGAGAAAAAACTCGGCGTGTTGAAACATAACCTACGCGCTTCGTGAGCGTGTACGTGTGTGAATATTATGTCACAGTGCAGTAAAATAAATAACAAACGATGATTAATTCAAATTTATCTTTAAGCCGTCTCGTCACTTTACACGCTAAACAAAAAGGCTATTTTGATACATTTTTTCGATAGGTTTATATTATAGATATTGATATAAAAGTTGTTACACTTAATCAATACACATTCGAAATACATTTAAAAAAATATTTCTATGTATTTATGTAACCCAAAGAAACTTTAAACGCGTTTTTCTCGAAACATTTCTCAAACGTTTTTCGACGGCTTGTTGATACAATGTTCGCAACTACTGAACCGATCCTTATGAAATTTTAACTACATATTCATTGCAACTATAGCTATAGCGCATATCAAGGATTTTTGAAATTTTTATATTTACTAGTTTTGTGCAAAAAACGGTGTAAAAAACACGTTTCTTTTATTTGCGAAAAATGTCCGCCGTTTTGTTATTTTTGCATTTATAAAAAATCATATGATATGCGCTATAGCCATTAAGGGGCCAGTCCACTTTGGAGGCACGGAAAAAGACTATTTTCGCTATTTTTTTGAGGATTTTATTAAAGATACTAATATAAAAGTTGTTGAGCTTGATAAATAAAGTCTTGAAATAAATTGAATTTTTTTTTCGTTTTTATTCATATTTAAGTACAAAAACTATAGTTTAACGTAACGCCTCAAAAATAGGTGGGCTCGGTAGCTCCATCACAACTCGGCAACGGCTTGTCTGAAACGAAAAAATCAAAGTCAATTAGATTCAGTATGACACCAGCTACAAAATGACCCTCGGATATAAAGTTTTATTAAAAAATTAAAAAATGGCAGATGAAAAACGAAAAATGTAATTGAAAACGCGTTTTATTCGCAGTTTTCCGCAAAAAAAAATCAAAATCAAAATTTTTGAACCATCGAGGGTCATCTTGTTGCGAATCATTTCGCAGTTCGTTGTTTCGAGAAAAACGCGTTTGAAGCTTATACTATGAAAAACTCTTACCTAAACTCAATCGGCAATTCCTGCACCGTACAAAATCCCTTCTGATTGCTCATCATCGTTAATTTCTTCAAGTCTTGCTTGCTTTCGATTTTTCGAAATTTTCAAAGTGGACTGGCTCCTTAACATACTGAATCTAAAACCGTTTGATGTTTTGTTTCGGATGATCCGTCTCCGAGATTTCATGAACAGCGCAGACCTATAATTTTTTAGGACATTTTTTTAACTACTATTTTCGTCTATAAATAGTGACTTAACCCTTTGCGGCATAGTGTAACACTGGTGTTACACCTAATTCAATTCAGATTTTGACGATTCAAAAGTGTTTTTTTTTTTTCAATTAAATACGGCGGTTTTAAATGCGTTTCAAGGTTCCTAGGACTTCAATAACTACTAAAACATACCTATTACATTTTTATTTTTCACGTGGCGGGTGTCACCAATAACGAAAGTGCAAAATAACGTGCATGTAAAGAAAAATGTATGCTTCAAAGGGTTAAATAAATTTACATTGAAAAAAAATACAGGTCTGAAATTACATAGTCGTAATATAAACAAATATCGCAACACAACGACCTTTTTTCTAACCTCGAAAATGTCAAAGTTTGTGCCAAATTAACAGTATTTGCGGGAAGCATTGCTTTTCTGCTTCAACCTTTAAAAAACAGTAGCTGAAGCACGTCGGTTATTTGAGGAGGCCTACGGCGAACATATACCATCAAAAACAACGTGTGAAGATTGGTTCAAGCGGTTCAGAAGTGGCGATTGTGAGACTGGGGATAAGGAGCGCTCGGGAAGACCGCAAACATTTGTGGACGCCGATCTGCAAGCGTTATTGGATGAAGATGACACTCAAACAGAAGATCAACTTGCCGAGGCATTAAATGTGACTCGGCAATGTATTTCGAAACGTTTGCACGCCATGGGAAAAATTCATAAGGAAGGAAGGTGGGTGCAGCATGAGTTGACTGAGAGAAAAATGGAAAATCGAAGAGCCACTTCCGAAATTTTGCTTTTGCGGCAGAACAGAAAGAGTTTCCTGCATCGAATTGTTACTGGCGATGAAAAATGGATACATTTCGAGAATCCCAAACGCAGAAAATCGTGGCTTTCACTTGGCGAAGCGTCAACATCGACGGCACGGCCAAATCGCTTCGGAAGAAAGACAATGCTCTGCGTTTGGTGGGATCAGAAAGGAATCGTGTACTATGAGCTGCTGAAACCGGGCGAAACTGTCAATGGGCATCGCTACCGACAACAACTAATCAATTTGAACCACGCATTGCTCGAAAAACGGCCGGAATGGGACACGAGACACGAACGTGTGATATTGCAGCACGGCAACGCTCCGTGCCATCGCAGTTCCATCGTCCAGGAGACCATAAAAACACTGAAATGGGATCTGCTACCGCACCCGCCGTATTCGCCAGACCTGGCCCCTTCAGACTATCACTTGTTCCGGTCGATGGCGCATGGCTTGGGTGGGCTACACTTGGCCAATTACGATGCAGTAAAAAATTGGTTAAACGAATGGTTTCAGTCCAAAGACGCGTCTTTTTATCGTCGCGGTATTCATGTATTGCCAGAGAGATGGCAAAAATGTGTAAATAGCGAGGGACAATGCGTCGAATGAACCATTTTTTGTATTTGTCTTGAAATTTTCGATTTTTTATTGGTAAAAAAAAGCCGGAAACGTAGTTGCCCACCTAGTGCATCGACTCGGTACAAAATGTCCAAACCCCTTTTCCAGCTGGAGCCCCACTCGTAAATATTTATTAAAATCCCTCGCGCTCGTCAGTCCCCGCCAGGGGGTCACCCATCCGAGTGATGGCCCGGGTAGATCGCAATATTTAAAACCAATAAAAAAAAACCCCAATCGCCATGTATGCAGCTCTACGTATAGAAATTGTTGAAGACCGTGTGCGTGCATGTGTGTACGGCATTAAACGGGCCACAGACTGCAGCAACACGCGAGCCGTACGAGAGAGAAGCGTCGTTAAACCGTATGTCTAATAATAATTAAAATCTGTAAAGTTAACGTCTCGTGACAAAGCGGTCACGCGGACGTGGAGGCCTCCGCAGAAATGCGATTCGGTTTGAATAATTGAACGAGACGGATCTCGACGGAGCGCGGTCTCTCGACAAAAGCAAAGTGCATACACGAAACTCTCTTGCACTCGAACACACGTATACCACGCGTATGTGCGGATGCAGGCTATGCATGCAAAAGATTGTATGCATTTGTGCAATACGGGCGGGGGGGCTTGCTCGGCGCGCACCGCGCGCTGATTAGCATGCAAATTGTTTTATCTAATTGTTTTCACTCTCCGTCTCTTTCACTGGCTCGCGGCAATCACGGCCTCTCCATAAACGAGCAGGCGCGCGGATAACTTTGAGATAATTATCCCGAAGGCGAGCACCGCGTCAACTTTTGTACACAATCAACGAGACCCGAGCGCGGTTAATGCTCGAGGTGGATAAACAAAATCAATAAAAACAAATGCGCTACATACGTAAATACGATAGCAGAGATAACTGTGGCACAAGAGGAGTAACGAGTTTCTTAATAAGACAACGGGGTGTGGTCGGACCTCTGTGTGCATTTTCTTTTTCTCACAAAAAAATTAAAGACCCCTTTCGAAATGGAAGCGTTTGCTGTCGTTTTTAGTTGCACCGAAGTGCTGAGACGCGAGAATTAATTACGGCCAGGGATTTACGGATGGCCTCGATTGGTGATCAAAATTGGCCGCATCGAATATCCCCAGTCTCGGGTTTCCAACGCTAAAGCGAAAAAAAACAACTTGCGCTGGGCCTCGTCAGTCGGTCGCCCTTGGGGACTCGGGAATAATGAAAATATGAACGTATTTTTAAAAAATGAAATGTTGGCTTATTTTGAGAATAATTAATTCCATCAAATTGACGAATACTCAAAATAATCCAATATTCCACTGTTTCATCTCAATGCAGGGTCAACGAAATTGTTCATTGACAGGTGGTGAAGAAATAGTCAGACTAAACAGTGAAATATTGGATTATTTTCGGTATTTGTTACTTTGATAAAATGAATTATTCTTAAGGCCTTAGGCCACAGTAACGGGCATAAAATCATGTACGAATTTAACAATTTCTTTCGTATGAAAAAGTGATTCACTCATAAAATTAATTACACATCTATTTAGTATGAATATCAAGCTGTCAGAATTTTTTTTTCTATGTGCAAAATGGCCGACTACTAATACTTTCTTTTATTATCTTTTTTTTAGGCGCTCCGCGGCATGATATTCAGCATCCACAATTTTTTACTTAGAACAAAAAACAACAATTCGCGTCCATCTACATTAGAATACCTAGAGAAGTACGTACGGAATTAAAAAAATATTGTTTTATTCAAAAGTTGTAGGTATTTGAACTTAAAAAATGAATTTTCAGTGATAAATTTCGTTATAACTGCTCGTAAACAGCTCATAAAATTAAAAGTTTCCAATTAATCGGAAATTCCGTACGTACTTCTCTGCGCAATGCAATTAGGAACATAACTTTAAAATTTGAAGTAAATCGAGTGAAAATTGTTGAAGTTAGTTGTCACGCCAATTGGAAAAAAGGTGTTTCGAGAAGTTTCGAGTAGTCGGCCATTTTGTACATCGAAAAAAAAAATTCTAACAGCTTGATATTCATACTAAATAGATGTGTAATTAATTTTATGAATGAATCACTTTTTCATACGAAAAAAATTGTTAAATTCGCACATGATTTTATACCCATTACTGTAGCCTAACCTCAAAAGCGAAAAAACAACTTGCGCTGGCGAGGCCCAGGCTGGTCGCCCTTGGGGACTCAGAAAATAGAAAAAATATGAACATATTTTGAAAAAATGGAATATCGGCTTATTTTGAAAATCATTTATTCCATCAAATGAACAAATACTCAAAATAATCCAATATTTCACTGTTTCATCTCAATGTAGGATCGACGAAATTCTTCATTGACAGGTGGTGATGGAATATTCAAACGAAACAGTGAAATATTGCATTATTTTCGGTATTAGTCACTTTGATGACATGAATTATTCTTAAAATGAGCCAATATTCAATTTTTTCCAAATACGTTAATACTTTTATTATTTCCTGAATCTCGAAACCGCGACTGCGCGAATCAATTTCCAACTGAACCGTATCAAAGATACGTTAGAGTGAGACCTCACTGTTTTCAAAGTCTTCCCCGAGCCAAAAGTTGCGGCAATCGAAGAGAGCCGTAACTGATGAGCCAATGAAGAAAAAAAGAACCCCCGCGTGATCCATCACACGAGGTACAACTGTAATAACGATATGTATGGATGGAGATGAAGACGAGCGAAGATGAGAGACGCGGCCACGGATGACTAAACACGTATCGTACGTGTCAATTTATCAATAAGGATATTATCCGTGGCAAGAGAGAAAGAATAAGGTACAGAGAGCGAGAGAGACAAAGAGAGCGTTCCTCGAGGCTGCGGTAACGCCCCGAATCTTTCCCATCAGCGAATCAACCTTTGGAATTCGAAGGAAGCCGGGAGAAGACCCAATGACGGGTAGGGGGGGGGGGACGATAGGGCCCCAGCCGAAACGAGTTTGCCGTGCCACGGGCCCTGGAGGGTCGAAATGATATACGCGAAGTTTGGCCGCGCGTACCGCTCTATTCGATGGTGTGCAACGGAACGACGGAAAACGCTTGTACGTATATAGTCGGAGCCGAAGCACGTAAATAAACAGACCATCTCCAGCCGTTCAATTCTCCTCGGAGCCTCCCTTTCCCCTTGTTATTCTCGTTCGACCTGCCGACGCGAAGATCTGCTGTTATGAGCTGAGTCTAACGAAAACGAATAAAAAGACATACAAGTTATACATCGTTTTCACACACGGACGTATCAACGTTTACATACTCATGTGTGTGTGTACACGAGCGAAAGGAATGGGGAATCGCGTTTTAAAAGTCCGTAACTAGCCCCCTGGGAAGAGAGCTGTTTCTCAACCACTTCTTCTGAACTGCCAAGATCGAAGGTACACAAAGCACTCTGATATTGAGTCTCTGCAGGGGGAAACCCCCTCCCAGTATGCGCAGCATCCTCTTTCGCGGCTCTTCGGATTCTTCCGTTCCTCGTTTCTGTAATAACATGGCCAGGAATCGTCCAGGAATTCACGAAAATACCGAATGTTTTGGAGAACCCAACCAAAACCCGTTGGAAAGTTGCCATAATTCTTCCGGCCACGAAGGAATATCATTATGAGTCGAATGATATTGTGGGACTGAATTTAAACGAGTCCCTTCGCTTGTTCCTGCATATAGGGAGCTTATGGTTTACGGTGGAATTCACTTCTTCCTCCACCGCCACTCGTGCAGCTTCGCGGCTACGATTTAAAAATCTCTTCTCGTTATACACGCGATTCGTAATGACGATAACACTTGGCGAAGGTATTTGCCGTCCTCGAAGCCAGCATCCCAATGTGGAATGCCATGAAAACGAAACTCCTTTTTCTGCCTGGATAAGTTTCTGCGCGGATTTTCAATAACGTGAAAGTGAGCAAAGGGGCGATGGAGAACAAGTTCGAAGTCCCCGAAGGATATCGTGGAAATTTTCAGCCTATTTTGCCCCTCCAGATCCTCATAGTTGTAGGAGTCTTTAACTACAGTGGTAGGAGCAGTAAAGTAGCTTCGCATTCAATATAAAATGAGCTCCTACTTAACGCCTAGAACGGGAACAAATATCCCTTTTCTCCACTTGCAGGCGCTAAGGAGGACGTCGAATGGCAGACGTATACACGCACACGCATACACTCTATTACGCATATAGAGATACATATGTCTGAATACGCGCATGCGTAAACACACGTATATACCCGCCACATACATGCCTAAGCATACACCAACACACGTATACTAGTACCTATACGTATGCATGCGTGCCTGCTATAAGGATCCGCGTATACATGCATACATGAGGGCAATTCATATAAAAAATATTGTAACCATTTGCCCAAGATCCATTTCTTCCACTTTGGAGAGTTTCTGGAGCTGCAGGGGCAAGTTTGAAGCGAATGCGAAAGGTTCGTTGGGTGGAGATAATGGAAAGAACATTGTAAAAGTAGGCCTCTACGGCGAACGCGCGGTCCTACCTAGTCCAACGCATGACGGTTACTGAAAACTATCAGACCCGCTCTTTCGAATGCGACCATCCCCACCCTCGTTTCGTCGAAACAGCCAAATGCGCGATAGGTCCAAACGCAATCAAAAGAGGAGCTGCAACAACATCAGCTAGGTTAGGTAGGAGTATAAGGACCTATGCAGGAGGTAAGCACCAAAGGAAGAGCATGTTAGGACCCATAGTAGGACTTTTAGCAGCAAAAGGAGAGCTGCAACGACTTCAGCTAGGTTAGGTAGGAGTGTAAGGGCCTATGCAGGAGGTAAGCAGCAAAGAAAGAGCATGTTAGGAGCCCATAGTAGGACTTCTAGCAGTAAACAGACTCAAGTGAGGCTGACATAGGATCAAAGGGCTTTAAAATAGGCTGAAAATTTCGACTTGAGCTGGGATCAAGTCTGGTCACGTGGCGACAGGACCTCTATAACGCAGTATTGGCAAAAGAGACGCTGAAACAGTCGGGTCTTTGTCGGTTGAATGCATCGGGTCTTTGTTGTTATTTTCGTTCGAGCCTAGCGGAGCATCAAGCTGGGAGCAGGCAAGGCTCGAAGAAGTAAACTAATCGGCCACATCGCGTTCTCCATCTCACTCAGGTCGGCGAGTCCCGTGTGGCGAACACTTTGGACAAACGAAGGATCTATTTATGGCACTGGGAACTCTATAATCAGCCGGCACAGGGCGACGACTTATTTAGAATAATTAATACAAAGTTCCACCCATGAAACCGGTCTCTAGCCAATCCAGTCCCAGTTAGCCCCACCATAGAGCAGTTCAGTGGGGATAGTGGGCGTGGACCTGTATTCCGCGTGCCACGCCCAGGTTTGTCCCCTGCAGGCGCGTCCACCAGGGTAGGGGAGACTCGCCTTGATGATATGGCATGCGAGGAATACGCGCGAGTGTGTATATCCAACCCGTAGCACAGTTCCCACAGGCTACACGCATCTCGAACACCACTTTTTTCCGCGTCCTCAGCAGCATTCTCGTTAACTCCGGTACTCGAGCGATAAAATAGCAAAAAGCGTACACCCATATCCGTATCTTATCGCGGTTCCTAACGCTTTGCGCGGCGCAGAAACGTGTTCAGGCCGACACCCGACGTCGTTCTATCTGCGCGCGAGCTACTTCGTCACGATTCGTTAAGCCCTCCCTGGCTGCTACATCCAACGGCTCCCCGTCCGCGGGGGCTTCCTCGATCCGGGCGTTCAAGCGTGAAGGAGAGCGAAGGCGAGCAACTGCCGAAGAAAGAGACATCGACGTGCCCTCGACGGAAGGTCATCCGAGTTGCGCGTAGAAGTAGAGCGATCCATATTGATTCGGTGAAGGAGTTTGTAGCGCCGGTTCAATCGCGAATTGGATCAAGACGTGTCGGACAGTTTGGGAGCTTGGAGCAGCTGAGGACGGTATCTAGCGAGTGTAGGGAACGAGGCGAAGATATGGGCGTGGTCTGATCGCCACCCTCCTCGCCGGAGGGCCAAAGTCCGGATCGATCGCCGTCGTCTCCCTCTCTTCCTCCCGAGTAGGTGCGCTCGCGGGGATCTCTTGATGGTCTAACCCAGTGAGAATGATCGGCGACTATTGGCTATAGCTCAGCGGGCGCCCCGTGTATGTATTCCTCGATGATGCACGTTGGACGACGCTTGTACATCCAATTAGTTTGATTGGCATCGAACACGGCCAGACAAAAACCATCGCGTCATCCCCCCTCCCCTGCCCCCGTCCACGCACATGTGTATGCATTGAGTAATGAACCGGAAAGTGGATTGTGCATCAGCGATGAGGATTTCCTCCCTTAAGCCGTCCAGGATTCCTTGCCGGCTGCTCGGGGATGTTCTTTCCCCATCATCCCCGAGCGAGAAACAATCACCCCAGGCTGCGTTGTTCCCCTAATCCAGTTGATAAACACTCAGCGACCACACCCACTCGTATGTTCCCCCCGGGGAGAACCTCCAATGCGTATACAGACACGGCTGTACAGCTCTGCACATGTGTAGTTACAAGAGTATTTATGGATACGTTGGAGGTTTCTCAGCTCCTGAGATAATGTACACCCGGCTCGGGGCTACCCTATTCGTTCATATACCCCGCATATGTAAAGAAACATACACATCCATATAAATAGACCCTCATATATACAGTAAACCGCACCCTGGAGATCATGCCGTCTCTTTTGCTCCGCGCAGCCCTCCTTTTATCGGATACGTGTATATGTAGAGTATATTAGGTGTATACGATGCAGGAGTCCCTCCGCTCAAGCAAACTGCCGCACTAACGCGATGGGGAACCGCAAAGCATTCCCGCGCGACTACTGATTTATCGGTGGCCAAGTGATAAACGAGCCAAGCTCATCTCTCTATACATCGCGTCTACTATGTATATCTGTACGCAGCAGCCCAGCACCCTTGACGTCCCGCTTGCCTCCATTCACGAGCTTAACCCAATGCAAGCACGAAGTTATTGCCGATGTGCTCTCAAAGAGTGTGTACACATCGATAGCGGCTTCCAGGCGAAAGAGGCTGATGAAAATCGATTTATCGATGGCTGTGATGGCGACTCCTGAAGGAACTCATCATCCACCATGGAGGTTAAGAAATAAGACGTACTTCGTGATGCTGCCTCCATAGTCTCCTCGGCGAATGATCCTGCGAGAGTTCTGCTCTTCCTAGATGGTGAACGACGCGATAGGCTTCCATTAATCAATGCGATTCGATTAATGCAACGCACCTACGTATGTCTTGAGCTGATAAGTGTGTGGGCAATGGGACATTGCGTTTGGCATTGAGCGCGCCAAGAGAAACGCTGCTTGGGACGCGTCTCTGGCTCTCTATATCCCTCTCGTTGCTGTACGACGGAAGCTCGTTAGCGAAGCTTACCGTACGCGTATATAGCAGTCCGCACGACTTCCGCGTCCATTAGAATAGTAAGTACCCGCTTCTGTCGGGAATCTTCTCCAACGTTGGAACTTCAGGCCTAGTGTGCCGCGAGTCTTCTTCTCTCGTTTCAAAAGCCCGGCGTTTCGTGGGGACTCCCATATCCGGCGTATCCGTTCCCATCGACTTTCCCCTTCCCTCTTATACCTGACTTCCGCCTTTGCCTCGGATAGCAGGCGAAGTGCACGGCGATCGATTGGCCGAAAATGTTCGTTGACGGGTTGCGCTGCTGAACCCTTGGAAAGCGGGTCAGCCTAATTTAAGGGCTTCGAGATCGTACGTAAATGCTCACGATAAAAGAGACTCTTAGGCCAGGCAGATAAGCGGGAGTATGGTTGGAAGCGAAGGTAAGGCACGATGTCTTGGACTCGAGGCCGACGGGCTCGTTTTTCGCCTCTACGATTCTCCACGGTTGCGTTGCTTGGGTTCGCAACGTCGAGGAATCCACCGCCCGGGCAGGTGGCTTCGACTCAATGCTTGTTGTGTATACACAGCTATTTTCTTCACCACCCAAAGTCATCTTCACGGATCGTCCAACTCGCACAATCGCTCTAAGGCGTTCGTGTTTCGAAAACACGATTCGTTCCGTCCTCTGTCCAAGGAATGGGGGATTGTTATCAACGAATTGAACGGAAAAACCGAGCGGCTCCTACCGTGACACTGTGCACGGTAGACGTATACCGTATAACTATCCTCCACGGGTCCACGAAAGGATCGCTTTACCTGCGAAGCTGGCGGAACATTCGTCACGGTGTGGAACGCGTGAAATCAGTGCGCCATTCCATATTGTATTTTTAGTTCTATGGCCTGATCTTCGAAAGAAACATTCGACCCGGGCACCTTTGCCCTCTTGGGTCAAATTAATGAACGCCCCCGAGATGCTGCGAGCTTTGAATTCCTCCAGCACGGTCGAGTCATCAAGGGCTGCGATCACTTGCGATCGTATTCACGGAGCATTCTCCGGCAGTTCGTTACAAAAATATGAATCCTGTAACGGCTGGAAGACTCTGAGAGCATTTCTCATACTTCACATTGGCATGGTAGATGTGGCAATTCACTGCGGAGCCTTCACCGCGAAGATGGTAATCCTATCGCTTCACACTAGTCATACCACTGATCATACTTGAGACCGGTACAATTTATTTTTTAACATAGACAAAAAAATCATTACTAAATACCTAAAATGTTCCATGTGTAGTGTTTAATGAATGTTCACATTTGATTAGGAAAATGAAAAAATAGTTATTCTAACGATTCGCGCAGTATTTCTAGGTTTGATATTTGGCAATATTGGTTCCATCTCCGTCTTATTTTACTCAACTAGGCGAGTTTAAGGTGCTATACTATTGTGACACTTTCAAAAAATCGATTTTTTCGCCTTTCTCGACAGTTTATACTTTCAAGAATATCATTATCATTTATATAATTTATATCAATATCATTTTATCTTGCAAAAATCGATAGTTAAATCTTTAAAAGCGTTTTTCTCGAAATGATATTTTTCAAATTTGCTGTCATTGTAACTCAAAGAGCAATTATCCGATTGACTTGAAATTTGAACTGAGTACTCTTGAATATATTTAATCTACAATGACGTAGGATATTTTGAATTGGGTGAAAATTGACGATTTGGCATTGAAAAAAACGACCATTTTATAGGCAAGAAAACCTACTTTTTTCATAACTACGCCATTTTGTTAGATTTTGATGTTTTTCGAAAATCCTACGTCATTGTACAGGAAATACCTTCCAGTTGAACATTTTTTCCTTTTTCGGTTTCAGCTACTCAATCGGCCGGAATCATGTCAGCAGTGGAGGAACTTTTTTTTGGCACCTCCAAAGGCAGCGCATAAGTCGCTTGGATCTCAATATTTTTCTATGAAAAAATTATGTAATATAGGTCAAATATAGCCAAATATATTCTTAATTTTGCGAAACATTTAATTGAGTATTTTTCTTCCAAAATATTCCCGAAAATCACCCAAATTTTCAGCGGTCACACTGGTATAGTCCCTTAACCTCCATGCTTTTCAACGTCGATCTGTCAAAACAATATCAGGTGCGAGAAATATAAAGCATTGTATTCGGGCCACGACTGGCAAAAAGCGTGGAAAATTAGTGTCGGCGAAATATGTCGGTTAAAAATGAAATATGTGTGGAAATTCGAATGAGTGAGATGAGGTTAGGACTACAGTTGCCTTGCTGTCACGTCTCTTCATCGCAGCAAGTAGTAATAAATCCAATACCGGAAGTTTAAATTAAAGTTGCTATTACATAAAAATTAGGTCAATAAGCGTAATTTTTTCTGAGAGCATTGGATTGATACAAGTTTATAGTATGTAAATCTGATTATCTTTAAGGGAGACTTTGTCCTTGGAGTGCCATATTTTAGGTGTTTACATTTTATTTTTTTTAAAGGAAACGAGTAAAGCTTTTTGAGGGCGGTTTTTTTTTGCTTTTATTCATGATATACAGAACGTTAAATTTTTTTTTAAACCAAAATGGCGGCGTTGCAGCTCCGCTAAAACAGGTCCTCAAATCGCGGAAGGTAAACGGCTGACATCACTGCCCCCTCTTTGTTAATCTGAAACACAAATTCAAAGCATATTATCAATCTGTGACCCTTTCGTCATGGAATGACGGATGGGTTTTTCGTTTAGCACAAATTTCGGAAAATGGCGGCAATTAAAAAAAATCGAATTTTCGAGTTTTTTTTCGCATAAAAAGATAAATAATAAATGCAAAAATGTATCTATCGAAAAAACGATCCGTCATTCCGTGAAGACATATTTTCTGAGTATGCTCTCCAAATTTCAGGTCGATATGTTAATTACAGCGGTCAGGAGAATGTCAGCCATTTTTAAAAACGTGTTTTCGAGAAAAACGCGTTTAAAGTTTTGTAATGTGTTTACACAAATGTGTTTATAATTACCGCTAATCGACAATGCCTGGTTCATAGAGGCATCCCTCCTCTTCTTCTAGCTGCTCATGTTGAGTCGCTAACATCTCCCGCTGCATTTCAAGGACAAAGTTTCCCTTAAGAATCTGGCGGATTCCCACTATTATATGCACTTTTATAGCCACCGGATATTGGCTTTTTCTATGTCGTCTCGGAATTCCTTCACAAAAATACGCAATTTTATTTTATTTTCTCTGTCGTCAGGTCGATAACCAACCCTGAAATTTTACAGAGACGATTATCAATATATTTCTTGAAGCACGTAAAAAAATGAAAATCCTATTGAAGCCTGGTGATAGGATTACCTTAAACAATCATCCGCTCCGCATGATTGGACGTGCAATCTAGATTTCAACATTAGCGGAAAAAATGACGATGCATATTCACAAACCCCTTCATTTCCAACGGATCCAACGAGACAGGTAGACTTTGTTCCTGTGAACAGAAGACCACTACGGAGCTAGCACAAAGGCCGCATCCTTGTCGCCATTGTCCGTTGCGGTGGAGACTCACCCTTGGAATTCTACTGGTACATGCGTATACGCTACCACCAGTCGACCAGTGCAGTCGAAAAAGAACGGCTTGTTTATATTCGCAGGCAGCAGGGGGGCCTCGTTCTACACTATGTGACCAATTGGCTCGATGGGGGTCTAGACAGCCCGGTCTGTTTTTCTCCGCAGCCACCCGCTTCGAAATATTTGCCACAAACTTCTTCCTTTTTTTCCGGCGGCTTCGACCTCGGAGCGAAAAACTTTCTCTAGGATTCGTACCTTCAACCTTCGAATCCTCTTCGCTATAATTTAACCTCCGCGTCTGTGATATTGGTTGGAAAATCGACATGCGTTCCCGGCTCACTTTTTTTTCAACATTCGTGGGCTTTCGAAGGATTCCGCCGTTCCCTAAGGAGAGACAACGAGTCACGCGGGAGTCGCAAGTATATGTGTGTGTGTGTGAACCTCGCAGGATTCGCACAGGTAGCAAAGTCGGCCGATTTCGGGGGTATGGGCGCAGGTAGCGAAGAGTAGCAGGCAACCGAGTAGGTGACTCCGCCATGGCCGCGCTCTGGGGACCAGCCAGCCCAAGGGACGAGGCAAGACACCAGCACGAGGACAGTACACGGAACACTGGAGATACACAAGCGCCAAACTGACCAGGGGGTGTCCCGACGTTATCCCGCGGAGATAATCAGATTTTCCGTGACTGAGACGTCAAAAAGTCATCCCATTGGGCTCTTGTGGATGTGGCCTTGACATATTTCCGCAGGACAATCTTGACGACGGAGAATGTCAGAGGCCCGAGTAGAAATCCTGCTCCGGCTACAAAAATGACCAGATCGAGCATCCTGGTTTTTTGTCGTGCCTTCATCAGGATTTTTTATCAGGCCCTGATCATTTTTGTGACACTTTTCCCGATTTCGGACTGATCAGGATGTAAAATCTAGGCCTGATCAGGGTAAAAAATCAAGGCCTGATCAGGGTAAAAAATCAAGGCCTGATCAGGGTGAAAAGTGAAGGCCTGACATGCAGTCCGAAGAGAGAAGTTCGCTGTTGCTTTGGAAACCATCATGTCATCACATTCTTCATTGCACTGTCAAACAAATATTTAATTTAAATAGGATATATTTGAATCAAATAGGTTTTCTACTACGATCCTATTTGTTTAAAATATATTTCTTAGAATATTCAATAGAATATTCCATAAATCCATAACATATTGAAATAATCAATTTAGAATTCTACCACAATAATTTTGTATCATAATTCGTCATTCCCTGGCCTTCTGAATGGATTTTGTCGAAGAAAATATTTCTGCATCCACATGGGATCGAACCTAGAACCTACCTATAGCTACGCACGCAGCCCCTATGAACCGAGTGTTTGTAGCATTTCGGTGACATAAGACACCACATCAATTCCTATAATTATTTGTTGTATCACATAAACTATATCAATAAGTTAATATCATTGTGTTAATTAGAGAATTTTATCGAATATCATGCTATAGATTTTTCAAACATAACCTAGATATATATATATATATAACTCCTCTCTCTCTCTCTCTCTCTCTCTCTCTCTCTCTCTCTCTCTGCCGCTCTCTACCCCCCTCCCCTTCGGTATGTGTATTGAAATCAATACGGACCATTAATTCAATCAAACAGAAAAATTTTTGTCTCTCCGAAAGTTCTATTCAATTAAAACGGTCAAAAATTGAATAGATAAATTTAGTGGATTCAACTAAATTGTTTTTTGAACATAGGAAACCGAATCAACGATTTATTAGGAATGAATAAAATATTAGGAATAATGAAAAATGTGCACATAGAGTGGACAGTATGTCTCGACGTTTTGACAACGCGCTAATATATATAGTTCGTTTGGTGTTTGATAAGAGATTAGGCGTGTAAAAGGCGCCAAACTGTATACAGGTCCAGTTACTTGATGATAGCTCGAAGCTAGCCAGATCAGGCGAATTGAATCAAGCCGTAAGTCCAGTTGCCTGATCATCGCCTGAAGGTAGTCTGATCAGGCGAATTTATGCAAGCGGTAAGTCCGCTTACTTGACCATCACCTGAAGCTAGCTGGATCAGGAAACTGGAGGAAACAGTACATCCAGTTGCCTGCCTATCACCTGACACCAACCGGATCAGGCAAATTCAGGCTTACCTTAAGTAAGGCCCACGTACTACAACGTGATTAGACCCGGATCAAATATCAGGTCAGCCTGACATTTTTTCTACTCAGGGGTCTTTTAAAGAATACGAAAGATAGGTTGAAGAAACGAAAACAGACAGGATGCCACTTCTTCATAGTGAGAATTCTTGCGTTGCCATGAGGTCGTGCGGTACGAGGAGATGACCTCTGATGCCTCCAATGGCAGTTATCATTCGCTTGATCGCAAATAGAAACGTACCCGTCTCCGAAAACTATGCGATCAATGAGTGACGGCATCTCTGATGTGCCAAAGTCACTCGATCGTACAGTTGTTATTCCTAGATTTCAGGAAAACCAACCGAAGTTTTCAAAGTAATCCGAAACTCGGTAGCGTTTGACAGGTTGACGTCGCACAGTGAAAATGTGCGTTTTGACAGAGCCGCGGAGCTAATCTCCGCTTAGGACAGACGGTTCGATGCCCCAAAATTCACCGGCCACTATTTATTCTGCGCTGGATAATCCGGCTGAAAAAGTCAGGGTACCTTTAGTCATTTTCGGTTTAACGCGCGCGCATCCCTTTACCGATCACTGCTGCGTTTACGTACACGCCGCCAACCTTCCATCTCATCTTGATTCGCGATTCTCCGCTGCTGCACATTCCCTACCGCAAAACTTCTGTTTACCCTGCGCTGGATCATCCGGATTTAAAAGTCAGACCGTCCACGGAAACCCCGTCCGCAGACGTCTGACTTTTGAAGCTCTTCTGCATGCGGATTTTCCAATGCGAAAACATCTCATTGTTCGCACGGTAAGAATCACACCAACCGCTGAGTCCGTCAGCATCTGAGGTTGCGCAAGTCCGTACGATATGCCGTTCGAGAGAGCCTGTTTGCCATCGCGACCTCAGTAGCCCAATACAAAAATATTTACAAAAACAAGCATACACTGCCAATACTAGGCGGGTTTGACGTGTGTTCAAAGTACGTAGAAATAATACAACATAAAGGCTAGACACGCCTTGCTGTATAGATTCTACACACTTGTGCATTTGCTAACACTCAATGCGGTACAATTACACACGTGAGTGTGCAATTTTTACGCATTCAATTTATTACACACTTTCATAGCTGTGCCCATCAATAACACGCTTATTCGAACACACATAAAACGTGTAGAATCAACATACAAGACGCATATTTACACACATTGGACTAAACAACACACATTGATAGCAACAAGCGAGCAAAAATAACACGGGAAAAAGCAACACAGTTGAAGTGTGTTGATTGCGAGATATTGATCATGTGCTTTGAAAATCATCTTGGTTACGACATCACGTGAAACTCATTGGTTGAATGACATCGATTGATTAACCTGTTAATTTAAGACCACATTTTGTGTTAACTTTTTGTTTCATTGATCATTTGAGAGTTTGGCACGTGGAAGATCCTGAAATTGGAATCTTTTTTCCAAAACCTCGATAAGGTAAATGTCCCAATTATTGAACAGCTAAGGATCTGGGGGATTGAATTCGATGAGAAAAAAATATAAAATCAAGAAAAAACCATCGCTTTCATGTTCAAATGATATTTTGATATTTTTACTTTCGAAAAATCACCCTTCAAATTATTTTTAAATAATTTCAAATGAAAAAAAAAGAATAACAATGTGAAGCATGCAAGTGTCCCAATTGTTGAACACTGGAAGTGAGTATGTCCCTAATATTGAACAGGTATGTCCCAGTTATTGAACACTCTCGGGAATTCTTCTTCCGGTCTGAAAATATTATTTTGGGTACAATATTAAGAAATAAAAGCAAAATCAAACACTTAAATAATCTTTTATTAATCATGTAGAAATACAAAAATATATATTTAGTCTCTTTTGACAGGTTTGTGGTTCATTCGCATTTGGTTTATTTTTGCTTTTCAACTCGAACTTTATTTTATTTTTCTTTTCAGCATCCTCGTTTTCATGTTCTGTTTTTGTTTGATTTTGTCGCAGCATGGCTCCCTGAAATATCGGAGAGCAAAAAATATTGAACATTACATTCGTATTTTCAGGTTACATTTGGGTTATATTCTCCTTTTACTTTTCTTTTTATGTTTATTGCACGAAAATACGAATAAAAAATATATATGACGATCTTAGAGTTATTATTAAAAGAATAAAGGTAAGTTTATTCAGGAACTTACAGTTTTTGTTTGAATAAATCCGATTCACACGATCTGTCATACGTTAACTGTCTCGATGTTTTGATGGGTTTAATGACGCCATCTTGGTGAATTCGAGTGTTCAATAATTGGGACACACTACATTTTCTATGTCCCGATGATCGAGCACCGTATTTTTTAACAAATAATTAATTAAAAAAATTTACTTTCAATTGTTATTTGTAAGAAATTTTCTGAGAAACCTGAAACGCCTTTACTTTTTGAGATGCGACAGTTTTTGAATGTTGTATGCCCTTACGCATGAAGCGGCGCATCTTAGCAAAAACGATAAGCAGTTACCACGAGACGTTAAATCGGGTCACCGTTGCTGATTAAATAATTTTTTCTCTATTAAGCTTTTTTTGCACAAGTACGGTAACATTTCGATAGCTAAAAGTTCCATATATGTAATGAAATTTTTATAAATAAGTAAATACATGCAGGTAAATGAGAAATAATAAAAATACAAGATAGTGTTCAATAATTGGGACATTTACCTTAGCTGCGTGGAATCTTCAGCGACGTATTTTTGTTTCGAGGCCATCACCGAGAAGCAAAAAGCGGCCGTCATCGTGAAGCTGTATGAGAACCTAGGCTATGCGAAGACAAGAAAAACAGTGACACCTCTCGTACATACTACAGCGTAACATATAAGTACCGTTGAGTTCAGTTCAATAAATGCATATATTTTGACGATAAAAAGCTTTTGTTATTCAATTTATTATTCCCACGCATCCCAAGTATATGCAGTACTGCAAAAATAAGTGTGTTGTTTTTACACACTTTGAGTGTAAACTCAAGAGGCTGTAGACACTTTGTACACGTTTTAACGTGTGTAGGAAAATAACACACGTAAGTGTGTTGTTTCAACGCATCTATCCGTGTTATATTTCCACCGTTATCTTTCACACACGTTAAAACGTGTAAAAAGTGTCCACAGCCATTTCCACATCTAAAGTGTGTAAAAATAACGCATTTGTTTTTGAAGTAAGCAGCTCGAGGATCGGCAAAAACTCGGCTGACCTCCAGCTTCGTGCAGAGCCACATTTCAGCCGAGCGAAGATTTTGTCAGCTTGATCTGTTTTGACGCCGGATGTCAGGTTCGCGTTGAGGCGTGACTCGAAAAATACAAACACGGAGAGCGAGGTCGTTAGAGGAAAAATACATTGAAGATTCGAGCGTATCCGAGCCGAGGAAGCGAAGGGACACTAAGGAGCGGTCAAAACACGAAGAGTCAGAGAAATCAAAGGATCCCCCCGTATGCGTGCAGGGGGAGGGGGGGGGAAGAGCTGAGACCGAGACGACTCCGAAGCAAACGGGATTTGGCGATTACCCGAAACGCCGAGTCGAATCGTCCGAGCGCTGGATCGCCGGACAACTAGGCGTAGCGCAAAGTTACCCTTAACTCCTTCGGGATCCTTCTCTTGCTCTTCGGGAGAAGTCCCTTTCTCGTTCTCGCAAACCTGCCAAATCGAGGAGCGGAGTGGGTCAGGGTCGAGACCTCGGTTTCACGCCACTGAAGCAAAAGGGGCGCACGCTGTGGGGCTTCAGCACACAAACATATACCTGTATACATCTCTAGATATATTATCCCGGAATCGTCCTGCCGTGCGTCAGGCGAGCTCAAACCGTGGAACGAATTTTCACGAAAACATATACTTTTCCCTTTTTCCCTCGCTCTCTTGCTCTCAGTCGGGTCACAGAATTCGCGTTTTTGCTCGAGGATTGCGGAACGAATCCGAGGCCGGAAACACATTTGCCGCAGGTAAACACGAACCGAGGCATCTTTAGAGACGAGACTGATGCTGTTCCTTCATAGATTTCTCCCTGCGACTGGAACATTTCCTTCCCCTTCGTTTCTCTATGCGCCGTGGGCTCCTCCATGTGGAACAGTCGCGGGGTAAGAACGGCATCCGAATTAAGGGGCGAGAACGAATACTGGATATCACTATGAAGCTATATACAGTTCAAATTTTCGAAAAAGCCATTTTTTATTTTATTTTCGTAATGTACGTATGTTTAAGTACACGCATAAAATTTCTTGTCAGTCCGGCGAATATTCTCGAAGTTACACGCACATTTGTAATGACAAAGTGCTTTTGAAACTTTCAACGCGTTTTTCTCAAAAGTGTGTTTTTAAAGTCGGGGAGCCAGATTTCTCGGAAACGGCTGAACCGAAGAGTCTCAAATTTTAACATAATCTTTCCAAGTATATTTTTTAGTAATTAATCGAAGGTTTTTTCTCACCGATAAATATTTTCCATTTTATAAACAATTTAAAGCCTACATTTTTGTCAAAAATCGATTTTTTTTAGAAGCCGCGATTTTGTCAAAAATTATTATTTTGCTTATTCCTTCGATCAGTTACAAGATAATCTATTATATTAACGAAATATTTTTGGTTTTCTTTATTTCGGATGATCCAGTCCAGAGATATCGTGCTCACCGCACGACGCCTTTTTTTAGAGGTGCTCCCGGAGATCAGCCATAGCCGCTTTCAAAATAATTATTTTTACAAATAAAGAATGTTAAAATATAGTTAAAAGTTACCATGATAGGTGTACAAATTTTTACGTGAATATATTTAAAGGTCTAGTCAAGAAAAATCCTTGAAAAATCGATCTTTTTGGGCCTCCTGACTGTATGTAACTCCTTAAACCTGGATGCGTGCATTCGAGGGATCAGCCGGAACGACCTCATCCCATGCGGAAATTGTAGTAGGGATCCAGTCGGATTCTCATACTTGTCCTTACTTCCTGATAGGCATGGGTCATGGCATTGGATCCCTATATCAAAACGTCACGCTCGTACGTTGAATTCTAATATATATATATATATATATAGATATACAAAACGAGTAGATCTAAAAAAAGTATTAATGGTATTTTAAAAAAGGTATAAATCGCTTGACAAAGTATATCTTAAAAATCGAATTGAATACTGAAAAACCACTGTAATTATCGTTTGTTGTTGATTCTACTACACTTTGATGTACTTGTGTGGCACTTAAGTTGTGCTTTTCTATAATAGTGATACCAATTTTTTGTTACAA
>OY723392.1:40185811-40230811 GCA_963210295.1 Ophion ellenae
TCTCTCTCTCTCTCTCTCTCTCTCTCTCTCTCTCTCTCTCTCTCTCTCTCTCTCTCTCTCTCTCTCTCTCTCTCTCTCTCTCTCTCTCTCTCTCTCTCTCTCTCTCTCTCTCTCTCTCTCTCTCTCTCTCTCTCTCTCTCTCTCTCTCTCTCTCTCTCTCTCTCTCTCCTCTCCCCTCTCTCTCTCTTTTCTCTCCCTTTTCCCTCCCGCTGGTTCACAAGCTCACGAGAAGGCTTATTACCGTCGAGTAACTAATCCTATCCTTCTTCCTCTCGTTAGCCGAGCTTCGTTTGTACACTTCACGAGGGTGCTTACCCCAACACCGAAAGAGTCTTAGCTCGCACGAGATTCACTCCAAACTTAGGTATATATATATGCGTGTATGTATATATTAGACGCCTAGTGTTGGAAAAGGGCCAAGTTCATGTGCACACACTCCGGCTACGCCCTTCTGATTTAAAACCACCATCAGGTCATATATATATACATTCATACATACATACATACATGTATATATATATATATATATATATATATATACACACACACATATATATATACACACATATATAAAAGATCGTGCGAATTTAGCTCGTGCCCCGAAGAAACGGAGCTTAAGAGAATGGAAGGAGGAAGCGAACGTACGAAGGGAGATAAAAGATGCGAAGGGAGAAACGGAAACTTTCGATATGCACCCCGGTGCATTAATTTATTTATTCCGGCGTTCGCGGATCCGAGAGGCTGCGCTCGCTCGCGCTACGTCCCGCTCGTTTGCCAGCCAATTTCGTGGGTGGATCGATTTTTCGCTTTGACATTGCTTCCAATTAGCGAGGAGAAAATACACACACGCGCGTGCGCGTATGTATATCGAGTTGCACACATTCGGCAATGACGTATGTATGTATAATTTTATCGACGAGGCGCATAGTTGTGTGTATGTGTGTGAGGGGGGCGGGGGTACGAGTGTTGGGGATATATAGCATCGGGAATGGAGCTTGGGTTTTATCGAAGCAAGAACAGGAGCTGTTGGCTCTTACCTTAAAGGCACGGAGCTCTGTTATTTCTCTTGTTGAATATCAATATATATATATATAGGGACAAGCGAACGGAGCAAATGCTGAGAATTGTTGGCTTCTAGGTGCTCGCATCGAAGCGAACGAGTCAATGCTGCTTTCGCATTCTTTCATTGCGCTCGTTTTCCTCTTATCTTAATTATACACTCGTTTATATACGGAGCAAAAACGTATATGTATTGGGTGTACGAGTATGACCACGGATTTTCCATAGATCATATTTTATCGTGGCGTGTGGTGAGTTTGATAATACCTGAAAGGTCTGCACGCAGCGGTCAAACGTAGTTGATGACATTTGACTGGAGTGTGAAGAGTTATGATTTTTATCGCACTGAAAATGTCTACTTTTGTACCCAAATAACGTAATTTGCGGACGTGCCCGTGCAGAAAGTTGTTGGGGAGTCCCCAGATCCTACCGGATGCCTATATAGTAGGGATTTGATAGAGACGCCGCATATAGGGAGTCCACGGTTGATTCCAAATGGATTGCGTTATTTCCCGATTTACGTCGTTTGCGAATTTTGTATTTGAATTTTTGACTGGAGTCCCTTGGATCTCCCAAAAAATATCCTGTTGCGATCCCGTGCATGAGTTTGTTAGGGAGCCCCAAGATGCACCCATATCTCTGCAGGGATTTTTTTAGGGATACCGCACATGGATCCTTATTGGGATCCAATTGGATTCTGCACTGTTTCCCGATGAACGACGTTTGAGAAATCTTACCACGTTCGAATCGAAAATATTGTGGAAAGCCACGAGAAAAACCTCGGCGTGTTGAAACATAACATGCCATGCTTCATGGGCGTGTGTGCGGTGATATTATGTCAAAGTGCAGTAAAATGAATAACAAACGAATAATAAAATTCAGTTATGTGATCCGAATGGATTTTCAAGGCATACTTTTAAGCGATTATACTTTTTTAAAAATAATATTTATACTATTTTAAGATTAAAATTTATACTTTTTACCGGATCCACTCATTTTGTGTATGTATATATTTTGTTTAGAAAATTCAACGTCCAGAATGCGATGGGATTCATCAAGAATCGTGTCGGATTCTGTGCGATAACTTGGCAATCCTTTAGAGTTCTAATTGGATTTCAATAGGGAATCCCAATCAGAATCCAATGAATCCAGAATCCGTACAAGTGTGACATTTTAGTATAGGGATCCAATGCGATGACCCATTGGATCCCTACCAGAAAGCAGGGACAAGTATGGGAATCCAATTGGATCCCTACCAATTTCTCGCACGGGTGTTACTACATTACGTTGTTCTCAAGAAAAGTGCAGCTGAAAGCCATCGTTGGCTTGTTGATACTAACGAAGAATCCATGATACATGCTCCAGTGGTAAGCATGTATCAGAAGTGGCGTCAAAGATTTGAAGAGCATAATTCCGATTCGGATGATAAACCGCATTGGAAGGCGCCCGAAAAAAATGTCCACACGCACCGTTGGGAGCATTACTGGGCGAAGACGCGTGTCAAATGGAATAAAGAATCGGCAGCAGCGGTAAATGTTACCAAGAAAGGATGTGCTTACGCCTGAATGCCACGAGATGGCCCGAATCCAAGAGATTTGGATGGCACACGAATTGGAAGCAGTTGGACCCAAAACAGCATGACGATATCAGACGACATATAGTATTCAAGTATCCGTTAAGGGGGGATTGTCTTTTTTTTTCGCAAAATTTACCGCTTTTTGGAATTTTTTTGTGAAGAAAGTATACAACGGAAAACTTGTGAAACTTGGCATATAGTTTTATTGATCTGTTTAATAAATACAAAAAAATTTTAAACAATTTCATCAAAAAATCCGCCCTCCCACCCCCCTCGACGCGCGATGGTCCTTTTTTGATGGTGTGCACGATTTTCTCAAAAACTATTCAACCGATTGCCTTCAAATTTGGGACAGAATGCTCAGCTGACATCCTTTTATCGTTTGACGAAGCAAAAAAGCAATACGTTTAATAGTTTTTTATTTATAACAAAAAATCGATCAATTTTTTTTCGAAAAATCGATACTTCAAGTTCAAAACGTCACCAAATCGTCAATTTTTTTTTCCCCTTCATCGAACGATAGCTATATGTGTCTAAAGTAAAATGCTTTTTGGGTTTTTGTTGCAGGATGAACGTGAAGGCTGTAATCGTGCACACCATCAAAAAAGGACCATCGCGCGTCGAGGGGGGTGGGAGGCGGATTTTTTGATGAAATTGTTTAAAAAAATTTTTGTATGTAGTAAACAAATCAATAAAACTATATGCCAAGTTTCACAAGTTTTCCGTTGTATACTTTCTTCACAAAAAAATTCCCAAAAACCGGTAAATTTTGCGAAAAAAAGACAATCCCCCCTTAAGAATTATCTAGAAGGAGTTAACTGGAAGATTCTACCTCATCCGCTATATTCACGTGACAATGCTCCCTCAGATTACTATTTGTTCCAACACATAGCATCGGCCCTTTCTGGAGGGTGGTTCAGTTCTTCTAAAAAATAAATAATTGGCTCGGGAGCTGGATTGCTTCAAAACCACTAGACTTCTACCAGCGTGAAATTCGTTCTCGGCCTGAAAAATAGGCAAAGGCTGTGGCTTCCAATGGAGCATATTTTGAATAAAGTAAGAATGATTTAGTATGCTTAAAATAATGTGTTGTTTTATAAATAAAAAAAATCGTAAAGGCATACTTGTACGTCCAATATAATATATTGGTTATACATCGGGTGTTTATACAAGGTATCCTGTTACGAATGGATAAGCCTGCAACTGTCGATAGGTCAGATCATGTCCCACTATATGCTGAAATTTCAGTTTAGTAAAAGTCCCACGTTTTTCGAGATAAAAATCATCTGCTTTTGGTTTTCCGCATGGCATTTCTACACATGATAACTTTTTTTTACCCGGTTTGTAAAAAAAAGACTCATGGTTATTTGTTTTATCTAGAAAAGTCTTCTTTTTAACCTTAAATGTTAAGGCCTTAGGCCACAGTAACGGGTATAAAATCATGTGCGAATTTACCAATTTTCTTTCGTATGAAAAAGTGATTCACTCATAAAATTAATTATACATCTATTTAATATGAATATCAAGCTGTTATAAAATATATTTTTTTTTGTTCGATGTACAAAATGACCGACTGCTAATATTTTCTTTTGTTATCTTTTTTTTGGCACCCCGCGGCGTGACATTTAGCATCCACAATTTTGTACCTAGTACGAAAAACAAAAATTCTCGTCAATCTACATTAAAATACCTACAAAAGTACGTATGGAATTAAAAAAATAATGTTTTATTCAAAAGTTGTAGGTATTTGAACTTAAGAAATGAATTTTCAGTGAAAAATTTCGTTATAACTGCTCATAAACTGCTAATAAAATGAAAAGTTTTCGGTAAGGCGTTACCCCCACTTGTAGCGCAAAAAAGGCCTTTTTCATTAATTTTTTTAAAGAAAACTACAAAACTTTTTTAATCGATCAATATACCATCTTAACGAACACATCTTGAAGAACTTTCAGTAATTTTTTTAATTGAAAAATGTTACATTGTTTAGTGGCAAATGGCCGTCAATGAAATAATATTTTTATTACACGGTTTGCGGTAACCAACATTGCGGCGAAGTGGATCATCTGAAGAAAAAAATGCGGATGGATTTAGTCAAATATAAGTATAAACTAGTCTTTAATCGAAGGATTTTAAAAAATATTCATTTTTCACAAAATGGCGGACAGTCAAAGTTAATGGTTCGATTTTAACGAAAAAAAAACGGCCGTTTTTGGCTATAAAACGGCCATTTTTTTCGAAAAAAAATCGAACGCTTAAAGACTACATTTTTCTGTATTAAATAAGCCTGCAAAATTTCAAGAAGATCGGTTCATTAGTGTTCGAGTAATCTTGGTCACCGACTTCAGAAATGCCATTTTGAGAAAAACGCGTTTAAAGTTTCTCTTTCAACGCGGATTCTTCTCTTTCAACGCTCATATCTCAGTCAATTTTGTTCGGATCGACTTGAAATTTTCAGGACATATTCTCAGATACTTATACTTCAAAAAAATGCAATAAAAAAAATCGATTTTGTTCAAAATCGCAAGTGGGGGTAACCCCTTAATCAGAAATTCCGTACGTACTTCTCTGCGAAATGCAATTAGGAACGTAGCTTTTAAATTTAAAGTAAATCGAGTGAAAATTGTTGAAGTTATTTGTCACGCCAATTGGAAAAAATATGTTTCGAGAAGTTTCGAGTAGTGGGCCATTTTGTACATCAAAAAAAATATATATTTTTTCTGACGGCTTGATATTCATACTAAATAGATGTCTAATTAATTTCATGAGTGAATCACTTTTTCATACAAAAAAAATTGTTACATTCACACATGATTTTATACCCGTTACTATGGCCTAAGGCCTTAAGGAAACTTTATCAAAAAATATCTTATGCAGAACTTTCATACAAACCAATTAAAAAGTTGCTTAGTTATTGTCGATTCAGTAGAAATGGCATGCGAAAAATCAAAAGCAGATGATGCTTTGAAAAAAATAGCATAAAGCCCAAAATCTCTAAAACCGTGGGACTTATACTGATCCGAAATTTCAGCACACAGTAGGACATGATTCGACCTATCGACAATTGCAGGATTATCCGTTCATAACATCCTGTATTGCCCGATTTTATCAACAACGTAATTTTTCGTTCTTTCATCACTAGCACTCATTTAACTATAATCTGATAAATAGATTATCTAAAAAAAAAAGAATTCCATCGTCGCCACGCCATCATCGACGAAAAAGGCCTTTATTATGTAGCGTCAATGGTTTCGACGGCAGACGTAACGAAGAAGAATTTCTTGGATTTTAGACATTTCTCAGGCTACACGCATCTCGGAACCTTCAACCACCCGTCTGCTGTTCCTTGCGCTTTTATTCTGCTCTCGCTATCCTTATATTCCCTTCGACCATCCGGTGTCCGACGAGTTTCAAGCCCGCGGCCTGAACCCACCACCCTATGGTTACGTCACGCCGTTAAAGTTTACCTTACAGCCGAATGGGAGAGAGAGGAAGAGGGAGAGCGTGGCCTAACAAGGTGCAGTTTTTACGGGTTCGCAACATAATTGGCCCTCTCATTTGCATAGATTCATGAGCTCGGAACCTCCGTAAGGACTTCAGCAAAGCCCAACGTAACGTCGCTCGAACATGCGGGAGAGTATATATATATATATATATATATATATATATATATATATATATATATATATATATATATAGAAAGGTGATTTTAAAGACTCGGAAGACCATTGTCGTAGTAACCCAGGGTCCCCATATTCGTCAATATGTAAAGGCCAATGACTTTGCAATTACGTTCGGATAGAGGGAAGGATATTTGAATGAAAGTATTTTCAAGAAACGAGTCAAAGATGCACTTTTCAATATTTTAGGAATACGTAGGTAACACAGTCAGGTGTGCTGCCTAACAGTACATGGATATAACGGGATCAATTATCGTTGTCACTTCTCTCTCTCTCTCTCTCTCTCTCTCTCTCTCTCTCTCTCTCTCTCTCTCTCTCTCTCTCTCTCTCTCTCTCTCTCTCTCTCTCGCTCTCTCGCTCTCTCGCTCTCTCTCTCTCTCCTCTCTCTTCTCTCTCTTCACCTTTAGATGAACTCAGTCGCTGAGGGATATCAATTCGTGAATCCAATAAGTGTCGAGCGATACTTATCCCTCGCATGCCCCACTGGGGTCCGAGAAACCCAAACAAAAAACGTAAAATCAATTTTTTTTCGCTTTTCTCGAGAGAAATATTATATTTTATATATATAATAATGTAATCGGCTCAATAGTTTTGGAGTAATCCTGCACGCCGATTTCGATACTGCAGTTTTGAGAAAAACGCGTTTGAAGTTCACGCCCGCTCCGAATCCGAGCGGTGAGGCACTGCGTTGACGGGCTGTAACGTTTGAATTTGTTCCAATTTCGCTTTGACACTTTGTAAAAATATTCCACATATAAGGCATTCTACGTCACTTCAGCCAGTAAAAAAAAATCCACAAATAATTTCGAAAAATCGAGTTACTTTATTGAAAAATATTCACCGAGTGTCGATATTTCTTTTTAATTTCTGACACTTTTTCTCGTTGATTACCATTTTTTAATATTTTTCCATTCACATGGCTGTATCTTTGGCAGGATTTGACGTATTTACATTCGTGAAAAACGAAAATGTGCGTCTTTTTATAGCCTTCCAGAAAAAAATTAATTTCGATTTTATTGAGCAAGTCGAACGTCCGTTTCAGGGCAAAATATGCAAAAATATTTTTTCCTCAAGGAAAGACGCTCGTTATTTAAGTTTTAAGAAGTTCCCCGAATTCTGAATACGAAAACCGGATTTTTGGTATTTTTATATTATGGGATTCCTAAACACCGTGAAGTAACAGCTATTTTAATTAAAATTTTTTTTCATTAATATTCGATTGAAGAGTTTGGAGCACTCGCTATATGTTTACCAGGTTTTTGAAATACATATGCCATATATGCCATATGTATTGGAGCCTTCGAGTGCTCCACACTATTCAATCAAATGTTAACAAAAAAAATTTTAATAATAAAAATAGCTGCTACTTCACGGTATTTAGGAAGCCCATAATATAAAAAATACCAAAAATCCGTTTTTCGTATTCACAATTCGGGAAAATAAAAAAAATTAAACAACGAGTTTCTTTCCTTGAGAGAAAAAATATTTTTGCATACTTTGCCCTGAAACGGACGTTCGACTTGCTCAATAAAATCTAAATTAGTTTTTCCTGGAAGGCTATAAAAAGACGCACGTTTTCGTTTTTTTACGAATGTATATACGTCAAATGCTGCCAAAGATACAGCCATTTAAATGGAAAAGTGTAAAAAAATGGTAATCAAGGAGAAAAAGCGTCAGAATTTTTTAAAAAATTTCGACACGCGGTGAATATTTTTCCATAAAGTATCGCGATTTATCAAAATTATTTGTGGATTTTTTTTTTACCGGCTGAAGTGACGTGGAATGCCTCATACATAGTTCTATCCATTAGAGAAAAAAAAAAGAAATCGATTTTTTTATCGTTGTAAATGTATATTCCGCCTTAAGGGGCCAGTCCACTTTGGAGCCACGAAAAAAGGCCATTTTCGCGATTTTTTTGAGGATTTTATAAAAGATATGAATATAAAAGTTGTTGGGCTTGACAAATAAAGTCTTGAAATACATTTAAAAAAAAATCTATTCATTTTTATTCATTTTTAAGTACAAAAACTATAGTTTAACGTAACGCCTCAAAAATAGATGGGCTAGGTAGCTCCATCACAACTCGGCAACGGCTTGTCTGAAACTAAGCAATCAAATTCCATTAGATTCAGTATGACACCAGCTACAAAATGACCCTCGGATATAAAGTTTTATCGAAAAATAAAAAAATGCCAGATGAAAAATGAAAAAAGTATCAAAAAACACTTTTTTTCGCAGTTTTTCGCAAAAAAAAATAGTAATAATCAAATTTTCAAAAACATCGAGGGTCTTGTTGCGAATCATGTTTACAATATGTGGTTCAAATATCAAGAGAATCGGTTTATTAGTTTTAGAGATACGATGGAGTTAGATTTTGAAAACGTTGTTTCGAGAAAAACGCGTTTGAAGTTTACACTATAAAAAACTCCTACCTAAACTCAATCGGCAATACCTGCACCGTACTAAATCCCTTCTGATTGCTCATCATCGTCGATGTCTTCAAGTCTTCCCCGTGCGGAAAACTGATAGGGCATCCCTAATAAAAATAAGGGCCTTTCAGGGCTTTCCTAGTGCTTTCCCTAGTAGGGATTTCCACAATGGGCCCTGACTTGGCCATTATCGGGATAAACTTGTAGGGATTTCCACAATAGGCCCAGACTTGGCCATTATAGAGATAAACCTGTGGGGATTTCCACAATAGGCCCAGACTTGGCCAGTATAGGAATAAACAAGTAGGGATCTCCACAATAGGCCCAGATCTGACTATTATAGCGATAAACCAGTATAAATAGCTTAGGCTACATGGTTGATGGTATTTCAATTATTCGAATCGATTATATACTTCGATCGAATAATATTATCGAACGCAAATTGGGAAAAAGCGTAAGGGCATTAGCGAATAAAAAATCAACGATGAACACAAATATGCAGACAAACATCGGACAGTATTTATTTATCAAATTAAAGAAACCTTTTACATAGATACAAACAATTACTCATGGTTTCACTCATACATGGAGTAATGCTAGCGCATAAGTGTGAACAGTCCTAACCGGTTTTCTCGACATTTTTATAGCAACTAATTTCCGCTCAATACTCATCATAGGGAAAATTATTTCTTTTGAAGACTTCGCTGATATTTCCCATTCATAAACTTTATCTGACTGTGTAGGATAAGTAAATGAATTGGTCTTTGTTTTCCAGATCTTTCCCTCAATGGAAATATATTCTAGTGATTCAGTAGACCTATATATTTTTTTTTATTTCTACTACACATCCATTCCTTAGAATGGATTATTTTTTGTATTAATTTTGTCATGGCAATTTGTCATAAAGGCTCACATGCAAATACGCAATCACATTTCTACGCGAGCACACATACATACACATGTACTCACGCCCACACCTATGCACATGAACAATTACATAAAAACAAATACAGATATACCCTGACGCATTTAACATACACGTCTATTCACTGATACGGATATTTTATGGCGCTGAAATGGTTATAATGAGGCGCCGTTGAGGCATTTTCAGGGCGCTAAAATGATTTTGATGAGGCGCCATTGAGGCAACTTATAAGGCCCCGGTCGTTGCGCCTTTAAGGGCCCTTGTTGACAAAGTGTGACCGGCCACTAACGGCCCTCATGTGGC
The DNA here is from genome assembly GCA_963210295.1 of Ophion ellenae. Classification (NCBI taxonomy): domain Eukaryota; kingdom Metazoa; phylum Arthropoda; class Insecta; order Hymenoptera; family Ichneumonidae; genus Ophion; species Ophion ellenae. The sequence continues at coordinate 40,195,781 of OY723392.1, forward strand.
TTCCAGATTAGGGCCCGAATAAAGTAAGGGGAATATTATTGGGGCCCGATCACAGCCCCAACTCAATTTCCGCACGGGTCCTTGCTTTCGATTTTTTGAAATTTTCAAAGTGGACTGGCCCCTTAACTTCACGTATCTGCACACCGAGGGAGAAGAAACCGAGTTAATATTTTTTCGCGTACGTTTGCCGAAAGGATGTTAAACGTGTGTTGCGGGAGTGATTGTATATATAAAGGCTAAAAGAGACGAGGATGGAAAAGGGAAAACAAATCACGGCGCGTGCCTCGCATACCAGACACTTCGCACCCTTATGTAAAGCGCTCTCTCTCTCTCTCTCTCTCTCTCTCTCTCTCTCTCTCTCTCTCTCTCTCTCTCTCCTTCTCTGTGACTCTCGAGTGGCACCCCTATATGCTTTCGGTATCTCTATACCTCGTATGCTTGTTCAGCAAGTGAGAGACAGACACAGAGAGAGAGAGAGAGAGAGAGAGAGAGAGAGAGGGAGAGAGAGAGAGAGAGCGCGAGAGAGAGCGAGAGAGAGAGAGAGAGAGAGAGAGAGCAAAGCCGTCGACAACGGGGAAAATATTTGTCGTTTAACCCCCTCCCCTTGTGTCACACTCACGAGACGTGCAAGCCTCCGGGGCTCGGTCCACAATGACACACACAGCCCCAGAGACGACATCTCCGGTGACACTCAAAATTCACACTCAGCTCCGTCCTGCTCGACCCTGCTCGTCGTTATTGCCAAAAGTTTCTCGATTTGCGCGCATTTATTTCATCCCCCGTCTGTACGTTTGAAATTCCGAAAAATTTGCGTCTCATCGTTCGTCACGAAGGCTCATTCTTTTTCTCCGCATCTATATGCATATCATTTAAACTCTTCGTTGACTCCATTTCGCTCCAGATTAATTCGACATAGCGCAAAGTCCTCACGGTTTGTCATTTGCGGAAATCCGTGATACTCGTCTTCGTTGATGAGCAAAAACGTCATCGTCGTTTCAATTCTCTCGCTTCATTGCGATGCGGCACGTTTGGCAATTAAAATTGCCGAGTTACGTATGTGTGACTTTAGGTGCATTTGTGTGCACACGCGTGTACGGTCGTCTGTATGGACTGTTGCGACCTCCGGGGCACAATTATACGGATTGCGGTAATGTCAGTGATTAAAAGAACCTAATGAGCTGCCATTAGAATAGGCAGTCGTTTTCTTGCCGCCGCTGGCGTGGTGGTGGTGGCATCACGCGCAACTGGCTATGTCTTTACGTTTCAAACAAACCTTGTGTGTACTTTTAACACGCATGTATATATATATATATATATATATATATATATGTGTGTGTGTGTGTGTGTGTGTGTGTGTGTGTGTGTGTGTGTGTGTGTGTGTGTGTGTGTGTGTGTGTGTGTGTGTGTGTGTGTGTGTGTGTGTGTGTGTGTGTGTGTGTGTGTATAAATATAAATTCATATATATATAAATACACACAGATTCGTTAGCAGGTTTATTGAGCTGTCCTCAAATTCCTTTCGGTTTCCAACTGTAAAATAAAGAGCGATTGATAATTTTTTTAAAATTTATACGTTTAATTTATAATCGATATAAATGTATTTATAATTTTTATCTTTAATATTTAATTTACATTCAATTTAAAATTATATTTGAACACAATATTTATTTGCTGATTAATATTAAGGGGTTGGCTACTGTGGTAATAAAAAAATCGATAGTCGCTTGAGACAGCTGCAATTGAAGAACAAGGGCCAACACATGGTGCAGGAATCGCAGAGTGTAGGTAAACTTATTATTACAACGATATAACTGCTAGTCAAATTTTAAACGCGTTATTCTCGAAACTATGTTCTTCAAAACGGTGTACACGATTTCTCGACATCTAATGAACAGAATTACTTGAAATTTGGTACACTTATTCAGTGTAATGATAGTTTATAAATTATATTTTTTCTTTTGAACATTTTTTTCATTAGTTATTAACAATAACGATGTGATTTTTCCTTGAAAAATCGAAAAGAAAACATTTTTTGTTGATAACTGAAACACGATAACGCGATAAAAGCTCGCCCAAGTCTCAGCCAATAATATCAATTTTACGGAAAAAAAACTGTTTTTTTTTTGTTGCAGATAACCGGTTAGCCATAATCAAATACACCGTTGAGCTCTTCACATTCAAAAGTTCTTCACGAGATTGTAAATAACTTCTTAAACTAATGATATTTTGTAATATAAACTATGAAATGAAAAACGTTTTATAATTTTTGCATATTTATAACTTCATTTTATAATTAATATAAATTTATTCATAAATGTTTGTATTTCGTATTTGATTGATATTTAATTTAATATAATATTTGAATGTAATATTTCATTGATAATGAATATGAATAAAATTGAACGATTAAACGAACTTACCTGTAAGTGATGTTTGATCGTAATTGTATGAAGCGCCTCTTCCGAAAGATCAGCATGTAGTACCCCTACTCGTTGCCTAAGTAACCACGTATACAAAGTCTATAAAATTTTGCCCATAGTGGGCTATGAATCCCTCCGCTTCCGCTGTTTCTTCATTACTTTAAAGTAGCCACAACCCTTCTGGGATATCTCTCGTAGGGAGATGGGTATATTAATTTTTATAACAATTGGGAAGGGACTCTGATCTTTCGGAAGAGGCGCTTCATACAATTACGATCAAACATCACTTACAGGTAAGTTCGTTTAATCGTTCAATTGTATTTTGCGCCTCTTCCTCAGATCAGCATGTAGATGTTTGAAGTTGTTGTGGCACAATCCGTTGTCCGCGTATGTTTTGAAAGAAGCCGATTGCCGAAATTATTGTTATTATTATCATTATTATTATTATTATTATTTGGTAGTCATCTTGTTTAACTATTCAGAACTGCCTGAGCAAATAAGGTTTTATCTTGGATAATTGGACGATTATAAAATCTAGCGAACGTCTGTGACTTTTGTGTCCATCCAACAGTACTTCTTATTAAATCAATACTGACACCCCTTGCTTTTGCAGCAGAAGAAGACGCGTGTCTTGCACTATGAGCCGAAAAAATATCCGTATCTATTCCACTTTTGTCTAGGGCTTTTTTCACCCATTTGCTTAAAGTTTGAGATCCGACTGCCTTATGGGGTTTACGCACCGCCACAAAAAGTGTCTCGCACGTTCCTCGGATCCTTTCAGTTCGTTCGATGTATGTTCTTAATGTTGTCGCTCCACATATGTTCTTATCTTTTTTAAACACTGGCAGAGTCAACAGGGGCTGTTTTCGATTTCGACCGGAGGTTTTAATGATATCAGGGATCTTAATGATTAAAACCCCTTCCTGCCACCTTATATTCTCCACGCGGATAAGAGCCAGGGTCTGCATTCTTTGACCCGTCACCAGCGCCAGTAGAGTAACGACCTTCATTGCAAGAACGTCCATGGGTAGGTTTTCATTGCTTCCTAAACTTTTAAGATAATCCAGGACGACTCGTGGGTCCCACGTAAAGTCATATTTTGCCCTAGCTGGGCGAGCTTCAGCTATTCCTTTGAAAAGCCTTCGAATATTAAAATCCTGTCCTATCTGCGGTCCAGCTATCAGTGATATTGCTGATCGAAGGGTATTGAGTGAACTGTACGCTGCCCCTTTCTGGAATTCTTCAGCCAAGGCTTTCAGAACTTCTGTGTTCGATGGTTTGAATGGGTCGATGTTTTCCTTGTTGCAAAAAATCCACCATTTTTTTAAAGCACTGTCGTATTGTTTGAGCGACGATTTCCGTATTGACCCGATCATGATGTCGCGTGCCTCTGCTGGAATATTATTTATCTCGTAGGCTTTCCACAAACAATTCCGGCCACCAGGGTAAGTTGTTTCCATAATGGGTGTGGATCTCTGTTGACGGATAATAGCATTGATTGCTCAGGAGTTAACATAACGATTTTGCTTACAAGAAGGGATTGGAATCGTGGGTACCACGGTTGTGCTGGCCAATTTGGTACAACCATAATGCCCGTTGCTCCTTCTTCCTTTACCTTGCGCAATACTCGTAGCACGAGAGCGAAAGGAGGGAAAGCATAGAAGAGGGAAAACTGTGACCAATTAATCGTAAAGGCATCTACTGTCTCGCTTTTAGGGTCTCTGATCCAAGACACGTAACGTTCGCATTTTGCATTAAGACGAGAGGCAAACAGGTCAATCTCAGGTTGTCCAAAAGCTTCTATTATTCTTCCAAAGGCCCATTTAGCTAAACTATACTCCGTTTCTCTTTCCAATCGCCGAGATTCGAAATCCGCCTCAATATTATCTTTCGTGTTGATATACGATGCTAACAAACCAATCTTGCGTTGTTCACACCATTCCAAAATTTCTGTCGCTAGGTTATTTAGACTCTCAAAACGTATGCCGCCCATTTTATTGATATATGCAATGGCAGTTGTATTGTCAAGCCGGAGGAGAATATTACATTCCCTTTCGTGTCGCACGAAGCATTTTAAGCCGAAGAAGGCCGCTTTCAATTCTAGGAGATTAATGTGGGATTTCTTCTCTTTCAGGCTCCAAAAACCGTGCGTTCTATTGTTTCCACATACAGCGCCCCACCCCGAAAGAGATGCATCGCAGAAAATTTCGTAACGGAATTTTGGAGTCTCGAACGAATTAGAGGGTGAGCGTATGGCTCTTTGCCACCAGACGAATTCAGGCTGTAATGATTTTGGAATTCTCATGACGCTATTGTAACACCCAAAGTTAGTTTCTAGAGCTAGAAATTTGGCTCTTTCAAATTTTTTGCTGTGGCCTAGGCTATATTTTATTGCCGGGGAGCATGCAATTAACGCGCCAATAAACTCGGCAAGCTCTCGAATTTTACAGAACATTTTTCGTTGAAATTTCTGAATAGAATCTCCTATTTTTTGCCTTTTACTTTCTGGGAGTTCTAAGGTCATTTGTTCCGTGTCGAAGATGAACCCTAGGAATTGGCAGCGTTTCTTGGGTGACAATTGACATTTTCTTTGATTTAAGATGAAACCCAGTCTTTCCAGGCTTACGCAAACTTCTTGCACATCTTTCCGACATTTTTCATAGGTATCGCCAATGATTAGAAAATCATCTAAATATACTACTAAAAGGAGGTGTCTTTTCCGTAAGTATGTTGTTACTGGTTTCAGCAGTTTCGTGAAGACGTATGGAGCAGTCGCTAGGCCGAAAGGTAAACACACGAATTCGTACAATTTCTTGTTAAACGAGAACCGTAAGAATTTTCTATCGCTCTCCGCGATGGGCACCGTATAGTATGCATCCGTTAAGTCGAGCTTTGCGAGAAAAGAATCTTTGCAAATAAGATTAACCGCCGTCTTTCTATCTTCTAGTTTGAAGTGCTCGGTACGGATAAATTCATTCAGTTTTTTTAGATTGAGAATAAACCGATCTTTCCCATCTGGTTTTGGGACAAGGAATACGTCTGAAATGAATTGTCCCTTAGTTTGGCGACATGGCACAATAGCACCCTTTTTTAGCAGGTTATTAATTAGTTCGCCTAATTTTCTTTGTTCCGTTCTCGATTTTGTGGTCTCCCGAAAACTTTTCTGGACTGGTCGCTTCTCGAAAGGAATCTTATAACCTTTAATCCATGATAATATTAAACTATCGGACGTTATATTAGTCCATTCTTGCCAAAAGGAACGTAGTCGGCCAGCAATAGGACTTACAGGGCTATTTACCACCTGCGCCGTGGACGATTCTCCTGTCTGTGAGTCGATCGCCCGTTGTCCTCCCGTTTCCGAATTCCCGAGAGGTTCGGAGACCGCTGATAGCGTCGCGATTGTTTCTTCCCGCCCGATTCCATCGTCTGACGCTGTACTCTCGATGTGCGACGGAGCGGGGCTCGGAAGTTTTTTGAATTTTGTGCAATGAATGGCTTTCGTGATATTCGTAGATCCTTTGATGCGCTTTCCAATGTCTTCGCAGCCTTTACCCTGTCTTCGATCTGTTTCCCGAATAGCCATTCGTCTGGAGCTGATGCGCTGAGGACGTCCTTAAACGACGTATTGATATTCGACAATATCAAACTTCGACGTATCAGGGATTCGTCCCGTTGTAGGTCTGCCAGAATGCGTCCTGCATCGCTTAGTTTCTGTAAGAGCACCATCTCATCTCTTGCTCCATTGATGACATTGCGAAAAACGATTCCTACGGCAGCTATAGCCGCTGCAATCTTCTTTTGCTTTATGACAATTCTTTCGTCTCTTTTGGTGGCACTTTCATTCAGAGCTGCTTTAACCTCAGGGTTAACTGCCGGGGGATCAATGAAGGCAGCATTTTCTGGAGGCGGATATTCGTTGAAGATCGTATCACGATCCTCGGATGGTAAGCCATTCTTTAATATCTCTTCCCAGCGAACCATTAACTCATTCGGTATCTTGGGCGCGAATTCGCGGGTCACCGTTAATCTTTTTCCCATAATCTCGACAATGCGTGGGTCCAGATTTTCGTTGGGCGATTCTGTCACATTTTCCGAACTGTCGACATTACCAGTTACCTCTTTAGTTTTGCACTGGAATTCTGGTGATACCTGGTTAGCCAGCTGGGACGTCAAGGCCTCACTGGGAACATCCGACTCTCCAGAGAGGACGCTAACTTGGTCCTTCTTGTGTCGATGATTTCGATCCGAATGGGATTCTCGACTGTCCTGAGAACTCCACTCTTCCGAGGATGCTGTGCTTGACTCGTGATGGCGACCTGACATCCCGTAAAATTATGGGGATAAATATCGGATTTTCTGTTTCGGTTACAGCCTATTTGAACGACTCCTTTATTGGCAAGGATGTATATCGCCCAGAATGTCGTTCGTATTTCGCCAGGGTGAACTAAGTACAGTCTGCATGGGCTGCGCCCTTCCTCATTCCGGTTAGACCTTCGTGAGTTGCGTATTTTGTCGAGTTCGTCCGTGGGTTAGAGCCCAAACGAACTACTGCTTCTTTGCACGGGCTACGCCCTTCCTCAACCAGGTTAGACCCTCGTGAGTTGCAGATGCGTGAAGAGTTCGCTGATAGGTTAGAGCCCATGTGAACTGTTCTTCTTCTTGCACGGGCTGCGCCCTTCCTCATTCAGGTCAAACCTTCATGAGTTGCCGATTCTCTTAGAATTTCTTTGACGATCGCTCGTTAGGTTAGAGCCCACAGGAGCGTTCTTATTTTCCTTCGCACAAGCTATGATTCTCCATCTTCAGAATCGATTGGAAAAAAGTTTGTGAAAAAAAAGAAAAAACCGTATACTTACGTCGCTTCCGTTTTTTCCCCTGCAATCGCTCCAATCGCCGAATTCTTTTTTCCAAACGTTCTTCGTAGCTTTCTGATTCGTCAGAATGTCTTCGCCGCTTTCTTCCCATTTTCTGTCTTCAATATTTGAGATTTAACGCGGACAACACGTGGTGTCTTTCAGCACGAGAAAAAGAATGAAGAAACAGCGGAAGCGGAGGGATTCATAGCCCACTATGGGCAAAATTTTATAGACTTTGTATACGTGGTTACTTAGGCAACGAGTAGGGGTACTACATGCTGATCTGAGGAAGAGGCGCAAAATACAATCATAAATTTATTTCTCGCTTTATAAAAATAATTCTATTCACTACGTATATATATATCAATAATGTTTTAAGATTATAATTATCCACAATAGGAATATTCTACGTATACATGTATCGGGTTGTCCGAAAGTTTCTTTCGATTTTCAACTACGAAAAAATCAGCGGAATTTTCGTTATGAAAAAAAAAATTATTGTTGCATCGAACAATTCTCTTGTGTCTTTATCCAGGCTTACAACATTCCCTAATCACCACCCGCGTACCACTTCAAACCACCTTCAAACTTCCGCTATAAGGCAAATGAGACGAAAAAGGGGTCCAGCTTCAACGAAACGATTGATTGTAAATTTGGCATTTCGTGTCTCACGAGTTTTCAGATTATTTGGCGATGGCCGAGCTGGCTTCAAGGGTAAAGAAAAAGGGTGAGAAAATAATTAACTTTTGTCATCATAGATGACTACAAGCCGTTGCAAAAAAATCGCCGATGCTAAGAACGATTATGTACAACTCGGGTGCGCGAAGTGATCTATCGATTTTAGAGGGTGGCTTCACAACCAACTCTTGCTTGACGAGACGATGAAAGGGGGTATTTTCATCCCCGTTATCAATTCGGGGGTCGTTATTCGTTCCGCCCACCGCATTGAAACGCGTGGCGAAGATCGATGCTTGATACGGGACGAGCATGGCCTTATGACTTGAGGGTTACACGAGACGCTTCTCGTCTTTTGGAAGGGTCGTAAAACGAAACGACGCAGACAAACCCTCTGTCGCGCTCTCTATCTACCTATGTACCTAAAGGGTGTCTCACAGTGACCCGACATTTTAATTTATTAATAAAACGTATTATTTATTTAAGGGGTTACCCCCACTTGCGATTTTGAAAAAATCGATTTTTTTTATTGCATTTTTTTGAAGTATAAGTATCTGAGAATATGTCCTGAAAATTTCAAGTCGATCCGAACAAAATTCACCGAGATATGAGCGTTGAAAGAGAAGAATCCGCGTTGACAGAGCGTTGACAGAGAAACTTTAAACGCGTTTTTCTCAAAATGGCATTTCTGAAGTCGGTGACCAAGATTACTCGAACACTAATGAACCGATCTTCTTGAAATTTTGCAGGCTTATTTAATACATAAAAATGTAGTCTTTAATCGTTCGATTTTTTTTCGAAAAAAAATGGCCGTTTACAGCCAAAAAACGGCCGTTTTTTTCGTTAAAATCGAACCATTAACTTTGACTGTCCGCCATTTTGTGAAAAATGAATATTTTTTAAAATCCTTCGATTAAAGACTAGTTTATACTTATATTTGACTAAATCCATCCGCATTTTTTTTTCAGATGATCCACTTCGCCGCAATGTTGGTCACCGCAAACCGTGTATGTAAAAACATTATTTCATTAACGGCCATTTGCCACTAAACAATGTAATATTTTTCAATAAAAAAATTACTGAAAGTTCTTCAAGATGTGTTCTTCAAGATGGTATATTGATCGATTAAAAAAGTTTTGTAGTTTTCTTTTTAAAAATTCATGAAAAAGGCCTTTTTTGCGCTACAAATGGGGGTAACGCCTTAAAAGGTACGAATATTTTTATTTCCATACAAGGTACAAACATGGAGGTTATGTGTGGAATACAATATCCGATAAATGGCGTAATGGCGTGGACTTGGAAGACATATTTTTTCAACAAGATGGCGCAACCTGTCGTGCGATTTGACTTTTTTCTTTGGGCAGTTCTGAAAGGAAAAGTGTATGCCAATGATCCACAGACAATTCGGTGCTCGAGGACGCAATTGGACACACCATTAATTAAATTATTCCCCAATTATGCCAAAATGATATTGACAATTTCGTCAAAAGGGTGAACATTTGCAAACAGGGACGAGGCGGCCATTTATCGGATATTGTGTTCCACACATAACCTCCATGTTTGTACCTCATATTAAGGGGTTACATACAGTCAGGAGGCCCAAAAAGATCGATTTTTCAAGAATTTTTCTTGAGAAGACCTTTACATCTATTAACGTATAAATTTCTACACATATTATGGTAACTTTTAACTGTATTTTAACATTTTTTATTTGTAAAAATAATTATTTTGAAAGCTGCTATAGCTGATCGTCGGAACCACTTCTAAAAAAAGGCGTCTTGCGGTGAACACGATATCTCTGGACTGGATCATCTAGAATGAAAAAACCAAAAATATTTCGTTAATATAATGGATTATCTTGTAATTGATCGGAGGAATAAGCAAAGGAATAATTTTTGATAAAATGACGGCTTCTAAAGAAAAATCGATTTTTGACAAAAGTTTAGGCCTTAAATTGTTGATAAAATGAAAAATATTTATCGGTGAGAAAAATCCTTCGATTAATTACTAAAAAATATACTTGAAAAGATTGTGTTGAAATTTGAGACTGATCGGTTCGGCCGTTTCCGAAAAATATTGCTCACTGGCTTTAAAAATACAGTTTTGAGAAAAACGCGTTTGAAGTTTCAAAAGCACTTTCGAACGCTCTGACACGTTATTACAAATGTGCGTGTAACTTCGAGAATATTCTGTGTGTATTTAAATACATGTACATTACGAAACATTTTTTTGGTAAGTATTTACAAGAGGGGTGCCAGCCCTGATCTGCTCCAATTTTTTTTCACGTGTTCGGGGCTATTCTGCAGTATGAAAATATGTTTTTTATGATGGGGTTTTGTGCCACTTTTGTGTCGGGAAAAAAATTTCATAGATTTGTCCTATAATTTCAGTATTACGGTTAATGAGGTTGCTAAATCCGAATCTGAAATCAGATTTCCAAAATTCAAAATGGCAGATCCAATATGGCGGACGCAAAGTCGAAAAATGGTTCAATTCCGACGAAAGTAAGTACATGAAAGTAAGTCATGATTTTCGTGGTCACTGAATCCGAATCTGAAATCAGATTTTCAATATTCAAAATGGCGGATCCAATATGGCCAAAAATGAGAAATTTTGAAATTCCAAAAATACAATAAGAAAAATTGGAATACGAAAAATACGATTTTAAAAAAAATATAAATACTAAAAACAAATTTAAAAAATACAAAAAGCACCAAAAAAATTCAAAATACAAAAAGCACAAAAATTTTATTTAAATACAAAATCGAGTCAACAACCGCCACGTCCGCGATTGGTGACTCTGGGTTTGCGGGATTCCGAGAGCGGGATATAAAACCAAAAAACTATTCTTTTGCATTTTTCACTATAGATAATTTGTCATAAATGGTTTGGTACATTTTCATTCGTCATAATGTATCAGAGCTTCAGATACTTAGAGTCAGGACTGAAATTCGAAATTCGCAACCGCAAACATCTAAAGATACAATTTTCCTCGAAATCCAACTACTTTTCGAATTTTCTCCCGCCATATTGGATCTACCATATTGAATTTCAGAAATCCGATCTCAGATTCGGATTCAGCGACCTCAAAAACCATCACATATTGACATTCGTCGAAACCAAACTATTTTTCGAATTTGCGTCCGCCATGTTGGATCTGCCATTTCAAATTTTGGAAATCCCATTTCGGATTCGGATTCAGCAATCTCGAAAACCATAAGGCACTTACTTTCGTCGGAATCAAACTATTTTCAGAATTTGCATCCGCCATATTTGACCCGCCATTTCGAATTTTGGAAGTCCGATTTCAGATTCCGATTCTGCGACCTCAAGAACGATGATTCACCAAATTACAGTCAAATCGATGTAGTAAAAACATGTTTTTTTTTTCATGCCCACATATGTGTCAGGACACAAAATTGGCATGACTTTTTTCCCCCCATATGTGTATCACTAACAGTGAAGGGGTTAAGAAAAAAAATATTCCCGGAAAATGTTCGATTTTTTAAATACGTTTGTTTGGGTTTTTTTGGTGATATCAAGTGGGTCAAATGACAAACCCACGTCATTTGACCCACTTGATGTCACCAAACCCGTTTCCTCCATGCCTTTAAAAAAGTTTAAAAAAAAGCGTTTGGGGGTTGAAGGGTTGAAATTGTCTTCCCCCGACTTAAATATTATAAACAAAGTGCTCTGAAATACATCGACTCGGTACAAAATTTCTAAACCCCTTTTCTAGCTGGAGCCCCACTTACGTAAATATTTACCTTTTTTTTATTCGATTTTTCGTTTTATTAACATATTAAAATGTCAGGTCATTTTCAGACACCCTATATGTCTGTATGTATCTATCTATCTTTCTATCTATATATATATATATTTATATATTTATATATATATCTTTTTCTCTCTCTCGCTCCCTCGATGCGCCAGAGAGCACTGTAAAATAGATCGCACAAGAGAAGCGAAAAGAAGAAGAATCTACGACAGCCACCGAGGAGTCCGTGAGAACCGAGGAGGGAAAATGAAATCTCGCGTGCCACGAACTCTCGCCAGCTTGACACGACGACGTCCTGACAAATCAAGCTGAAAATTGAATTCTGGAGACTGCCACTGTACAACACACACGAGGCGTTTATTCCTTTTAAAAATACTCTCCAGGATTCCTACTGCGTATAGCACAACTCCGGAAGAAACAGAGCCCAATAACGCTAACAATAAAAAAATACAAAAATAAAAAAGCTCTTGTAAGGAGAACGGAGCGCTGGTCCCATTTGTCAAAAAAAATTGTACCCTCGACTCCGTATAATTCAAGAAATATCTTTCACGCTGATATTGTCTCCATAATCAAACGTACGTGTAATCAAAGGTCGCCGAGAGTCGAGAAAAAAAAGTACCTGTTAATTGTTCAACCCTATTCGAAATAAAATTCTCACTTTCCCAAAATTGACATTTTTGCAGTAATTGTTTACAACAATTCAATTCTATGCTTTCCGAAATTCAATTGGGCGGACATATTAAGAAGTGTGTAAAGTGTATCGCTGATTTTTTTCAATAAAACCCGATCGAAGGGTTGTTAATGACAGGTGGATGAAGTACTGTCCGGGTCAAATTGACCCAGTGTGTCAAACTCGTAGCCAAACATAAGTGGGTCAACGAAGAGTTAAGGGAGGACACCACTGTGGCGGGCCGAAAAAAGTCGTTTTGTCCGAACTTTTTTTGTCTACTAGATTATTTATCTGGGATTTCGAAAAAAGGTATGTTATAAGCATACATTGAACTTTTTTTTGTGATTTTTTTGGAAACAATTACAAATTGACGACTTTATTAAGGTATAATAGAACTTCTGTATAAAAAATGTGATCAAATTGAAGAATAAAAATGAAAAAGTTATATAATTTATATAAATGTAGTTCTCGTTGGAAGTAATAGGTGCGCAACTAAGTTTCTGATTTTCACACATGGATGGCGCTAGCGACACATGTAGTCTGCATACAGGTATGAAATTGGGTGTCTTCATAGATTGGACGTCTGTTAAGAATACCCAGTCATAATATAAACAAATATCGCAACACAACGACCTTTTTCTAACCTCGCAAATGTCAAAGTTTGTGCCAAATAAACAGCATTTGCGGGAAGCATTGCTTTTCTGCTTCAACCTAAAAAAAACAGCAGCTGAAGCACGTCGGTTACTTGAGGAGGCCTACGGCGAACATATACCACCAAAAACAACGTGTGAAGATTGGTTCAAGCGGTTCAGAAGTGGCGATTTTGAGACTGGGGACAAGGAGCGCTCGGGAAGACCGCAAACATTTGCGGACGGCGATCTGCAAGTGTTATTGGATGAAGATGACACTCAAACAGAAGATCAACTTGCCGAGGCATTGAATGTGACTCGGCAATGTATTTCGAAACGTTTGCACGCCATGGGAAAAATTCATAAGGAAGGAAGGTGGGTGCAGCATGAGTTGACTGAGAGACAAATGGAAAATCGAAGAGCCACTTCCGAAATTTTGCTTTTGCGGCAGAACAGAAAGAGTTTCCTGCATCGAATTGTTACCGGCGATGAAAAATGGATATATTTCGAGAATCCCAAACGCAGAAAATCGTGGCTTTCACTTGGCGAAGCGTCAACATCGACGGCACGGCCAAATCGCTTCGGAAAAAAGACAATGCTCTGCGTTTGGTGGGACCAGAAAGGAATCGTGTACTATGAGCTGCTGAAACCGGGCGAAACTGTCAATGGGCATCGCTACCGACAACAACTAATCAATTTGAACCACGCATTGCTCGACAAACGGCCGGAATGGGACACGAGACACGAACGTGTGATATTGCAGTACGGCAACGCTCCGTGCCATCGCAGTTCCATCGTCCAGGACACCATAAAAACACTGAAACGGGATCTGCTACCGCGCCCGCCGTATTCGCCAGACCTGGCCCCTTCAGACTATCACTTGTTCCGGTCGATGGCGCATGGCTTGGGTGGGCTACACACTTGGCCAATTACGATGCAGTACAAAATTGGTTGGACGAATGGTTTCTGTCCAAAAACGCGTCTTTTTATCGTCGCGGTATTTATGAATTGCCAAAGAGATGGCAAAAATGTGTAAATAGCGAGGGACAATACTTCGAATTAACCATTTTCTGTATTTATCTCGAAATTTCCGGAAACTTAGTTGCGCATCTAGTAGCCTGTGGTCGAAAAAAAAATTCACAAACCGACAGGTGTAGAAGAAAAAGTGTAATTTTTATTTATATTCGGGGGCTTAAAAAACACAAAACTTCGAAAAAAAAAAGGAAAACAACTACGTACAACGACGGCTACTGCAATTACGGAAATGTTGGTTTCTGTCAAAAACGAAATTGTGAAAAATGTTTAAAAAAAATCACGTGTTATTATAAGCATACATTGAACTTATTTTGTGTAAATTTTTATTGGCAAGAATTACAAATTAACGACGTTATTCAGGTATAATAGAACTCCTGTATAAATAATGTGATCAAAGTGAAAAATAAAAAAGTTTTAGAATCTGTATAAATGTTGTTGTCGCCGTGAGCAATTTTTATTTCTATTCGGGGACTTAAAAAACACGAAATTTCGAAAAAAAAAAGGAAAGCAACCACGCACAACGATGGCTACCGCAATGACGGAAATTTTGGTTGTTGTCAAAAACCAAATTATGAAAAATGTGAACTTTGTTCACATATTCTCTAATATGTATACATTGAGAAAATGCAAAAAAAATCGATTTACCATCCGTCACAGTGGCGTCCCTCAAGAATAATTTAAAAAAACTAAGCTCTCCTCGCCTTCAACAAGGAACGCACGCGTACGTCTCACTTTCGCAAGATTTTTTTCGCAAAATCGTGCAAAAACAAAATAACCATAAAGCCAATGAACACGCAATTTTTTTTATCTCTCAATCTTCTCGTTTCCTTCGCTTCCCCCGGCTGCTAATTAGCTCTAAGACGAGCCTAAGGAGCGCGCTCGTTTGCACGATAAATCGTATGAATTTCCTAAAGTAGAGAAAAAAAAATGAAACAACAAAAAAAAACGTTACGTATCGGCAGGAGCATTTCGCTGATGCTTCGCAGCCGTGCGTTCTCACACCCCGAAGAGGAAAGGAAAAACACGATGTGATCCGGGATGTGTACGCGTCAAGGAAATCGTAAAGTGTGAGCTATAATGTATACGGTTATGCAGACAGTACGTGCGTACGCACACGTATACGAATAAAGTGAGGATCGAAGCAGCGGCCGACGAAGCTTTGCATTTTTTTTTTCCGTGAAAAGTCGAGTTGAGAAGTATGTAGAGCGTGTATATATGGTCTGCATGTACGTATAGTGATGTAGTACACCGAGCGTTTAATTAACTTATTTATTCCGGACTCGCGCGCGTACTCGATGTTCCTGGCCCTAATTAAACGTGAACTGTAACACCTTCGAACGTAGTCACTGAGTACACACTGCTATACAGGGTGACGATTATAAGAAAACCGTAGGTTTTCTAATCACCTACCGCGGGGATTTCGCGATCATGAAAAATATGATTTCTAAATTTTCGAGTTCTGTTGAAAAAAAATGTATCGTGTATTTTTATGGTGGGTAGTATTTGTCAGAAAAATTGAGCATTCTGGAAAAAAAATACAATTCCATTTTGAGTGCAGCAGTATGGAGACGAAACTCCGAATACTAGACATGAAAAAAACCGTTTTAGGGAGGATGCCACTGTGTTTGTTTGGTTACAATTTTTTTTGTCTACTACATTATTTATTTGGGAGTTGGAAAAAAGATATGTTGTTAAGCATACATTGAACTTATTTCGTGTAAATTTTTATTGAAAAAAATAAAAAATTAACAACATTATCGAGATATAATAGAGCCTCTGTATAAAAAATTTGGTCCAAAGGCCGGTTCGATTATTTGACAATGGTTGGTCTGAAAAAAAAGAAATAAAATAGTTTAATAATCTATATAAATGTAGTTCTCGTTATTTGAAGCCGTTATTTGAGGAAAAAAATCCATATAGAGCTTTTGTATAAAAAGAGAGAGAAAGAGAAAAATCCAAATAGCTGTATAAATTTGCCTTTGGGTAAAAAAAATCCAAATAGATTTGGATAAAATTGCCTCTGTATAAAATTGTACAGAATATAAATTTGCCTCCGTGTAAAATTGTACAGAGTATAAAATTGCCTCCGTATAAATTTGTATACAGCGGCAATAAAATAAAGGCTGGTGTATAAAATTGGTTGCATAAAAAAGGCCGTATAAAATTTTATCTGCATAAAAAAAATCCAAATAGATTTGGATAAAATCGCCTCTGTATAAAAAGAGAGAGTAAAAAATCAAAATAAAGCCTCTGTATATAAAATGTGATCCAACGGCCGGATCGATAACTTCACAATGGTTAGTCTGAAAAACAAAAATAAATATGTTTTATTATCTATATAACTGTATTTCTCGTTGCAGTAGGCGTTATACGAAAAAAATCACAACATGGCGGGCGTTCAAAAAATAGTGTTGTTTTGATGAAATTTTTACTTTTATTCGGGGGCTTAAAAAAACAAAATTAAAAAAAAACGGCCGCATCCAACAATAGCTACTGCAATTGCGAATTTTTCAATTTCAATCCAAATAGCTCGAGTCGTGATGCCGGCCAGGTCGAGAAAATTCGTATCGAGAAAAACGCGATTGAAAGTTTTAATATACGTAAATCGTTGCGCTACCTGGTCTCACTAAATCCTCTGCAACTTCGTCAATTTTCAATATTTTAACTTGAATATTTTTTCACATATTCTTGAATATGTATACTTTGAGAAAATGCATCAAAAATCGATTATTTTGACCCGTCACTGTGGTGCCCCGCCTTAAATGGAATTGAATTTCATTCATTGACTTCAAAATGCATCTTTGATCATTTATCTCTCGCTGACGGGATACACAAAAAGAGTTTTTCACGTGCATTTCGTATTCGAAATTTAATTATCTTCATGCTTCTGTACTCAAAATGGAATTTTGATTTTTTTCCACGATGCTCAATTTTTTCAGGCAAATACAACTGCTAAATATGGCATCACAAAAATATGCTGTATTATTTTTCGAAGAGGACTTTTGATGAACCATTAAAAATTATAATTTTCTCAGTCGCCAAATCTCCGCGCAGGACCCTTAAAAACCACATAGCCACCTTACAATTGTCACCCTGTATATGAATATATATTGACGATTGGCCAACAAGATTCACGTGCAACTGGAGTGCACCGTGCAGATATAACTGCAACTTCGATGCAGTCTCGACGTTCGGTGCGCACGAACGTACCAAAAGATCCGATAAGCACGGAAGAAAGAGAGAGAGAGAGAGAGAGAGAGAGAGAGAGAGAGAGAGGGCGTAGGGTGCAAGAAAGCGATCGTTAGTGAATGGAGCAGGACTCTTTCCATTTGTCCAGTGCCTGGAGTGAGCGCAGGAAAATATACGTATACAATCGAAAAAAAAAGAAGATGAATAGGAAGGAGGGATCTTGAAGCACAAAAATTTGCACTGGATACGATCGAACCCGCCAGGGGAGGGAGACAATAACGACGTTACAGCGGGAGGGAAAAATAGCGAGGGAAAATTAATTTGGATCGAGAATTCATTAGGCATAAGTGTGAGGAATAGACGAGAGAAGTAAGGAATAAAAAAAAATGCCCTTGTGAAGTTAATTTGGATGAAACTCCAGTTCATTTCACTTAGGTGGGTTTGTATTTTAAGGGGTCTTCTCACTTTGGACGCTAAAGAAGGCTATTTTCATGCATTTTTGTGATGGGTTTATATTATAGATATTGACATAAAAGTTATTACACTTAAGGGGGAATATCAGTGTGAAAAAAAATTGATTTTTTTGCTTAAATAGATAGTTTTGACCTTTAAGAATATGCCTACAAATTTTCAAAACAATATTCGACTTAGAAGTATTCGAAATTGGCGCCAAGCGTCGACGCTTTCAGAGCCGTCTGTACGGGCCTTTCTATGCTTTAAACGTGTTTTTCTCGAAACCATGTTTTTTGACCTGGTTGACAGCATAACTCTGTCAAATGTTGTCCAATCGACTCCATTCAAAAAGAAAACTTCAGAAAACTTATCGCTATCGTCGCATCGTAGAGTTAAAAAAAAATTGTTTACTTTTTTTTTATTAATAATTTACTATTTATTAAGTACAATTTACTATTTTCGTGTAAAATTTGATTTTTTTTTAATGGCCGCCATTTTTTTCTAATGGAAATTTTCAAAATTCCTACGATGCTGCGATAGCTATACTATTATAATTTAATAAACTTTTTGAATTTTTCATTTTACATGCTTGCTGTGGCACTTATGCTGTCAACCGTCGGGGAGTCTTTTTTGAGACGCCATTTTGCGACCGCTCCTCTGCTTAATAAAATGTACTAAAAATAAAAAAATAAAATTTCCTCGTATGCTTCATTACTTCAATAATTAATACACAAAATTTCAAATAATTTGATCGAGCCGTTTTTATAAAAAAAAAACCTCATTTTTCGGCCTGTCACACTTATATTCTCCCTTAATAAATACACTTTCGAAAGACATTGAAAAAAATTTGGTTTACGAATTTATGGGACCCAAATAAACTTTGAATACGTTTTTCTTGAAACAACGTTTTTCGACGGCGTGTTGATAAAATCGTCGAATCTACTGAACCGATCCTTATGAAATGTTAACCACATATCCTTTACAACTATAGCTATAGCGCATATCAAGGATTTTTTAAATTTTGACATTTACTATTTTTTTGCCAAAAACGGTGAAAAAAACACGTATTTGTTGTTGTTTTTTTTCGAAAAATGTCCGCCATTTTGTTATTTTTGCATATGTCAAAAATCGTATGATATGAGCGATAGCCATTAAGGTCTTATATAGGCGATTTCGCCAATTTTCGAAGGTACTTTTCTAGACGCGGTTAAAAAAAATGACGCATATATTGACAACATTTTTTTTACAGATCATTTATGCACATGGTTAAGTATATGTAAAAAAAATCAGAAATATCAACAAACGGCGGAAATATAACATAATGAAGCAATGTATTTTTTTTGCGCGCGCGTTGATGGTGAAAGTTCTCGGTATCGATGTGGGTGTCTGAAAAAAAATGAACATATTTATAATTGCATAATGAATGTATCTTCAGTGTGAACCAACAATATTATTTGAAAAAATTATTATACTAAAAATTCGAAACTTAAATTTTTTACTCAATTTTCTGTCGGTATTCTATTTTTATATTTTTTTCGTGTCATTGAAATTTTGGTTTCTGTGGTTCACACGATAGGTGATGATACTAAGAATATGTTGTAAAAATTTCAAAGCGATCTAAACCTTCGTTCAACAGTTAGAACTTTCACAAGGTTCAAAAAAGTAAATCGTGGAAAAACGGCTTGGAAGTCGGCGGTCGGGCGCACCGCGCGGCATCTATTATAAATGCAATCTTACCTTATTTTTGGAACTTTTCAATTCTCTAAAGCTTAAAATATTCCTAACCGTTCAGGCTAATGAAATCGAAAATAATTAAAAAATGAAAAATTTTGAAATTTTTCGCTTATATAAGGCATTAACATACTGAATCTAAAACCATGTGATTTTTTTGTTTCGAATGATTCATCTCCGAGATTTCATCAACAGCACAGAATTTTTTTAGGAATTTTTTTAACTACCATTTTCGTCTATACATAGCGACTTAAATAGATATTTTTTTATAATGCATTCTTGTACTAAGCTAGTACTTCTTGAGTGTAACAACTGTTATATCAATACCTATAATATAAACCTATCAAAAAAATGCATGAAAATGTCCTTTTTAGCGTCTAAAGTGATAAGACCCCTTAATGTTTAGTGTGTGAGTGGGCACAAGGAATTATTGTTCATGTGAAATTACAGAAAACTCATTTTTACTTCTTGTAATTAATTTTTACTTTATTTTCCATTAATCGTTAATTTGTATGTACTTTATTTATATTTCATTTTATTTATATTTTATTTCATTTATATTTTATTTTATTTATATTTATTAAAAATATTCCTTCGCATGTCCTCGAAAACCCAATCAACCCGAAACGGTCACCCATCCAAGTATTGGCCCAAGCCGACGGCGCGTGGCACGGGTGATCGCCTAAGCAGCGCGTCGACCGCGTCCACTACCGTCGGCCGCACGTTTTTTTTTATCCGTACAATTATTTTTAATGTATATTCGTACAATCAATAGGCGAAATCGATTATTGGAATTTATCAGATGTTTCGAATGTGAACTTGAATGAAATTCGATACCATCTCGTTTATCTCGGCAGCGAATATCGAGAAAGCTATCGACGTGATTCGCTCGAATAAATCACGTGTTCTCGCGTGCGAGTCTGCGAGTACCTACGTGGAATTTTTCCGAAAAGAAATCAATTTACCAGCTTCGAATAAGAGCTGAGGGGATTGGGGCGAGGGAGGAAAGAGAATCGGAGAATCCAACGAAAGAACACCCCTCTCGGGTAATGCTCCGGGACTAATGTATCAATCATTCTGTTTGCGTAACAGCTCTGACACGCGCTCCTCACCTATCTCTCCCCTATCTCCGTGTAGGTGAATGATCTCCCCAAATGTATATTACATACTGTGTTTGTGAGTCGCGAATAAGAATCGATCGAAAACCCGAGAGGGGGGGGGGGGGTAGCCCATCGTTGATCGCACCTACACCCAATACGGGACGTTCCATCTGAACTCGATTAATTAAGGTAGTTCCTCTGCGAAAATCTCAACCAAAAGTTTACATACCATGTTCATGTTTAAAAGATTGATAATTGGTTTAATTAGTAATGAATAAAATTAAAAACTACCCAATATTGACTCGGTACTAGTAGATAATACGATGGATATAATTTATTGCCGTAAAATATATTTTGTATTGTGTTTTTGATCGACCATTGCCAGTAAACTTTTTGCCGGGACTGTCCAGGCTTTGCCCCAATTGTTTTTTTTCCAGGCTTTGCCAGGCTTTGCACCAAAATTGTGAAGGCTTCTCATGGTTATATCTTGGAAACTAGATGGTGAATCATTCTCATTTTTTTTCACATTATTCGTGATATCTTACTGTAGCTTATCCTCGTTTTTTATCAATTTCTTAATTTTAGTTTTGACGGTAGAATTAATGATGCTCTGTTTGCCAATCATAACGCATTTATCACGTGCAAATCAAGCCAACTTTAAGTGTTAATATCTCAGGTTTGGGGTGGTCAAACTTATTCAAATTGCACAGATGTTTGGATAATGTATTAAATAACGTATATGTCAAATTTCAACCATTTCTTAATTCAACTCTTCTGTGGAGGTACTACCTTAAATAACGTATATGCCAAATTTCAACCATTTCTTAATTCAACTCTTCTGTGGAGGTACTACCTTAAGGCCTCAGACCACAGTAACGGGTATAAAATCATGTGCGAATTTAACAATTTTTTTCCTATGAAAAAGTGATTCACTCATAAAATGAATTACACATCTATTTAGTATGAATATCAAGCTGTTAGAAAATATATTTCTTTTTTTTCGATGTACAAAATGACCGGCTACTAATATTAGGGACTAGAATAATTAGGGACACCAATTGGATTCTTCACCGTTCTCCGATGAACGCCATTTGCGAACTCTTACCACGTTCGAATCGGAAATATGTGAAAAGTCACGAGAACAAAAAAACTCGTACGTGTGTGGTCATATGATGTCAAAGCGCAGTAAAATATAAAGGACAAAAGTTACAGTCGATTTTAAGTGATGTGATTCGGCCGATTGTCAAGTTATACGTTTTCAAGCAATTTATACTTTTTAAAGATCCACTCATTTTGTATGTCTGTATATTATGTTTAGAAAATTCCACGTACAGAATGCGATGGGATCCACAAAGAATCGTATCGGATTCTTTTCGATAGTGTGGGAATCCCTAAGGATTCGAATTGGATTCGTACATTGGATTCCAATGAGGAATCCCGATTAGAATCCAATATACGAGCGTGACGTTTTAGTTCAGAGATCCAATGCGATGACCCATTGGATCCCTATCAGGAACTGGGGACAAGTATGGGAATCCAATTGGATTTATACTTCTTAAAGATACACTCACTTTGAAACTTCAACGTGCAGAATGCAATGGGATCCATCGAGAATATCATCGGATTCTTCTCGATAATGTGAGAATCCGTTCGGATTCGGTTTGGATTCGTACATTGGATTCCAATGAAAAATCCCGATAAGAATCCAATGTACGAGTGTGAATTTTTTGTACAGGGACGCCTGTGGGAATCCAATTGGATCTATTCTTCTTAAGGGGCTATAACAGTGTGAACGATGAAAATTTGGATGATTTTCGGGAATTTTTTGGAAGAGAAGTACTCAATTAAAGCTTTCGGAAAATTAAGAATATATTTGGCTATATTTGACCTATATCGATTTTTTGAAAGTGTCACACTGGGTCCAGTCATCTTGTACATCGGTATATTTCGTTTAAAAAATTTAACATACAAAATGCGATGGGATCCATAAAAGATCTCATCGGATTATGTTCGATAATGTGGAAATCCCTTCGCATTCGAATTGGATTCCAATGACGAATCCCGATTATAATCCAATGTACGAGCGTGGATGTTTAGTACAGGGATGACTATGGGTATCCAATTGGATCCCTCCGACAATTTCTGCACGGGTACTTCCGTATGGAACCCAAACAAAATGGAAGATGGCAACTGTGGAAAAAAATCATTCAGCCGCATGAACAACGAAGGTAAACATATTTGTAGTATTAGCAACTCTGGCCAATATTTTTAAGACGGGAAGCGATAGATTATTGGATGCACGTAGATTAGGGTTGGGCATATTCGATTTTTTTTTTATTCATGAATAATAAAGAAACTTATTCAAAATGCGTTCCGAAAATGAATAAAGATTCCGACTGGATTCAGTATTCATTCCGAAAATAAATAATGAATCCAACTCAATTCAGTATTCGTTCCGAAAATGAATAATGAATCCCACTGGATTCAGTATTCATTTCAAAATGAATAATGAATCCAACTGAATTTAGTATCAATTTCAACATAAGTAATGAATCCAACTCGATTCAGTATTCATTCCGTATTCGGATATCATCAAATTGAATAATCTGGAAAAATGGACAACGGAAATGGGGCAAATATAATATAATACTGAATCCAACTGGATTCATTATTCATTTTGAAATAAATACCGAATCCAGTAGGATTCATTATTGATTTTGAAATAAATACCGAATCCAGTAGGATTCATTATTGATTTTGAAATAAATACCGAATCCAGTAGGATTAATTATTTATTTTCGGAACGAATACTAAATCCAACTGGATTCATTCTCAGGACGAATACTGAATCAAGGTGGATTCATTATCGAAAAAAATGAATATCCATCTGACATGTATTCGGTATTATTTTCCTACTCGAACACTGAAAGTATTCGAGTATGCCCATCTCTGACGTAAGATGATTGAACAATGGAATGTGTGTCCTTTCTTTAAATTCCTGCAAGAATCAATCCACCAAAAAGCATCACTATTCAAATAAAAGAGGCGTGTACCGAAATCAATAAGGTTGTTTTACTTTTTCATCTCACCCTCTGCCATTCCACTGTAATACTTACACATATACACCCCCACATACGTATGCATTATCCACCCCTAACACATACCTTCGATTTTTCACACGTCTTATGTCTCCAGCCATCTCTCCCTCCCTCCATCTTTCTCTATCACTCTTCCATGCACCCTCCATTCCCAGAGGCATCCTATGCAGCGGCCATTCCTCCTCCCCTTTCTCGAACGCTTTCCCACCCCGTTTCGCCTCATTGTTTGCTAAATTTTCATGCCCCGCTCGTGCATCCTCAATTCGTGAAGGATTAACATGTAAACGAGGCAACGCGATACGGCAATTTTTTTTCGCGTTTGCTGACGTTTTTGTTCTCGCGGACGATGGGAGATAAAAAGAGGGATGCGGAGTGGAGGTGAATTGAATATTCGTCAAACACCACCCTTTTTTGTTCCCCACGATAGTGAGTGAATTCAGGCTTGAGAGGAGGAGAGAGAGAGAGAGAGAGAGAGAGAGAGAGAGAGAGAGAGAGAGAGAGAGGGAGAAAGAGAGAGAGAGAGAGAAGGGTAGAGAATGTGGGAGGGCATGTTGGACCTCCAAGCACCCCTAGGGAGGATCGATATCGGTTTCCATGGCAATGAGAGGCAACCACCCCCGCGCGCGCATTCAACCGGGAGAACCTTGCGAACTTGTTACCTACATTCACCCTAAATCACTTCCTGGTTTATCGCAGCGTCTGCATAATGCATGTTTAGTGTATAAGAAGAACTGGAGTATACGTAACCCCACCCCCCCTTCCTGCCCCGCCCCCCTCCAGATCCTGGGATCCATTTTTTTCGCCTTCGTACCCTTCAACCCTTGCCTCATCCGTTGATGCACTCCACTCTCACACGTGCGTATGAGTTCCAGACATTTTTTTCGACTCTTTCATTTGAAGGCTCTATGATATGGGAAATTTTCTGTAGGTTACGATTATCAGGGAGTTCTTGTCAAACACTGAAAACTACATTGGCTACACGTGAAAAACGTGTTTTCATACGGATTCGACAATTTTCGATTTAAATTGAGGGTTCCGGGGATAACGAACGGTGGATTCGTAATTGGGGGATGAAAATGGGTTTAAGGCAGTAGTCTGCTTTACAGGCTTCAAAAAATCGATTTGAAGAAGAGGAAGGATTATTGTGTGGCCCGGGGATAGCTGATTAACATCTAATTAGTGTAAGTATCCAAAAACTTATATTTTTTCGACCGAAAACTTTAAAGCCCGTTTTCTCGAGTTTTCATTTTTACAAGTTTTAGAAAACGGTGCCGGCGATAGCAAAAACAATATATGTCTGATCGAAAAAAATCAAAGTGATCTAGCTTCAGTATTAAATTATCTTCTATTTGAACTAAAAAACGTTGGACAAAAGTACTATTTAAATTACTTGTTTTGCAACTTAAAGTGAATTTTTTTTTTCAAAAAAGTGAATTTTTTTTTCAAACTTCGAAAAAATTTGGAATTTCATCATTTCTTCGGTATTTTTTTAGTTCATATAGAAAAGGAATTCATATTATAAAAGCTAAAAAAAAATTTGGTTCGACTGTTTCAGATGCATCGCACGACCTCCATCACCGGCACCGATTTACAAGTGCAGACTCCAGGCGCCCCAGAAAAATCGTTACAACTTTGAAAAATGTCAATATTTTTTAATAATAAAAATTGTTTTTTAAAGCTTGAATATAATACACTATCGTCTCAAAATTTCGTTTACCGCAATCATTTCCTTCCCTTTCGAAAAAATTGCTGAAAAAACGCTTTTTTTCGGCTTCTAAAGCAGACTACTGCCTTAAATGGACTTGGACAAACAAATATTGGAAATACAAATTTGGTTTGGCCTTTGTTTGGATCGTCGGGCATTTATTTTTTATTTTGATTTCAAACTCCATTTTTTCGCGCACTCTTTTTGCAATCATTTTGTCTGAAAAATGCCGTTTTATTCGCGAAGCTATGATTATGTTTTGATTTTTGGCAGAATTTCTAAGACGAACTATCGAATGTCGGAAATGTTTTCATACTCCTTCGCCTTTTTTTCGGCCATTTTTCAAATTCACTTTTCGGAAAAACTAATTGAGATATCGGGACGAATCTAATCGGAAACCCCCCGATGAGTCTCCGAGACTCGAATAGAAACGCCGCGACGGCAATTTGAAATTTCAGGATTTTTAAAAAACGGGCCAAAAGGGTCGAGAATCATTTTTCCACTTTTGCACCTTTTCAAAGCTCTATCCAATGGGAAATTTTTAGCTGATTACGGATTTCGAAAAGTTTTTGTTGGAAGCTCAAAATTAGGCTGGCTAAACGCTCAAAACGTGTTTCCGTACGGGTTCGACGATTTTTAATGTAAAAAAGACGAGGGTATTGTTGGAAATAAATGGTGAATTCATATTCGGGGGGTTGAAATACATCGATAGGGACTAACAAAAAAGAAAGTTGAAAATCCGCATTTGTTTCTTATCTCAGCGAAAAATAAGTGTCGGTATCTTATTGAAGATGATGCACCACCTCGCCAAAAACTTTTTCAAAAATAGAGAATTGAAGGGGTAGTTTAACTATCGATAGTTTTATCGGTAGTTGTAGTATCCTCGTAAAATAGGAAATAAAATGTACTAGTGGAATGGTACTAGTGGAATTAATACTGGACCTCAATTTTTTTAAATGTCGCATTTGTTGATAATGTTTTATTAGTACATAGATGTGGTCACTCGATGAACCACTAATATTGGAAAAACAATGATAATTGGCATAAGGAGAACCCTTAGAACAACAACGTTAATTTTTTTCGGAAAAAAATAGGAACTTTGACCCGCCCGAAAATGGGTTTATTTTGATGATTTTTAGTCAGTCTTATTTTCATTGAGAGACTACATGAATATACTAATCAATTTTTTGTGCAGACCGTTTTAGATAAACCTACGAGGTGCTGGAGTGTAGGTACACCGCATTCTGCCTCCCTCCTTGCGGACAGCTTTGGGACGACTGGTTATATGTCCACCATTTTTCACATTCTTTATGCAACAAAAATCGTTTTGAAAATTAGAATGATGTATTAAAAAGTACCTATGACCCTGAAAAGATATATACGTTCCTTACTCTCCAAAAAAATCATGAATATCGACAAAGATTTTCATGATTTTTAAGGGGGTTAATGGGGGTCACCACTGCAACTGCCCATTTTCAAACGTTTTCTTCCAATTTTTTTTAAGGGAGACTTTGTCCTTGGAGTGCCATATTTCAGGTGTTTACATTTTATTTTTTTTAAAGGAAACGAGTAACGCTTTTTGAGTGCGGTTTTTTCTCTTGCTTTTATTCATGATATACAGTACGTTAAAAAATTTTTTTTTTGAAAAAAAAAACGAAAATGGCGGCCCTTGCAGCTCCGCGAAAACAGGTCCTCAAATAGCGGGAGGTAAACGGCTGACATCACTGCCCCCTCTTTGTTGGTCTGAAACACAAATTCAAAGCATATTATCAATCTGTGTCCCTTTGGTCATGGAATGACGGATGGGTTTTTCGTTTAGTACAAATTTCGGAAAATGGCGGCAATTTAAAAAAAAATCGAATTTTCGCGTTTTTTTCGCATAAAAAGGTAAATAATAAATGCAAAAATTTATCTATCAAAAAAACGGTCCGTCATTCCGTGAAGACATATTTTCTGAGTATGCTCTCCGAATTTCAGGTCGATATGTTAATTACAGCGGTCAGGAGAATGTCAGCCATTTTTAAAAACGTGTTTTCGAGAAAAACGCGTTTAAAGTTTTCTAATGTGTTTACACAAATGTGTTTATAATTACCGCTAATCGGCAATGCCTGGTCCATAGAGGCATCCCTCCTCTTCTTCTAGCTGCTCATGTTGAGCCGCTAACATCTCCTGCTGGGCACAAACGACAAAGTCTCCGTTAAAGAAAGGAATAAAATACATGATCGAAATAACTTTTAGGTTTTGTCAGATTTAGGTTTTATCAGGTTTTTGAATTATGTAAAAAAAAAATTATTCGTCAAAAAAACACAAAATGGCTGTAGAACTGCCGAAAATTTTATCCTGGAACTAAGAGTGAAATATTTCGGTTAATTATATTAGTTTTAGTAGTCAAGCACGGAGAGAAATTAAGACATGATTTTAAAAAAATAGACGATTTTGAAAAACATTTCGGTTTTTCGACCATAATTTTTTTTATATCAAAAGTGATATATTTTTGACAATTTTCAGTTAATCGAAAAAAGCGCTCGGCTGGACCAAAATTCTTCGAATTCTGCTGCCTGACGATTTCAAAAACATGGTTTTGAGAAAACCATTTTTTTTCTTATCGTGTCTTTTTTTTTTTTTAATTTACACGAAATTAGTTCAACGTATGCTCAATAACACACCTTTTTTTCCAAATCCCAAATAAATAATCCAGTAGAAAAAAAAATCGGTAAAAACGACCTTTTTTCGGCCTGTGACAATGGTGCCCTCCCTTAAAATAAAAACATTACAGTATCATTTCGGCTCAGGAGAATATACATTTTCTGCGTGAATATAAAAAAAAGGATATTTCTATTAATAGTGTCCAGAATTAATTCCACTATAGTGTATATGCAGCGGACCATCGATCGGTTAAATCCCGAAGAAAAACGCTCGTCAATTTTTCTCTCGGGCGTTGCTCAAACGTCGCGCATAAGCAATTCGATCCCGTATCACAGAATGATTTTCCATTCCTGCATGACAAGCGCGTACAAAAATCGTTTTGTTATTCAAATTGTTGGTGATCGGCTGGCACGAAATGCACAAGAGATTCGTTATCGCAAAGACCGATCACTTCACAATCGTATTTCGTGTATATCTTCGACGGCTGTGCGTGTCAACGGCGAGTTGAAAGAATCGGTTCGGTGTTCCATATCCGCGGCCTGCTCGTACACACGAATCGATATGAATCTTCAAGTGGCTTTTACCGTCTCATACACAGGATAACGCCTATCAACGTATAGGATCATTGTTGTACTTTATGTCCGACTTGTTTGGGTTTGTTTGGGTTCGCTCGAACCAGAGCCTCGATTCGTTTCAACGAACGAATTATTCGTCGCGTATACGAGACGAGTTCGACACAGACGTCAAATTCCATTGGATTGGCATAATGCAAAGCAGAAATGCATTTTTTTTCAATATGCACTTTCGAGAGGAGTAAAAATTTACGCACCGAGTAAATTTTACTCCTCCATCATCTACGCGTAAATAATTCTTGAATTTAATAAATGCCTTGGTCAATGATCGTAATAATGTAATCATTGAATCGTAATTGTTCAATAATTTATTCGCAATTGTTTGAGAATTTCTACGTAATTGTTCAATAATTTCATTGTAATAATTTAATAATTTATTCGCAATTGTTTGACAATTTGATCGTTATTGTTCAACAATTTAATCGTACTAATTTAATAATTTATTCGTAAATGTTTGACAATGTGAACGTAATTGTTCATTAATTTAATCGTACTAATTTAATAATTTATTCGTAATTGTTTGACAATTTGATCGTTATTATTCAACAATTCAATCGTAATAATTTGCGGTGGGACACTACTGTAAAGGGCCAAAAAAGGTCGTTTTTTCCGAAATTTTTTGTGCCCCAGATGATTTATTTGAGAATTGTAATAAAGGTCTGTTATTAAGCATACATTAAACTTATTTCGTGTGAATTTTTATTCAGGAATGAAATCGAGATTGAGATTGAGATACAATAAAGCCTCTGTATAAAAAAGTGGTCGAACGGCTGGTTCGATAACTTGACAATAGTTGGACTGAAAAATAAAGATAAAAAAGTTCCATAATCTATATAAATGTAGTTCACGTTATGTGTAGCCGTTTTTCGAATAATAAATTTCACGAAATGGGGGGTGTTCAAAAAAGTGTAATTATGGCGAAATATTTACTTACATTCGGGGGCTAAAAAAATACTCAATCAAAAAGAAAACGACAACGTACAAAAATAACTACTTCATTTTCTATTTTTATTGTTTTGCTCACTTGCTCACACTAAATGGTCAGTAACTTGGTCAATTTTCAATATTTCAACTCCATTTTTTCTTCACATATTCTTGAATATGTATACTTCGAGAAAATGCCAAGAAATAAATGTCTTACCCGACCGAGTGGTGCCTCCTCTAATAATACAATCCTAATAATTCAATAATTCTATCGCAATTGATACATCGCCGACAGTCTTCATTCTCGTTGCCCCGAACAAAAATACCAATTAACTGTTTTTCCCATCAATCAAGAGATCTCTATTTTTCACATGCTTTTACGAGCTTTTACGATCCTTGTTGCCCTTTGCCCTTCTGCCCAACCATTCAGGAAACGTCTGCCATCAAATGCCCAACAGTTCTGACACCATCCGGCGAAGAAATTTCGAGATATTCGTCGCGTATACGAGACAAGTTTCTCCGAGAATTCAAATTCCATTAGATTGGAAAAACGCAAAAGCAGAAATGCTTTTGCGCTTTTTTTCCAATGTACACGGAAACGTCTGCTGTATGAGAGGCTCGTGAGGGCTCATTGTCGGCATTTTTGCCCGACTTTCAAGAGGAGTAAAAATTTACGCAACGACAGAACGAGCGTTCTTCAACGGCACATATCGGGACCCTCTCTCTCTCTCTCTCTCTCTCTCTCTCTCTCTCTCACTCAAACGAGTATAAACTGCTTGTGCAACTCATGTACAACATGGGCCGAAACAAGGTCGTGGAATGCGTCGAGTACAAGCGAACATCAGCCGCAGGCCTCTCAGAGACGAGAGAGAGAGAGAGAGAGAGAGAGAGAGAGAGAGAGAGAGAGAGAGAGAGAGAGAGAGAGAGAGAGAGAGAGAGAGAAAGACTTGCTCTTTGTCCACAGAATCCTTATTTCTTTACATTCTCAATCTTCACCGTACATATGCGCTCTCTTTTAGTTCGTTGCAGAAAGGCTATATGTTCCTTTTGATTTCGCGTTATCCTTTTTCTTCAGCTTCGCGAGCTCGCGCTCTTCCTAACTGCGTTTGCGACGTCCCAGAGATTTTTCTGCAAGAATGGCACACACACATATATATGCATATGTGTATATATATATATATATATATATATATATATATATATATATATATATATACACATATATACATATACATATATATATATATATATAAGTGTGTTTAAGAGTGGCTACCGTGGTCGAGACAATCCATCCGCGACAGTGATGGACGCCCACGGGAGCTTTGCTTCTCTATCACCCGGGGTTTCGCCCTCTCGTGTACGAAAGAGCTGCTGGACGAGATGGCGGCTCTCCTCCGTCAGCCCCGATCTCCTTTCCTCTTTCGCTTGTTCTTTCTTTCCTCGTGTGTCCCGAAGAAAAGAGAAATCCCCGCGACCAGCGGTCTCATCGAGTTGAATCTTCGTTACGAACATATATATATATATATATATATATATATATATATATATATATATATATATATATATATATATATATATATATATATATAGGGTGTCCTGTTATGAATGGATAATCCTGCAACTGTCGATATGTCAGATCATGTCCTACTATATGCTAGATTTTCAGTCTAGGAAAAGTCCCACAGCTTTCGAGATTTTGGGCTTTATGTTAATTAAAAAAAACCATCTGCTTTTGGTTTTTCGCATGCCATTTTTACGAATGATATGAATCGAAAATAACTGAGCAACTTTTTTAAGTAATCGGCACGATATGCGTAGTAGAATTTTCTTTACACCGCAGGCTATCAAAGTCAGATGTTCGAATTGGTTTGTATGAAAATTCTGGATGAAATATTTTTTCATAAAGTTTCCTTAACATTTAAGGTTGAAACGAAGACTCTTCTAGATAAAAATAATAGCCAAGAGGATTGTTTTGAAAACCGGGGCAAGAAAAGTTATCATTTGTAGAAATGGCATGGGAACAACCAAGAGCAGATGATTTTTATCTTGGACACCGGGGGACTTTTACTAATGTGAAATTGCAGCGTATAGTTGGACATTATCTGAGCTGTTGACAGGTGCAGGATTGTCCATTCATAACGGGACACCCTGTATATTTATGTGTGTGTCTGTATTTATGTGAGTGAGTGTGTACATGCGTAGAAAGAATCAGAAAGGAGATTGCAAACGGCGAGAGTTACATGTCAGACTTACTAACGACTAGGACCCTCGTGGTTCCCTCTCGGGCCTCACTCGCTGCAAGATCTCTCCCTCGGAAGGAGCAGTGATGTTTTATTTAGTACGAAAAAGGCCTTCGAAAATCGTCTCTCGAATTCTTCACCTATCTTCCGCCAAGGGGGAGAATAATTTCTGTACATACGGATGTCAATTTTATTGTAATGTTATGATAGTAATAGGATTTTTTAACATAAAAATAAAACATTTTTTAAGACATGTAGAATATTCTTGTTGCTTCGTAAATGCGTATGATTTTTTTGTCAAGTTACCTCTGGCGAGAACTATACCAACCTATATTCCGATTTACTACACAGGGTTTTCAAATGAATTTGAATTTCATTGTGAGTGTCGTTGTCAGTTCATTTGAGACATTTTTCTTTTTTTTCGTTATTATAAATTAATTCTAAATTAATTCTAATTGATATAATTAGTATTATTAGCGAAAGGTGAAAAACGATTGGAGATTTCGTAAAAAATGTTTTTTTTTTCTTATTTAAGGATAGAAAAAAAGGATCAAGATAAATTCCGTGACAGCGAACATAGAAATCGTGGACGATAGGTATCAGGGAAGATGGGACGCACACACATGATGGCTGATTGCGTTTGGAGTTTGCTGCGTAACTGCCTCGGCAAGTCTCACTCGAGAAAATCACGAAAAAGAATTCACTGTAAAAAATTTCTGTATGAAAATTAATATACAAGTGTAAGAAGTTTTTATGCGGATACCGCTTATGAAATTCCAGATACGATTTTGAAAATTCCAAACAGGTTATTTAAAAAATGAAAGTGTAGTTCCGTAATATTAATATACTTGTGCGTTTGAAAAATAATGCACGTGTAAAGAAATAATCACATCCAAGTATATTGAAATCAAGAACCATTTGCAGATATCAATATACAAGTGTATATTAAATTCAAGAACCATTTGCTAATATTAATATACGGGTGTGTATTAAAATTACTGATCCTAAGTATTAAGTTTATTTCAGAAATTGATAATTGCAATACGTTTTTATGTGAAAATTATCAAATTAAGACCACTCAATTCATATACTGTATGATGCTTTCGTGATACTTGTGTATATGATTTTTTCGCAGCTTTATCCCATAATTAATATTGAATACTTAAATAATAAAATGTAAATGCAGTGAAATCACTGCATATATATGTATTCCTCAGAGGCACGGGGCCTTCTCCTTTTATCATCCTCTCCTTTATTCCTCCCATCATTCACAATCCTTCCAGAGTTCCCTACATTCCTTCGAGCCCCCCCCAGAGTATTGACCGCATCCACTCTTTCCTAATGCACTACTGTATCGCATTTGCACGAAGGCCCAGGGAAACTGCGGAAAACCTGGGCCGATACAGGCGGCCATATTCGGTTGAGTTTCAGTTGTATAACCATCAATCAGAAACTCAGACAAACTGTTTCCCACTCAGAGGTTGACGCGCGAACCAGTGCACGGGCAAACGGCCACCGCTCCAAGTATTGGCCGCGCCCAATGCTGCTTAACTTCAGTGACCGGCGAGCCCGCACACCGACCGCGCGCCCATCTCTGTCCACTGCACGCATGTATTTGAAATTCATGCGACTTTGAGATATCGTCCGGGTCAACAATTATGAAAATCATAAAATGTTTCTTCAATATTAACATACGAACACATTAAATTCAACTTACCTGTGATTTGTTTTTGACAAACAATTGTTAATCTCAGTGGCTTTTGTCTTGGAAATTTCTGAATCGAATCACAGTATTCATGTACTGGATGGTATTATTCCGAGAAGTATATCATCGATATTCCTAAAGATTTGTCTTATATTTAACTCAGCGTCGATGAGAAATAATATCAGATAGGGGTACAATCGAGATACTTTCCATTTCCAATTCAGTTCCACATGTATTATATTTTTCAGGCAGCCGTAAATAAGTTTCAAACTTATTTTGTATTTTCAATACTCTGTTTTTTATAGTTGATTTATTATACATCTGTAGTAATTTTCAATTGAAGACACGGGTTAATACAATACATTTCCCACAAATTTACAAACTTGTCTTTGAAATTCCATGTTGCATCTATTAAATTCTATATCCACGTTAGAATTTCATGTTCCTGTTTTAAATTTACGGTACAAGTGTTTTAAATTCAATTTCATCTACTGAGTTCGTAAAATTCAATTCCTTTGTATCTTAAATGTATTGTAAATTTCATATCATTTTTTACAGTGAAGCTTACTCAATGTCGAAATATTGAATAAAACCAAAAATTTTCAATAAAATTGGATTTTATTTCAAAATTACATACTTCCGTGTTTCTACGTATAATATCATTATTGAGTGTTAAAATAGGATTAGAATAGAGATAAGATTTTGTTTTTAATACACAGTTTTACGACACCAAATCGGCTGTTGAGCTGTATTATTCCTAAGATTTAACAACTTCGTGTGGATTTCTCGTGCACTTGCATAATACGGACATGATACTTGCCTATTCGATAAACCATTTCATTTTTTTTCTACATATAATTAATCGAAAAATATATAACAAAATTATTGTTTGAATTGAAACAAAAATAATCATTTTTGAGGTAAACGAAAATTTATTTTTATGAGAAACTAATAATAATGTTTTCGAGCGAATTTTTTTACTACTTGGCGTTCTTTTGTAACTTTTTGAGAGTTTTTGAAACAGTATGTATATAGAGGAATTTTGTACGCCTTCCGTTTACTCGTCAATCTGTTCGAATGTCGACGAAAAAAAATATGGCCGCGCAGTTCCCTTCGGCTCTCTCTCTCTCTCTCTCTCTCTCTCTCTCTCTCTCTCTCCCTCTCTCACTCACTCTTGCGAGAAGATCGTGTGATGTTCGTTCTGCAATTAAATCGATTTCGTGGAAGCGCGCACGAGAAGCCTGATGGCGCCCGCAACATTTAAAAAAGTTTTACACGTGACTGTAAGAAATCGAGAGAGAGAGAGAGAGAGAGAGAGAGAGAGAGAGAGAGAGAGAGAGAGAGAGGAGGGACCACATTATAATTATTTCGGCGTAGAGTCCCGAGACAAGATGAAGAATAATAATTTATTCGGCTTTGATTAATTAACCGATTAATCTTCCGTCGATTCGCCCAGTCGGTGACGCCAGTTGAAATATATAGACAAATAAACGTATTGGGAAAGAATATATATATATATATATATATATATATATATATATATATA
>OY723392.1:40235811-40320143 GCA_963210295.1 Ophion ellenae
AAACGGACAGAACTATTCGATAAACCTAATAAATATATAAATATTCATTTATACGCATGCCATTTCTACAAACTATATAAATCGACAATAACTAAGCAAGTTTTTCAAGTAATCGGCACGAGATGCGTAGTCAATTTTTTTTCACACCGCTGGCTTTCAAAGTCAGATGTTCGAATTGGTTTGTACGAAAATTCTTCATAAAATCGTTTTCATAAAGT
Source organism: Ophion ellenae (assembly GCA_963210295.1). NCBI lineage: Eukaryota > Metazoa > Arthropoda > Insecta > Hymenoptera > Ichneumonidae > Ophion > Ophion ellenae. The sequence goes on from OY723392.1 coordinate 40,236,030, forward strand.
TCCCTCAACATTTAACGCTAAAGAAAAAACTTTTCTAGATAAAACAAATAACCAAGAGTATCTTTTTTTAAACCAGGTCAAAAAAGTTATCATTTGTAGAAATGGCATGCGAAAAGCCAAAAGAAGATGATTTTCATCTCGCGAAACCGTGAGACTTTTACTAAACTGAAATTCCAGCTTATAGTAGGATATGATCTGACCTATCGACAGGTACAGGATTATCCATTCATCACAGGACACCCCGTATATATACATTTTCCCATTCTATTATCAATTATTATAGCGAGTGATCGATGACGTTGCTTTCATAAACGAGTTCGACAGGCCCGTGTCTCTCGATGTCCGAGCACAATTACAAACTGCTAATTAATCCCCGATACACGGCACAAAACATTGACGTACAGATATACATACATACATACATACATACATACATACACACACACACACACACACACACACACACACACACATATATATATATATATACGTTACTGTATATATCCGATCGAGTACCACAGCCGGCGATTGGTTAAAAAATGGGATAACGATTAAGGTACGGAGTATCGAGTGTTCAGTATACGCGTTTGTATATCTCGATGATGGGGTTGCTCGATAGTCGATATGCGCTCATATGTATATATATACATATATATATATATATATATATATATATATATATATATATAAGTACAAAAGTGTAGAGAGCAATCGCACACGCTGCGACTGCGATTGCTCTATAATACGCGTGTATGAGATGCGTAGGTAGAGGTTATAATGTACCCTTTGCGGAGGGCTTTCTCGCGGATACGTATAGTTGCCCCCAACGGGCAACGCTACCGGTTACGCTTTGGCTAATTAATACGCTCGTACATTAACGTCCGAATGAGTAATTATAGCGCTGGCGAATCGAACGAGCGAAACGAGAGAGCGAGAGAGAGCACTTGACTGGGCGAAAAGAAGGCCACACATCGGGCTCGATCTTGTCGTAGATTAGACGATCGCCATGATTACACATCACGTATAAACACACATATATACATACATACATACATACATATATATATATATATATATATATATATATATATATATATATATATATATATATATGTTCCGGACAAGCGAGTATACATACCGGGTGATGTACCAGAAATTAAACACTCTAAATACTGATCGTGGGCAAAACGAAAAGTCAGTGAACATTTAAAGGGTTCGGCAAAAGCTACTTTTCGGTCACCCGACCCTTTTTTTAGTGGAGGGATCAAATTGATTTCAAGCTCACCCCCAGTTTTGTAAAAAGGGGGCTCTCATTTTTTCTCCCCTTCCTTTTTTTAGTTAGTAATGACGTATTACGAAGTTGGGGTGACAATGACGTTTCGAAAAATTAAGAGGAATAAGCCCAAGGCTCCACATACAATTTTTTATTCGGCTTGCCAGTCATGTCTGGACCCTTCGTAACGTCTCGTTTTCGCTTACTGATTTCTAATTACTCACCCTGTGTGTTTATATATACATATACACATATACAAACATATATATATATATATATATATGCACGACGATACCAGACGCAGTTTGCCTCGCTATAGCTTTGCGTCTTTATTAATAACCCACGATGACGTTGACCGATCCCGTTTGCCTCGCGTAATTACCATACGCTCGGCTCTCATTTCTCTCGGATGTGTACAGTTTTATTTTAATTTTTTTTTCATACGCTTTCATCAATACCTTTTCCACCATTATTTTTATATCTCGTGTGGAGAATCCTCCATCGCTGTTGGGGGACGTACAAACACACACATATATCTATATACACCGAATAAATATAGGCGATACGGAGGGATGGGGGACTGTCGATACAATTCGCGTTTCTATTCAAATGTACGATAACTTTGGGTGAGTAAGCGAGACGCTCCTCGATTTCATTGGCTCTCGAAACTTGGATAATTGCGGTGCCATTATAGCGCGCGAGCTTGCCGGGAAACAGGTGTATTTTTCCCCGGCGAGAGGCATGAAAAAGAAAGACCGCGAGGGGATGTTTCCATTTTACAAATGTCCGCGGCTTCGTTTTTATACGTGGAGCTTACGGCTGTCGCCCGTCATTATGAATTCAAGATATCAACAACGGACTGAATAGATTTTACTTTTTCTTCGGCCGTTTTATTAATGCACAGACGTACACTTCTTCCGCGGATTGGTAAACGATTTTTGTCACGATACCGCCTAGGGCGAATCTGTGGAGAATTTATTTATTTATGGATTTGTAATGTCGTCGTTTCCCTATATATATATATATATATATATATATATATATATATATATATATATATATATATATATATATATATATATATATATATATACATATATATATATATATATATACATACATATATATATATATATATATATATATATATATATATATATATATATATATATATATATATATATACACATATATATATATATATATATATATATATATATATGTATGTATACATATATCCCGCTTGAGGCTTCGCTGGCGTAAACTCTTGTTGAACCTCCCTTAAAGCGGGAGCCCAAATGAGAAAGTAAAAAAAGTGTTTTTTCGAGAATTTTTTTAGAAGGGCAAAAAACTAGTGATCTCAGTCCATATTTGAATGATATAAAAAAAATGTTAACATGCAACAATAAATTACTGCAGATTTATCAGCCTATTCCATGTGCGTCTTGCCACTGCAGTCCTCAATCGGCAGGACGATACAGATCGTAATTTTGGACTGAACCAAATAAACCAATAACATTTTCAATTGTCATATATTTTTCTTCTGGGTTAATTAAGGGGAGGGTAAGGGTTTGCACTTTTGAAAAATCGATTTTTTGTTGTCTTTTTTTATGGTTAAACATTTCAAGAATATAATCCCAAAATTTCAAGTCAATCGGAGCAAAACTCTCGAAGTTATTGACTATTTAGTCCCGCTCCTCTAACACTGTAGCTCCGACTTCTCTAAACTTCGAACGCGTTTTTCTCGAAACCACTTTTTCAAAGTCCGTGTTCACTGCCATTTGAAAACTACATGACCGATTTATTTCAAACTTGGTACACACTTTCTACATTTACAATATCTCCCCTCAACGGTTAGTTTGAGTTTTTTTTTACATTGAGGGGGTTTTCCACCCCAAAAATGGCGGAATTTTTCGTGAAAAATAGCACTTTTCACTTTACATGACCACCAAAAATTTAGAATTGACAAAAAAAATATGGAAGACCGTTGGGGGGGAGGATTCGATGATACTTTGAATAAATTTCAATGGTACTTGATTTCAGATAATTTCTAGCAGAGATACAGTGAGCACTGCAAATCGTGTTTTTCCAAAGGCGTTTTTCCAAAATTTCACGAAATGTTCTTGAAATGACACTTAACAATGTACAAAAGGTTTCAATGAATTCACTCTATCCATATAGATGAAAAAAAATCGCAAAAAAGTGTTTTTTCTTCACGATGAAAACCCTACCCTCCCCATAAGAAAAAGCTGAAAAAATCGTGAAATTGTAACTTTTCTCAGGTTTGAAAAAAAAATGTGTTTAAAAAAAATCACCTTAACGAGCTATGAAAATTGATTAAAATGACCTTTTCAACGAAATTTTTATTCACTTAGAAGAGATTTTCATACTGAAGAAAATAAACTTTGGTTTGATTCGATAGGTCGTTTAGTTTTTTTGCTATCACGCCCGGAAATTTGGAAAAAACGTGAAAATGAAAATTGGAGAAATGCGCTTCAATGTTTTCAATGGGAGAAAATATCAATATCAAATATCAATCGCTTCTCTGCTTTTGGCTTTGTATCTTCGGAAATATTCACAATTGGCCACTGTAACTTGGTAAATATATTCTTGAGTAATTTATCTGTCGATTCAAGCAATAAAAAAACCATTTTTCGGACCTTCTAATTCAGGCTCCCGCCTTAATGATATGTACTCCTGAAATATTTCATCAAGGAATACGTAGAATTGTGTTGAAGAGCATTAATTAATTAAGTTTCGTGTAAATCTTCTGACCAGATTTTTTTTATTTTCCATACAAACTTTGCTACCCCCTTTCTCCCCTTAGAGGTTGAATTTCTAAAAACGCTGAAATACGCGTTTCATTAATGGTATCAAGAAGCACGAATACCAAATTTCAAGTAAATCCAACCAACGTTTTTTTATTTCCATACAAACTCTGCCACCCCTTCTCCCCTTTAAGGGTTGAATTTCGAAAAATTCCTTTTTAAATGGTGCCCCGATAATGGAATCAACAAGCCCTCGAAATGTCACGTTTCTACATTTAGCGATTTACACGGGAAAAAAGAAATAGTACAAAATACAGAGGCTACACAGTTCGCATTGGACTCGCGCGATTGCACAGCGATATTTACCGAAACACAGTGCTCAAAATACAGTGTGCTCAAAGTGAATTATTACAGTTCCTATACTGTCCTCTTTGGACTCGAACCGCTCTACTGTATCTTTTACTGGAACACACAGTCCAAAATACAGTGTAGTCAAAAGTAAATTTTGACAGTTCAACACTGAAATCTAAATTTCATGAAACTTGTAATTTGACAGTTGGTTAATCTGTATTATGTACAATGAATGCGCCAGTTATATCGATAGAGTTTATGTTAACACACAAAACAAAGGTTATCCATAAAAGAAGTTTGAAAAAAATGTGTGGAAAATATAAAAAAAATCAGTCACACACAAGAACGTACCTTTTTGTAAATAATTATCTCTTTTTTATAATTTCTTGAATTATGTCGCACAAATTTCAACGTTTGCATCCTATCGACCACGCACTACTAACTGGCAATCCTTTGTGTCCTGGCCTCGTGCCTCACCTCGTGCCTAATTTCCGTACAGTATAAAAATCAGTGATCGCATTTAAATTTTACGGTTGAATATTTTCACTGACATCACTGATGTATTCACAATATCAAACTGCAAATAAACCAGTGTAACTGTAAAAATCTCAGAGTGCACAGATAACATCACGAAATGTCGAAAGAAGAGTAAAACTACCGTACCACACTGTACAATTTAATTAAGGCGTTACCCCCACTTGTAGCGCCAAAAAAGGCCTTTTTCGTGAATTTTTTTTTAGAAAACTACAAAACTTTTTTAATCGATCAATATACCATCTTAAAGAACACATCTTGAAGAACTTTCAGTAATTTATTTATTGAAAAATATTACATTGTTTAGTGGCAAATGGCCGTCAATGAAATAATGTTTTTATATACACGGTTTGCGGTGACCAGCATTGCGGCGAAGTGGATCGTCTGAAAAAAAAATGCGGATGGATTTAGTCAAATATAAGTATAAACTAGTCTTTAATCGAAGGATTTTAAAAAATATTCATTTTTCACAAAATGGCGGACAGTCAAAGTTAATGGTTCGATTTTAACGAAAAAAACCGGCCGTTTTTTGGCTATGAAACGGCCATTTTTTTCGAAAAAAAAAATCGAACGATTAAAGACTACATTTTTATGTATTAAATGAGCCTGCAAAATTTCAAGAAGATCGGTTCATTAGTGTTCGATTAATCTTGGTCACCGACTTCAGAAATGCCATTTTGAGAAAAACGCGTTTAAAGTTTCTCTTTCAACGCTCTTTCAACGCGGATTCTTCTCTTTCAACGCTCATATCTCAGTCAATTTTGTTCGGATCGACTTGAAATTGTCAGGCCATATTCTCAGATACTTATACTTCAAAAAAATGCAATAAAAAAAATCGATTTTTTCAAAATCGCAAGTGGGGGTAACCCCTTAGTCACTCTATACTCAATACAGTGTACACTGTAACCCTTTCAGTTCGCGTACAGTATAAAAATCAGTGATCTCATGTAAATTTCACAGTTGAATATTTTTACTGAAAACACTGATGTATTCACAATACCGAACTGTAAATAAGCCAGTGTAACTGTAAAAATCTCAGTGTGTACAGGAAAATTCGTCATTTCTGTTGGACAGAATTTACATTACTCTGTTTTACTGTAAAATGAAACATGGCACCCTGTTTTTTATGCGGTTTATACTGTGATTTTCGCTGTTTTTTTCCGTGTAGGCTGGGCAATGATGAATCCGTCAGTCAGGTATTTTGTATATGTCGATGAAAACGACATTACGTGTGTTTTTTTCAGGCCCTTGCGCCGTGATTTTTCGAGTGAAAAAAAAATCATTTTCATTGGGTTTTCTGGCCTTCTTTGAAAAAACAAAATACAACCTATTTTTATAAGTACGTGACAGGCGCTTTGCCGAGAGTGCACTCTCCGGGCACTCGGACATCATGAAGGACTTCTCGAGATCAGTCCCACCGGTGAAAAATCTCAAAATTTCCATCACGGTTGGTACATTATCGGAACTCGCGAAAAATCGAGGCATCATGCCGCGATTAATCGGGACGTGCAAAATGGCGCGGACCTCTGGAAGAAGGCACGAGTTACACGTGCTGGAGAATTTCTTGGAGCAAGGGGCAGAGGACTATGATGATGAGCACGATAGAGAGGGAGAACTCGGCGAAACGATAAACGATGTGCCCGCGTAAAAAAATGAACTGTAGTTATCGTCTCGCGTTCACGAGTGTTAAAGGTTCGCGTGTTTCGCGAGGCTCTACGAGTTTGTTGGATGGTTCTTTCGAACCCTCTCTCTCACTCCCTCTCCAAGTTTCCTCTTTCTCATACGTATAGAACGAAGCTTCTAATGATGGTGCAGCCCAGGGTGTTGGACTTACATCGTGTTGGTTAACGAACGTTTTATTTCGTTGAAAAACTGACGATCTGACCGACTCCGTATATCATATACATGTACACATGCCCCAAAAGACGTAGGTATAGATGTATTTGTGTTTGTGCAAAGTCCGGCATTGGTGCGATCGCAAATCGCGTGTTTATGGACTCCATAGGGCCTCTCGACACTCGTGTATGCACACAATTTTACACACACGTACGTACAGGTTGACACAAAAATCGACGTCGGAAGAAAAATCTAAAAGGTATCTTTGTTATTAATAAAACGTATTATTTATCTCGTGTTATAGTATTTCGTGCTCGTGTTATCTCGCGCCGCGGCGATGTGAATTGGCCACCAAGATCGTGCGATTTGCGCCATTGGACTTCTTTCTTTGGGCTTTTCTGAAAGGAAAAGTGTATGCCAACGATCCACAGATCATTCCGGACCTCAAGGAAGCAATTGGACGCACCATTAAGGGGAGGGTTGGGGTTTGCACTTTTGAAAAATCGATTTTTTGTTGTCTCTTTTCATAGTTAAACATTTCAAGAATATAATCCCAAAATTTCAAGTCAATCGGAGCAAAACTCGTGAAGTTATTGACTATTTAGTCCCGCTCCTCCAACACTGTAGCTCCGACAGCTAAAACTTCAAACGCGTTTTTCTCGAAACCACTTTTTCAATGTCCGTGTTCACTGCCATTTGAAAACTACATGACCGATTTATTTCAAACTCGGTACACACTTTCTACATTTAAAATACCTCCCCCCCACGGTTAGTTTGAGATTGTTTTTACATTGAGGGGGTTTTTCACCCCCAAAATGACGGAATTTTTCGTGAAAAATAGCACTTTTTACTTTACATGACGACCAAAAATTTAGAAATGAAAGAAAAAATTATCAAAGACCGTTGGGGGGAGGATTTGATGATACTTTGACAAAATTTTATTGGTACTTGATTTCAGATAATTTCTAGCTGAGATACAGTGAACACCGCAAATCGTGTTTTTCCAAAGGCGTTCTTGGAAAAGCTTTGTCATCGGCTTGTTTGTGGATATTTTCGCGTAAAAATTTCACGGAATGTTCTTAAAATGACACTTAACAATGTACAAAAGGTTTCAATAAATTCACTCTATCCATATAGATGAAAAAAAATCGCAAAAAAGTGTTTTTTTTCACGCTGAAACCCCTACCCTCCCGTTAATGAAATTAGTCCGCAATTGTGCCAAAATGTTAGTAACAATATCGTCAAAAGAGCGAATGTTTGCGAATAGGGACGACGCGGCTATTTATCGGATATTGGGTTCCACACATAACCTCTATGTTTTTACCTTATGTTGAAATGAAGATATTCGTACTTTTCAAATAAATAATACGTTTCGTTAATAAATTAAAATGTCAGGTAATTTTGAGACACCCTTTAGATGCCTCGAATCAATACCTATTCGAATCACCCCCATGTATGCTCTACGATTTTATTTATTTATCGAGAATAAAGCAGCTTTTTTCAAGTTATTCTGTAGCAGAGGTTTTTACTTTTCCCTGATCGTGTAGTAGGTACTTTCCTCTTAGTAGTTTCTTTTAAGCAATTGTGAGTCATTTACAGTAGCATAGGTATTTTTTTATCATCTGAATTTCAGTGACTGAGGCTCCGAAACCAATTTTTCAAACTTCTGATCAAATGTAAGGCAACAAGGTTAGTGTTCAGTTGGTCATTTATTTATTGCTCGAGGCGAGATTCTAGTCTAGAGGCCTAAATTTCAGGCGTGTCTTTGGAACTTGATAAAAAAAATATAAAGAATGTTTTTACTATTCATTTTTTATAGTCTTTGGTTGATGTTTCAAGAACTTACAGAGAAAATCGTGCAACAAAAAATAAAAATTGAAAAATCTTTGGGCCTCTAAATGAGGTTGTAAAAAAAGAGGCTTGAGGTGATTGACATGATTGCAAAGCTCCCATTCATCTAAAACAGAAATTGAAAAAAAAAGTTTTATCAATAAAAATGTTATTATAGCAGATACCAAAGCGAAAAAAAATGTAATGGTCACTGTCAGAAAAAAAAACTTAATATTTCGCCCTTTTTTCGAAGTTAACATTTTTTTAAATTGGAATAATAATAATTGCGCAATGCCTGAGATAGAAACGATAAAGGGATGTATACTGAAGGTCCGTACCAAATTTGAAGTCAGTCTGTTGAATAGTACTCGAGATGTAATGTCAACCAGATTGAAAAAAGTAGTTTCGAGAAAAAGGCGATCAAAGTTTTCAGTACAATTTCAACCAATCGTAACTATCTGAGTGTTATAAGTACATATTATGGTACATATTATGGTTAGCTATATCAATCGGCTATTCTTGTCCCGTAGACTGTGCCTTCCTCGTCTTCGATAATGATTTTCTGAAGCTCGTTCTTTCCTGCAAGCAGTTCTAGCTTCCTCAGAAGCTTCTGAAGTTCGTAGCTCCGGTCGGTCGATCCTATTCTGGTCTCGTTTGTTGGCATAAATATTGAGAATTTCGAAGTTTACTTTCGACATATTCTTAAGAGTCTATACTACTAAAAAATGCCAGAAAATGATCGATTTTGAAAAATGTCCAAACTAGAATACTGCCTTAATAGTACACTTCATGACGATAACACAAGTGAGAAAATCGCGAGGAAAGTACATACGCAGAAGACGAAAATCGAAAAATTCTTTTTCGCGAAAAGTAAAAAAAGATTGTTGAACATACATGGGGGTGATGCGGATATGTATTGATGCGAGGCATCTTGATTTTACTTTCGGACGTCACTTTTCGGGTCACCCTGTATACACACACACACACATATGTATATATATATATATATATATATATATATATATATATATATATATATATATATATATATATATATATATATATATATATATATATATATATATATATATATACATATACATATACATATATGCACATACATATATATATATATATATATATATATATATATATATATATATATATATATATAATCAGGAGCTGGCGAACAAAACCGGACTTGCCCGCACTACGCAACATTTTTTCATTTTTCTCATTTTTCAAGCATACCTTCATTAGCTCTCGAAATATTTCAAATCAAATCCGGCCCTTAACACCTCAAAATTTGTTAAAAACTGCCATTTCAAGCGAACCGGCAGTTTTTAGGCAAAAACAAAAATAAAATAAGAAAATAGAACAAATTTAACGTAGTTTGAACAAGTCCGGTTTTGTTCGCCAGATTCTCATATGTGTATGTATATACACATGGACAAAAGTTATTTAGAAGACATCCCCCATGGAAATTTATATACGCAAAAATATACTGCAAATTTATTTTATTAATAATTGTAATATATGTGATATATATGCCATATATTGAAAATATATGTTGCATAGATGTGCTAAATTCTAATGTTCGTAACGTTTTTATATATGAGATGTATATGCGTGGTATTACTGTATATCAATGTATCATATGTCAACGATATATGTAGCATTTACCCTGCATATATACCACATATATTTAACGTATATGTTGCATACACACTGCATACATACCACATATATACTGCATAAATGGTACATATATGCCACATATCTACATATAGATATAGCCTGCATATAGTGTTAATATGTGATAGTGTACTTTAACCGTAAGTTAAGTTTTTTTGAGTTTAAGTGTTAAGTTCTATTAAGTTTAACTGTAATAGTGTTTATACACAGCATATATTTCTTGTTAAGAATATTTATCACAAATGTATGCGTCATATATGACGCATAAATGACACATATATGAGTCATATATGACGCATACATTTTTGATATATTTTTCTGACAAAAAAATAGATTGAAAACATATCGAAAATATATGCGTCGTATATGCCTCATTTATGCATCATATATAGTGTTTATACGTAGCATATATTTTTTTGGTCAGAAAAATATATCGAAAATATATGAGTCATATATGCGTCATATATTTGGTGCATATATACTGAATATATACGTATTATTCTATTTTTCGTCACTATATATGCGACCGATATATATATATATATATATATATATATATATATATATATATATATATACATATATATATATATATATGTAGCGTATATTTTCTGCATATTTTTTACATACATAAATTTCCATGGGGGATTCGTCATTAGAAACGTCCCCAAAGCAGCTGAATGTTCTGATAGCCAACATTACATTGATATAATGGCTTCAAAATATACTTTTCCTATATATATATATATATATTGCATATATTTATATATATGGGTGAGCTTGTTAAATCGTTGTGTGCACCAGCAGAATCATCGTCGAGGCAAGTCCGCAACAGCAGCGCTCTACAACGCGAGAATTCTCCTCATCCGTGCGCTAAGTAGGGACCCGACGGCCACATTTATCTCCACGCGAAGGAGCGACCAATGTATGTGTGTAGGTATACAAGTTCACAGAGGGATATGCGTATGTACGAAACTTTATATATGTATATGTATTTAGGAGCTCATCGTTTATCGCAAGGCGCGCGAGAAACGCCGGCAGCCATGCGCTGAGCACAATTATTTTTTTTTCCCATCCCGGTCATGATGAGCCGCGATGTGAAATCAGAGAAACCGAATCAAGAAACCCATCTTTTCATCACTGGAGAAGCTCGAGGCTTTTTTTAGTTTATTTTTTTTTTCTAGGGTACCGGACTTTATTCGTCTTTAATCAAGCTCCGGAGAGGAGCCTCTTTTCTTGGCAGAGTTTGGGCAGATCGCATTTTTTTAAATTTTCTGCTGACGTTTTCGCGGAGTGAGACGATATGTTGGAAAATTGCACTTGTGAGGCAGGTGGGAGGATGTTGTATGTATGATGGTATTAAGGGGAGAGATATCTTTGGGCGAGGAAAAAGTTGTTGATTTTCATGATTTTTTTTTAAGGGAAGATTTCTTCACCATTTTTTAGACTCGGGGTATGTTTTATTACTACTTTTGGCTGTGTCATGGTATTTTTTGTTGTAATCTTCAAAAATGGCGGAGTCATGGCACAGTCTTGTAAACGGGTTGCAGCGGATGTCGTCAGACGCCGTGACAAGTAGCGTCGGCGGCATCAATATAAAAAAAACCACCGAATATTTTTTTTTCGTCGACACTCATACGCAGAATATGAACCAAGAAAAAGTGAGAAATGTTGAAAATCGACGAAATGCTACGCTTTCAAACAAAAATATTGAATTTTTCGAAAAAAGGGCTACATTTTGCAATAAAAAACTACTTTTTTTATTGTCAAAAAGATTTAGGGTCACGTTTTGGACGAGCGGTTTGCAAACTTTTTTGGCGACGGAACTTTTTTGAAACACTAAATATTTTACAGAGCCTTAAAACGAGCAAAACCTGGTTTTATTTTTATTTTTTAAGGGGTTACCCCCACTTGCGATTTTGAAAAAATCGATTTTTTTTTATTGCATTTTTTTTATTGCATTTTTTTGAAGTACAAGTATCTAAGAATATGTCCTGAAAATGTCAAGTCGATCCGAACAAAATTGACTGAGATATGAGCGTTGAAAGAGAAGAATCCGCGTTGAAAGAGCGTTGAAAGGGAAACTTTAAACGCGTTTTTCTCAAAATGGCATTTCTGAAGTCGGTGACCAAGATTACTCGAACACGAATGAACCGATCTTCTTGAAATTTTGCAGGCTTATTTAATACATAAAAATGTAGTCTTTAATCGTTCGATTTTTTTTTCGAAAAAAAGGCCGTTTTATAGCCAAAAAACGGCCGTTTTTTTCGTTAAAATCGAACCATTAACTTTGACTGTCCGCCATTTTGTGAAAAATGAATATTTTTTAAAATCCTTCGATTAAAGACTAGTTTATACTTATATTTGACTAAATCCATCCGCATTTTTTTTCCAGATGATCCACTTCGCCGCAATGTTGGTCACCGCAAACCGTGTATATAAAAACATTATTTCATTGACGGCCATTTGCCACTAAACAATGTAATATTGTTCAACAAAAAAATTACTGAAAGTTCTTCAAGATGTGTTCTTTAAGATGGTATATTGATCGATTAAAAAAGTTTTGTAGTTTTCTTTAAAAAAATTCATGAAAAAGGCCTTTTTTTGCGCTACAAGTGGGGGTAACGCCTTAATGAAAATCGTACGAAAATAGGTATTTTACATAACAATGTATTAATTCCACTGTAAATTGATTAAATTGTTTCCATTTATTGGGAGGTATGAAGTTGTTTTTTTTTATCGGCGGAGCCCTAGCAGAGCGGAGTACACTTTGATTATGACAATTTAAGACAGTAAAGTTAGAAAGACTCATACCAAATTTCATTTGAAACGGTCGATTAGTTTTTTAGCTATACGTTACGCTAGTTTTGAAAATGCAGTTTAGAAGACCGTGCCATAGGTCCGCCATTTTCAAAGACGAATTATAAAAAAACACCGTGTAAGAGTCAAAGATAGTAATGAAACGTACCCTAAGTGTCAAAAATGGTGGAGAAATATTCCATTTTTTAAAAAATCGTGAATGTCAGACGAATTTTCCTTGCCTAGAGGTATCTCCCTCCTTAAGAAACTTAGACGTAGGAATGGTATGTTGAATTGTTTTTTTTTGCAATTAACGCTTGATAATTGTTGTACTGTTTTCTTTGAACACTGACAGTAGTGGACGGGCGAATACTCGGATGGGTGACCACTTTTTTACCGAGTTTCCCAAAAAAACCAAAGCCAAACCCAAACCCAAACAATCGCTGTGGAAAGTCTCCGAAATCGCCACAGGTTTTCCAGTTTCCCTGTGCCCTCGTGCAAAAAAAAAATTCCGTGCTTTTTTTTCGGGGAAGCTACAAATTTGGCACCATACATTTTGAAATTTTGAGGAAGAATTTTTCGGGAATTTTTCTCGATCATTTTTCTTACGATTTCGTAAGCAAAACGATCAAGAAAAATCCCCGAAAAATTCTCGACATTTGTCCATTTCTTCGTTTAAAATCTTGCGGAAATTCTTTACGAAAGCGTTTTGGCGAGAGACAATGTGGTGAAATTCCGTGACTGTGTGTAATAACTGTTATTGTCGCGCGGGCCCACGTGCGATCGCAGAGGGTAGATTAATGTTGCATCGTATCATTATACCGTACACGATGTATCTCGCGGCGTTCGCGAGCAATACGCGTTTTGTTATTGCATTATGTGCTAAGCCGCGATTATTCGAGATTATGAGAACTGGGCAAATACCGCGTGGGAGAGATAACGCCTGTGTGCGCGAATCTACACGGTGAAATTCGCCTGAATTAAAGCTCGCGTCATGACCCAAGCGCGAAAAGGGCAGAGAGAGGGAGAGAGAAAGAGAGAGAAAATGAATATGAGCGGACGCTATCTGGTAATCGTGTCTGATGCGTAGGTAATGTAATCTCATTGGTGCGAACGATTCAACGGGAAAATTACACTTTTGTACTCACAAAAAAAGTATCATTATTTTACGTAATACTTCTTGGTCTTTTTGGATGCGTAACAAAAATATATTTCATTCAAGCGTTTTTTGGCGGTGTAGTTTTGACTTAGACATAAAAATAAAAAGTACCCAATAATCGTATTCATTGAAATTGTATTTTAATTTTGCTTTCATTTTATTTTTATTTTATTTTATTTTTATTTTATTTTTATTTTATTTTTATTTTATTTTATTTTTATTTTATTTTTATTTTATTTTATTTTATTTTTATTTTATTTTATTTTTGTTTTTATTTTATTTTTATTTTATATTTATTTTGACAGAAAATCAAATAAACAGTTAATGATACAAAATAATAATAAATATCGAAATTGGCCAATGTTATATCAAATTATGAAGCTACACAAAAGAACCGTAGACGAATTTCAACCCGATGCAAACTCAAATAGAAAATTAAAAATATTAGAACAGATGAGATTTATTATGCCCTGGTGTTATCCTGAGGCAATTAAAAAACGCGCCCCGTGTTAAAAAATAAAGAAAACAGGCTAAATATCGTGGTGATAAATGTAACAAAACAATAATGATGATTAATCTAACAAAATAATCATAAAGCGAGCGAAAGAGAGAGAGAGAGATTGATGGACTGATTTATTCACGCTTTGAAAGATTGCTCCAGGCAAAATTCAATTTCTCACAGCCACAACAAAATTCAGCACGATAGTGTAACTTAAATCCAGATAGAATTGCATCTCAACTCAACGCTAAAGCATAACTAACTGTATAAAAGTAATGTAGATGTGATCCCCGAGGCAATTATTATAAAGTCGCACTATCCTGTATAAAAACATAGGAAAATAATCGAGAGATTGATTGATCGATTTATCATATCGCGCCTTGATAACAAACGAGGAAAATAACGTAACTTCTAAGTATTTGAACATCAACAAATTCAAATTAAATGAAAATTAGAATCATTGGGTCGCAAACAAAAATACACTAATCAAATATGATGTTGAAGTTTGTATCTTTGAAATGCAATCGAACTTTTTTCTCTATTTGCTCACTTTTTTAAAATTCATGCTACGAAAATTACTCAAACGTTTTTTCGAATGCGTATTAGAGATCTATTACCTTGAACCACGAAAAAAAACGTTTTGATAGTAATGAAAATAGAGAAATAAGGAAATAAAAAAAATTCACTGCATTCCAACGAGGCCAACGTCAACGCCATAATAAAATACGGAATAATTAATGATTGCATATTAATGTGATCGGATACGTATAAAGATTCAATATATAATTTTTAAAATAACACGAAATATTACAAAATCGTTTAATTGCATGATTCCAATCACATTTACGGGCAAATGGACATGGAAATAAAGAGACGGAGGGAGAGAGAGAGCGCTTTCATAGGATCGGTTGAAATCAGGAGTGGCTTCGCACGAACGTACCTGGCCCGAAGCCCGAATGGTGGTTCCCGAGCCGCATCCGCGTCTCGTCTGTACGGAGAGAGTGGAGGGGGAAGAGCGAGGGCCAGTCGTCCCGCGGGGCGGGGAGGGGGCAGCGCGGCTCGATGGGCCCGGCGGGGCCTTATCGTGTGGGCAAGCACAAGAGCCGCGTGCGCGCCCCGGGACCGTCGATCTCTCGTCGGCGCGAGGTGGCGCGCGCGGCGCGGGGACCCGACAGCGCGGATCGGGGGCCCGTGCTGCTCACCGGCTCCCGCGGACCACCCAAGACGATATTCACTACAGTCACTTTATACGTATACAGTTTCTTCGGGCCCGAGAGAGCGCGGGAAAATTATTGACCCTCGACAGCACCATCTTTCATTCTTTCGAGTTTTATTCCACCACCCCCCCTCCCCTCCACCCCTTATCCACGCGAAGAGAAGCAAATAGCCCAAGGCCCAATTGTTGTGTCGCAACTTCCGGTAAACGATGATCTGCCTAAAACAGTATTGAGTCTGTTTGGATTAACGATAGCCGATTTTCTACGGCTTGACGAATACGTATTTGGAATTGTGGGAAATTAGCCGTGGTCAGGGGAAACGATCATCTTATCAAGTCGAATTTGTGAAGGAACTGTCGGATGGTCAATACTTATTCGGCACTGGAAGGGCCTTAAGGATCGAGCCGAAGCTTTTGCGCTTGCCTCTCTCTCTCTCTCTCTCTCTCTCTCTCTCTCTCTCTCTCTCTCTCTCTCTCTCTCTCTCTCTTTTCCTGTAGCCTGCGCAAGAGAATTTTCGTTTCAGTTCTTTTTCATCTCATTTCTTCGTCATTCCCTTTTCTTGTTCCTCTTCGTTTTTCTTATCTTCCTTTTGTATTAGTACGACTACACTGTACACCTCCGAGCATATTTTCTCTATCTTATTCTCGAGCTCTCTGTTTATTCTCATTCGCCGTTCAGTCTTCGTCTTGCTCTGGGCCTCACCTCTCTCCGTCTCTATTTCTGTGCCTGCTGCATCCCGATCTTGGTCCAGCAGTCAAAGAAGCCCGCGAGGGCACCCCCTCGTAACGACGACGTAGACAACGAGAAACGATGGGGAATTAGCGAGATGAGAGAGAAAGATCGAGCGTTCTCCCGTGACGAAGGGAATGCGAAGTCGCGAGATGGTGAATCGCCAACAGTCTCGGATAATTCATTGATGGCCCAGAGAAGGAAGAACTTTCGAGCGCCGGATTATCTCGCCCACTCTCACCCCGGCAACGTTCATTCTCGTTTGCAATAAGGAAGAAACACGACGAGTGTTTTTTTTCTTCTTCAATCAACTACCAGTTCGATCGAAATGGATATCGAGAGATCGACGGTGGCAGGATTCTCGATGGGCCCTGGGGGTGTTTTCGCAGTTGAAACGCCAGATGCGGAATCTGCTGAAATTGTCACGGGAAGAGTGAACAATAACTCGAGTTCAATTGATTTGATGAAAGTTTAAGAGGGAAGATACCTTTAGGCGAGCAAGTGCTGATTTTCATGACCTTTTTTTTTATGGAAAGATTTCTTCACCATTTTTGAGACATAGGGAAGATTTTATTACTACTTGGGGCTGTTGCATGGTATTTTTTAAAATTATTAATCTTGAAAAATGACGGAGGGATGGCACGGTCTTCTAAACTGCATTTTGAAAACTGACGTGACGTATAGCTAAAAAAGTAATCGACCGATTCTAATGAACTTTGGTATAAATCTTTCTAACCTTATTATCTAAAACATCAACCTAAATGTCTGGGAAAATAAAAAATAAAAGTATTTTTTATTACGAAATGTAGCGATTTTGTTTTGAAAATTTAATCTTTTTGTTTCAAAGCGTACCATTTCATCAATTTCCACCATTTCTCACTTTTTCTTGGTTCATATTTTGCGTATAAGTGTTGATGAAAGAAAAATCTTGGTTGGTTTTTTTCAGATGATTCCCGCCGACGCTACGTGTCACGCCGTCTGACACCATCAGCCGCAACCCGTTTAGAAGACCGTGCCAACCGCCGTTTTTTACGATAAATTTATTTAAAAACCACGCAAGAGCCAAAAGTAGTAATAAAACATACCCTACGTCTAAAAAGTGGTGAAGAAATCTTGCCGTAAAAAAAATCATGAACATCAGTCATTTTTTCCTCGCCTAAAGGTACCTCCCTTCTCCCTCCTTAATCGATTAAACGACCACAGCAACAAGTGCCCGACGTCCGACGCGCCGCTTCAGAGATCTCACGCGTCAAGTAGCCGTGCGACCCGGACCAACACTCGGATGGGTGACCCCTAACCGTGGCTCGCCTGGGTTAGGACCCAGGACCAACACTAACCCGGGCGCCAGTTTAGACCGAGTTTCCGGTGGTGACGCGACGGAAACTCGGTACAATTCGGCCCTACTTATAGCCACAGGTTTTTCGCAGTTTCCCTGTGCCCTCCTGCAGTCCGCGAGTTTCCTCCCGAACTGGAAATACGGAAGGGATCGTAACAGAAATACATCACGAAATTAAAATACCGGCATCGAGCTTGCTCTACAATTACGCCTATGGTGCACTTTCAGCGGTTGTCCTTCGGATTTATCATCTTTGCTGGATCTGATTAGGCCCATTTGTGCAACAAAACTCGTCCGCACTGAAATATTTTTCCCTCCGTGTACGAACACACGACACCGCGCGCGCGTATCCCGAAATCTACTCCCGCATACCACGGGAGATGCGGGAGAGATTTGAAAAATAACCGGGAGAAATACGATTATGGAAGAATCGCGTGATTAATACGTCGGGTGATCAGAGCCAACGATATACCATTTGACTCTCGCTAAAGGTATATTGTATATCCGCTGCTTCTGCTGTTCTCCACGTCCGCGAGGTGCTCCCGAGAGCCTGGAGGATACGCGCTACTCCATAGAGCGTAAGAGACAGAGAAAGAGTGAGAGAGGGGGGGGGGAGTGCGTCTCGACGAGATGTACGAGCAAGCATCCTTGAAAGAGATATTTCATTCCACTTACGCGTCTCCACCTCTTTCTCTCTTCTTGTCATTCTCTCTTTTCTTTTTTCATTCGCGTTTGTTCTTGCTCCCTTATCTTTCCTCTCATCGCGGTGGCGCGAGTTGTCAAGCACAGGACTTGTACAATTTTTCTCCGCGTTCTCGTACGCGCTGGGACGTGGAAAATGCCGTGGCCAATACTCGGATGGGTGACCGCTCGAGCGTAGACTGCCGAGAGGGACGCCGATTTCGCCGGCTTTCCGATGGTCAAGTTCGGGGCAAAATGGTCCCCTCTAAAGGCACGAACCGTCCAGTTGCCCTGTGCCCTCCTGCGGTTGGAAACGCGTGGCTGTGGGCAACTGACCGACTGAATACTCGTCGTCGGTGGAAAACTTACCTGTTATCGGTTACGAAGCAATGCAAATTAGGATTATCGTCGGTTTTTTTTGTTGTTTTTTGCTTAGTTGAACGAGGCTCCGAGCAGGGCTCGTGTCCCGTCGTTGCGATCTCGTTTGCGATGTTCTCCCGGCTCGTTGATGCGCTTCACGAGTCGTTGGCGAAATCCTAACAAGGACATACGTGTGTGAGCAACGTGCACGACAACGACCATAACTCGCGTTCGGGAGCACGTTCGACAGCGATAGAGAGAGAGAGAGAGAGAGAGAGAGAGAGAGAGAGAGAGAGAGAGAGAGAGCCAGAGAGAGAGAGAGAGATGGGGAATCGTTGTCGCTGATGTGTGCACCCGTGGAGAGGAAGGAAAATGTTCTGCTGATATTCCTGTCGCTTTAAAGAGAACGAGACAGATATACAGCGAGAAAAGGAGAGAGAGAGAGAGAGAGAGAGAGAGAGAGAGTCGTCCTGGCGCGCTATGCTATTTCAGGATGTTCCTCGCTCGGCTGACAGGCGTCCATCGGCCAACTCCCCTTTCTTCGTGGCCTCCTCTAATCGCCTAGTCCGAACCAATTTAATATCTTTTTACCGATTGTACCCACAGCCTCTTATTTGGAATTGGCAAGCTCGCAATTACCTACCGCAAGTCTCTCAGTCGGTAATGGCGATTTTGCGCAATTTAATATGTCGTAGCGTATACCCGTTTTTGCAAATTTATTAAACAGGGAAGTTCAGCCATCTCGTCTGTTCAGCCACGTTAGCCGGGACCAGTACTCGGATGGGTGACCGCTCAGCCGCACTGAGAGCAGGGTAAATAAAAGCAATGCGTTATAACCCGCAATGGCGTACGAAGAATTGTTTTCCTATAATTCTGCATTAGGCAGTGTGACATCGGATCTTCTTCGACATCCGGACAAACAGAACAGCAATATTTCATCCACACTGTCATTACTTTATAATCTTACTGTTGGGACATTGAGCCATCTAGGGTAAACCGACCAGTCAACGGACGAGGACCAATGAATGGACAAAAGCTGATTTGTAATTAAAATAAGTAAAGAATATGAATACTTATTCATCAATTCCTCCAATATCAATTGTTGCTATTACTGGGAATTTTTTTTTCTACTATCAGAATAATATATTTCTTTAGCTATAGCAATAAATACAATTTGTTTTCATAATATTTTCATTTTACATCCCATCAGAATCCTACAGTATCGTTATTCGTCCATTTCAATAGGGCAAACTGGTCAGTTTGCCCTATTCATCGTTGTAATTATCAATGCTAGTCCTCCAACATGCAGATCCAATAAGAATTCCTCGGCACCTTTCCATTATGCGGAAGTTTTCATCATTCGACCGCATTGAAAGTAGCCCGATCTTGTTTATCGTAAAATGGGACTGCTAAAAACTCTCCAAGATCCTCATCAGAAATCTACAGTGAAAATTCGGCTCATGAGACTTTGGATGATGAAGAAAACGGAATAAACCATCGCACTGTCGACGCTTCGCAAAACCACAAAGAAAAAACATCGAAGGCAACTGACACCAGTGTGTGGGCAGTCGGGGTTCACCTCCAACGCTACTTTGAGTAACTTTTGCTCAATCGGCATGGCCGATACTCGGAGTGGTGACCGCTCAGCCGTACACCGGCTGGCGCATCAACCAGTCATCGGAAGACCAATACTTCTGAGACCTTGGTATAGATACTTGAGTAAAACGCCTGTCCATCAGAGAATCAGTACAATATGGGGCCGTCTATACCGGTACGGGTTTTCCACAGTTTCCCCATACCCTCGGCAATGTGCTATAGTGCAGCCCTATATTGGAGTTAGGTTAGATCAGCGAAGTGTGGGTAGGGAGTAATGGGAAAGGGCTCAATTGGGAAGGGCAATACGTAAAAACCTGCAAGAGTATGAAACTCAGGAAATAAAGAAAAGACATCGAACTTGGTACATTCTCAAGGCTGCTGAACGAAATTCTCCCCCGTGATATTCTCGTCCCATTGTCGGATCTAAGATCTCTTGATCGAAATCCAGTCCAGCAGTCTGAGGATTCTCCGATATACAGGTTCACACACACACACACACGTACACACACGCACACACACACACACACACACACACTCACACACACACACACACATACACACACACACACACACACACACACACACACACACACACACACACACACACACTCACACACATATGTGGAAATAGGCCTAATATATAGATATACAGATGTACAGATACATTGTACCACGCAGTCTCTTCAGCCGCAGGACCGCGTCGTTGCGAATCTGGCAAGGGTGGCTACACGCAGGGCTGACGCGGATCTGTAAGGCCCAACCTCGTTCGACTCGTTTCGACAAAGGGGGGCCCCTAAAACCCGACCAAGGATACAGATCCAAGGCGCCGCCCATTTTTTTGTTCCTCTGAAAGAGCGAGCCCAAAGGTGGGGAAGAGAGAAACCTCCGAGGGGGACCTTCTTTTCTGGCTGGAGAGAGAGAGAGAGAGAGAGAGAGAGAGAGAAAGGGGCCTCATTCGCTTCGTTTGGCTCGCTTGCCCGCGGCTCGCTTCTCCGTTCTCTCGACGTACCCCAATTAAGTTCCCCGGATGGGCCTCGATACCTTCCACATCCTCGCTCTCCCTCGCTCTTTCACATTTTTCCCTTCCCCCACTGGATTTTTCGCATGTTCCGCTCGCTTTTTGCCCTCTCGGTACGACCCGCTCGTTATTTCAACTTTTTCTCACTTCTTCGATTCCTAGAGCTTTTTTCCGTATTTTTCTCACTTTCAATACTCCCGCTCTCTTCGGCTCCCGCGCCGCCATCTCGCTCTATCGGTTATCGAATTGCAAGCTATTTCAGGAAGCCGCTTGTCCGGTTCTTCGCGAGTTTTTTCCCCCGTTTGTGGGGAACACGACGAGTCCGACCAGGCGAGAAACAAGTGTGAGGAAACGCAAGAGCGGATAAAAAAATCTGCTATCTCAGGAAAGAGAGACAGAGAGAGAGAGAGAGAAAGGGACAAAGGTAACAAAAAAATTACGAAAAGCAGAGTCGAATTTCGACAAGTCCGAGGAAGAACGATCAACAGCGGAACGACATACTCCGCGGGCGAACAAGTCGGAGGGTGAAAGCGTTACGATGTATGAATATAAAGAAAAAAAGGAATAATAATAATGGTGGTAAGAATGATAAGTGCGGAAATTCATTTGATCCTCCTCGTATGGGACCTCCGCGCTCGATGTTACACACACACCCGCACACATACACCCAAACACACCTACATACCCGTACACACACACACACCTCCACATGCACACACACCTACACATGTACACACACCTACACATGCACACACACCTAGGCATGCACACCTACACATGCACACACACACACGCACCCACACCTACACATGCACACACACTCACCCACCCACACCTACACATGCACACACATATGCACACACACCTACACATATACACCCACATACACACACATCTACACATGCACACACACCTACATGCACACACACCTAGGCATGCACACCTACACATGCACACACACACACACCCACCCACACCTACACATGCACACACACCTACACATATACACCCACATACACACACATACACACACATCTACACATGCACACACACCTACATGCACATATACACATGCACACACACCTAGGCTGCACTACTACACATGCACACACACCCACCCACACCTACACATGCACACACACATACACATGCACATACACCTACACATGCACACACATATGCACACATATACACCCACATACACCTACACATGCACACACACTCACCCACCTACACATACACACACATCTACACATGTACACACACATACACATGCACAGACACCTACACATGCACACACATATGCACACACACCTACACATATACACTCACCGACCTACACATACACACACATCTACACATGCACACACACACCTACACATTTACACAAATGCACATACACCTACAGATGTACACACACACTCGCGTATGCGACACACATACATATGCACACCCACAAACACACACCCCCGCGCATTCGACACATTCACACACACTGATACATTCTCCCTTAATCGATATGAAAATATAATAAAATACTGCAAATGTCCCTTTCGGTATTATGAAAAAAAATTTAATACGAAAACTATACTCGGCTGAATCAGCCAAGAAATATGATTATGCCTGGGATATTCCAAGCACTGTGTGATCACGTCTGCCTGAATTGCGAGAAGAACGAGAAAAAAAAATCGCCCGGAGAGAACGATCAACGCGAAAAAGTGCCGTATGCCGCGTGCACGCGGTAAACATATAAACACGGACATCGGATAATATTCGAGGGGATTTGATGCTATACGCATGTGACGATTGAATTTTACGATGCGCCGAAAAAAGAAGAACTCTTTAGCCCGCACTGAAAGTGCTCGTAAACTCGGAATTCTCGTGACTTCGATCACTTCGATCCACTAACGATCTCGACAATCGGAATAAGGTTTATGAAAAAAAAAATCGAGTTTTATTGTTGACATACCGTGTAGAAATTGTCGATACTTCGATACGTGTCATTTTCGGTACGATAAATAAGCAAATATTTAGAAAAATATTATGATACATTTCGAAATTTCTCACATATTTATAAGAAATATTAATTCTGAAAGGGAATCATAGAAACATATTAAATCATAATTGACGAAACTAAATAGTATTATTCATCGAGTGACGCGAATATTTAATTTCGTTCAATTTGATCCTCCGCCGCTTTGCAGCCAACAAACTTTTTTTTACAATAATATTACCTCTGTCCCCAAAATCTTTCGTTCGAAAAATAGCGTTAACGTCACTAACAAGATCACTTCATATTCGAGCCGCGATGAATAATGATGACATTATCATTTCCCAAGCAGGTCCCGCAGCTCGAGGCTTAGATTTTTTTTGGGCTCCCATTTTTATCGAGACCGGCCAACGATTCTGGGGTCCCCTCCCACCCGATGGGAAGCTCGACGCAACGCCCTCTTAACCTCTTCCGCAGCACGAAACTTCGTCCACTGCGAGAGTCATTGAATTCTAATTTTCGATCGAAACCTCGAGATCCCGATACACACTTTCACGCATATATAAATTCGTATATACAGACACACACTCACCTAATGTATACATTTAACTACAAAGAGGGATATACCTGCTGGTTCACAATGTGAGATCTCCAAAAGTTTCTCAGCTCTCGTCGCTCACTAATAGCCGAAGAAAAAACGTTCAACCTGAACTTCTTATTCGTGTATATGTGTATATATATATATATATATATATATATATATATATATATATATATATATATATATATGTATGTAGACATGCGATATCTGGTATATCTATCCACCGAAGAAGGCAGGCGAAAGGTAATTATTTTCCCCTTTGTGTATCCCGTGAAATATTCCCGTATAGGACGCCATGCAGAGAAGGCCCTCTCGAATATTTTGTATACCATTTTTTTTCCTCCTCTCCTCTCAGCGCTACTTCACACGAGGAAAAATTTCGGGGACCCGTCTTTACACTTGTAATAAATATATATTGAAATTGAATCCGCCTTTTGATTTTTATACTTGCAATGAATATTTTCGCCAGGATGGTATTGACGATGACAAATCTTTTTCCTCTTTTTTGAAAAACAAAATTAGCATTTTCAATGAAAAAATTTAAAAAATGGTAATAAGGATGATAAAAGTAATAACTAGGGTAATAATAATTATTTATTATTAATTACTATGATTTATTATGATTTATTGTTAATTATTATTTTTATAATTAATTAATAGTAGTAGTATTTTATTTCTTGGGCACCTTTTTTAAGGATGTTTACGTAAACCTTCTCATTTACATCAATTATTTAACATTGGTTTTGTAGTATCTATCTTCGTTGCTAGTTTCTCAAATTGTCCGGTGTATTCGCATAATTACTTTGCGGGCTGCGTAATTAGTTGCGCTTATATGTTCCGGTCGATTTCTAACCTGCTACTTTCCAACCATTGCCCCAGTGTATTTACTATTTCTTAATTTAGTTTTCCCCCTCAACTTTTGTATAGTCGCAAATGTGCCTTAAGTTTTCAATTGCCGGTTTGCAATTCTACATTTGACGTGTACATACGCTTTTTCCGGTCTTTTCCGGAACTACCGCATCTTATCCTCCCGCACGTTTTTTTTTAACTCTTCGCTAGCCATCTTTTCCTCCTGAAATTGTTCCATGTGTCTACCTGTTTTTTTAATGTTTATATTCTTTGCAGTATGCTGATCGATCGATTTTCTTGAAACAGGGTGAATTTCTTGTGCAATTTAAATTTGCATGCATCTTTCTATTTTTCTTTCAAGCTCCGTTACATTTCCATTCCATACGGCTTGCCAGATTGCCCCCTCACCGATTATTAATTATCATTAATAAGGCGAAACGATCATTCACGTTGCGATTATTATTATCGATAGTATTATCATTGTTATTATAGGTATCATTATAACGATTAAAATAATGATAATTATATCAACAACAACGGCAATAATAACAGTTATAATTATTTTTATAGCAATTGTATAGTTATAATTATTATTATAGCAATTGTAATGGAAGTAAAGAAGTAATGACAATGTAATCAAATAATAATATTTCAAAATGCAATAATAATAACAATATTATAACAAATGCAATAATTATAATGATATAATTACAAGTGCTATAATAATAAGAATATAACAACAATACTACCACAGTTTACACTGAGAAACATTCACGGGGGGTAGGTGAATGATTCCCCTTTGAGTGAATGACTCAAGTGAACCCAGACAAACTTAACTAAACCTAAATAAACTCAAGTTAATCTAAAACAACCTCAAGCAAACCCGAGCAAACTGAAGTGAACCCAAACAAGCTCACAACCCAAGTAAAATTAAGTAAATTCAAATAAACCAAAGTGAACTCAAACGAACTCAAGTAAACCAAGCCAAACTTGAGCAAACCTCAACAGACCGAAGGAAACACAAACAAACTCTTTCTTCCGCCCCAGTAGACCGAAAAAATCGGAAAAATCGAAAACCAAAAAAGTTACGCCACTGACTTGTAGAAGCATCCTAACCAAAAAAAGACATTCACCTACCCCCGGTGAATGTTTCCCAGTGTAAACTGAGGTTGTGCGTTGCCCGGAGTAATTAAATCTATTATCGTAATAAAATATGAGAAAAAAGAAACAATAAAATCTATTGTCATTGAAACTATAATGACATTAATAATAAATATATAATACGAATAATAATAACAACAATTACGGTAATAAAAATAATGATTACCTTTATTTAACGTTACCAATAATAATCATCGTTTTTTATAACGTTATCATTATTATAATAATAATATAAATAATAACGAAAAATCACGATAATAAAAATAATAATTAAAAAAATCTAATTTAAACGATAAATAAAATAATGATTACAAATAATAACTGATATTTCTTTCGTTTTCTCATATTTTACGTTCCCTCGAATTGTGAGACCCACAATCTAATGTAATACATCGGCAATTTTTGCAGCGTTTTGCAACGAGAGAGAAAAAGTTTTTCGCAGAGATCTCGAACAGAATAAGGAAGAAAAGAAAAACTTGAGGGATAATGCAGGATTGCGAGAAAAAAAAACTATGCGGTCGCATAGCACAGACTATTTTCTCCTAATACGTTCGAGAACTATATGGAACATCTGTCGCTTCTCTGCTCCGATGCGATTCTCCGGTTCGCCATAAGGCGAACCCGAAAAACCTCGTTCTCCCTGCCAGCACGAACTCACACGTGCACACACACACACACACACACACACATATAAACGTAGGAGCTTCCTTTCCCTCGTACCTTTTTTTTCCTTCAATGGCGGACCATTCGATCGAACCCTCGACCCTCGGTCGTATTCGAAATCCACCTATGAGCACGCACCGCCGATCCTCCTCGCTCTTTATTTCCTCATCGAGTCCACCATCTTACTTTTTCAATCATATTTCAATGGGAGCCTCGCAAAACGAGGAAAACGTATACGATGAGTAGAGAAAAAAAATTGTACTCTGATCAGAACGTATTTTGGTGAGTTTTTTTCCTTGTTTTTTTTTTTCATTTGGTGCGAGGCAATTAAGGAATGAGAAGTAATTAAAAAGAAACGGTCGGAAAATTGTTAGGAGCATGGTTGGTTATAATTTATATGTTAGCTGTGGAAGAAATGTTTTTTTTTTATTTGGTGAACAGGGAGACGAAAATGCGATTCAAAAGGGCCGAAATAAATTATGTAATTGATAATGCGGTAATTAAGGACAGAGGTTCGCAGCTTTAATTTTTTCTACTCTTATTAGGGACCGCTTGGTAATTTCATGCACGGTATAGTCTAGTGTGTGTATAATGAAAATAAAAATGGTACAAATTGATTGAACGTAATTCATGAATGCCTATTCAGTTACGTAATTTATCAATAATTAATTTTTGTTCGTTAATAATTTTACCTAGTTTATTTTCAATGTATTAATAATAAATATTCACTTATTGATAACCTGAATTAAATTATTGTTAATTTATTTCTCATCTATTGCCCTTGTGCACTACAGGCGAAAATTAAGGGAACAATTTTTTTTTGACATTTTTTGAGTCATTTTCAAATGACTTTCAAATGACAAATGACAAAATTAAGGAAACCATTTTTACGACATTTTTTTAGTCATTTTCAAATGACTCAAAAAATGTAAAAAAAAATGGTTCCCTTAATTTTCGTCTGTAGTGCACAAGGGTAATAGATGAGAAATAAATGAACAATAATTCAATTCAGGTTATCAATAAATGAATATTTATTATTAATAGACTGAAAATACACTAGGTAAAATTATTAACGAACAAAAATTAATTATTGATAAATGACGTAACTCTATGGGCATTCATCAATTACGTTCAATCAATTTGTACCATTTTTATTTTCATTACTATATCGTAATTAATTGCTATATCTCCACGAAAAATCATCAGAGGAGAACATTTTCAAAAGCATTTCCCTTGCCTGTAGACCTCTTTGGAAAAAAATCGAAAAATTTCCGTTCCCGGTTTGTCTCTTGCTTCATTTACAAACGGTAAAAAAAAGTAGAAGCTCAAAAACTAAAGATTGCGAGCTCCAAAAGGCTTTTTTGATTTTTTTTCTACGATGATTTTTCGCGGGGCTGGACAAATTTGAAAATGACCTAACAATTTCGGAAATTGGTTTATTCCCTTCATTTTGTGTCAGTATAATATCATTAATAAATTGGCATCACTTATTGCGTATTGATAAATAATCCATTTTTGTTGGTTAATATTTTGACCTAGTTTATTCTGAATTTCATAACAATAAAACATTAATTCGTCGATAATCTGACCTGAGTTATTATAAATCAATTTCCTTTCTATTACGAATATATTATTCACAAATTAGCACTATATATTCTCTATTGATTAATAATCCATTTTTATTCGTTAATAGTTTGACCTAATTTACTCTGAATTCCATAATAATAAAATATTAATGCATCGATAATTTTACCTGTACCATAATAAATTTATTTTCTTTCTATCACCAATGTATTATTAATTAACGAGCCCCCTTTATTCCGAATTCATTAATAATGCATTCTCATTCGTTAATGATTCCACATTATTAATTATTAATTTATGAAAAATGTTTTACGTGCCCAGTTCCGTACTCTTCTCAGCACGTCTCGCTAAGCTACGCTCGATTAAAAATACTCTAATTACAATCAATTTTCCATAAATCCGTTAGCGCATCACTGTCAACAATTCATCACACGTTTCGCACGGATAGGATAAAAAGCTTCAAATTGTTGGATGTAAATAGAGTGCGGGGCATCGATCTCGAGGGTGAGTCGGATTCTTTTTTTTTTCCTCGCTTCGAGGAAAATTATACTTTGCCCTTATGAATGATGGTTACGTGATGGGAAGATTAAATATCAGGAGTATCGATGAGTTACCTCGCTGGACTTCCGTGATGATAGAACATTCGCGCATATATATATATATATATATATATATATATATATATATATATATATATATATATATATATATATATATACACGCGAAAATATATACCTATATGTACCTATATATATATATGCATACCTATATATATCCATACAGGGTGTCCGTCTTATCTCTACCACCCAAAATAACTCGGTAATTATCGACGTCACAAAAAAATGTTCCAGACAAAAGTTGTACGGTGTGAAGGGGGCCATCAAATGCGACCAATTTTTTTTATTTCGGTGCAGACGCTGACGCACAATGAAGGTCACCTCCGCATTTTTAAATGGAATGGTACAATTTTTTTTCAATCATCTTGTGGAGCACCTCAAGCTGCATAAAAAATTTGAGTGGGTCAAAGTTGCTCAAGGTCATTCAAGGTCAGTATCGATGATACAAATCTAAATATCTCGGATACCTTGGTGAATATTACCAAATCACTACCAAATATTCATATTTGGTAGTGATTTGGTAATATTCACCAAGGTCAGTATCATCGATACTGACCTTGAATGACCTTGAACGACTTTGACCCCCTACTACCCCGGATCACTATCACATATTTGGTAGTGATCCGAGATATTTAGATTTGTATTTCATTTTAATAGGAGACCTTGAATGACCTTGAACGACTTTGACCTCCGAATGTTTTTTATGCGACGTGAGGTGCTCCACAAGATGGTTGAATGAAAAATGTACCATTCCATTAACAAAAGTGGAGGTGACCTTCACTGTGCGTCAGCGCCTCCAACGAAATAAAAAAAAATTGGTCGCATTTGATGGCCCCCTTCATACCGTACAACTTTTGTCTGGAACATTTTTTTGTGACGTCGATAATTACCGAGTTATTGCGGGTGGCAGAGATAAGAGGAACACCCTGTGTATATAGAAAAGTCAGAAGCGATGGAGAGAGGAGCCTTTCGATCGTTTCCAATAATCGCGGAGGCGATCGATCGCGCAACGTAACGCGATCGTGAGATTCTCTGCTAATCGCTCACGCCTGCTCGAGAGAATGTCTCTATATTTTTCTCATAGCGAACGAATAACAGGATCTATCTTCTTCCTTGAAGCCTTCATCCCCCTCCCTCACCTCTGCCCGTCGATTATCACGAATTCATCGACCCGCAGCGGAGCGGTCACCCATCCAAGTACTGGCTCACGCCAACGCCGCTCAACATGAGAGATCACCACACTGAGAAAGAAAAATCATTTTCTTTCTCAGTGTTATTGAATGAAATTTCGTTGATTCAATTGTAAAATTGTTGGTGTAAATAATTGGATTTATTAGTCCAAACAAAACGCTATTGACTTTAATAATATGATACAATTGAAATTTTTTTCCCATCCAAAAGATTTATCGTTAGCCGAGAACAATATGTTATTGAAACTATCTAAAAAATTATCGCGAACAAATTATATAGTTTTGAATGCATTATCTGCAACGAACAAAAAAAAGCGTTTCAATTCATAACATGAATATTGTCGATTCGAGTACACAAGAAAAATTGAATTTCGCTCGTTTGATTCAGATAAAATTTCTATTGAGTAAATATCTTATTTTATTTTTTTCACCATATCCGATATTGATTTCCAAGTACATTATTCGTTAGAATATTGATATTTTATTTTGATTGAAAAATGGTAAGCAAATGTCTGAATTGGTTAAAAAATTATGCGAAAATAAAATTTGTATCTTGCGCATTTGGTTGAAAAAATTGAACCAAATGATGGCCGAGCGCCACCGAAATTATAGGTGTGAGGAAACCCGTAGTTCTCGGAGTAACCGCTAGAAGCCGCACGCGCGCTCGTTTCTCGTAAGCGTAGCGCAAACCGAAGATCTACGTAAACGCCGGAGAAACTCTATAGAGTATCGCTTTTTGGCCTGTGGCTACGATCAAAGTGTATCTGTTCTCATTAGTTGAATATCTGATATTCTCTCCATGGATATTCCATTGGATATCTGATATTCTCTCCACTATTATTGCGGATGACCATTCTAATACTCACTTTTTATTTAACGCGGTCCTCTAGTTTCTCGGCTGCTTTTTGACGGCTTTTTCAATAATTTTTTACGGGCAAAGCATCGAAATAATCAATCTCATTGTTTTTGCATAATCTTTATTAACATTTAAATAAGCTTTACAAATTTATTGAAGTCAAAATATATAATAAAATAAACGTTATAGTGGCCGACAGGAAGACATCAAGTAAAAGAGGTGCTTGACGGTGACCAAGATTGCGGCTGTTCTGCTTATCTGAAATCAAAAAACCAAACGGCATTTTAATCTTCATATTTAAGACTAGCGATTGAACTAGAGTGAATTCTAAATTACAAAAATTGACTATTTTATACACTTTTGAAAATTACATTCTATTTTTTACTCATTTTTTCTTAAGTTTTTCGCTCGTACAAAAAAAAACTATCGAAGCAATCGTGATAATCCTAGTTCAATCGCTGGCTTCTAACATATTAAAGATGCTGTATAAATTTGAACAAGATCGGTGCAGTAGTTTCTGAAATATCGTGGTCACCGTTTCGAAAAATGGTGTTTCGAGAAAAACGCGTTTGAAAGTTCGCGCTCCCGGCGCGCGCTCCGAATACCTGCTCCGTTCCAGGGCCGTAACTTGTGAACCACTTCGAATATCGAAACATCCTTTGGCACACATTTTCTACACATGTTGTAGATGTGATTTATGAAGAAAAAAAAATCGATTTTTTCGAACCGAGAAACTAGAGGACCGCCTTAAGATTTAAAACAAATTGAAAAACTTACGTTCCATGGCATATTCGTTTCGGCGTAGGAAAAAAATAATTAATCCTATTGATTATATTTTTGTACGAAATAAAAAATGTTGTAGCGACCGCTCAATTATTTCATCCATACATCTACGGATCGTATATGGAATGATTTCAATAGAATATAATTGTATTTGAAGGATAATGTAGATATTCAGAAAACAGAAGAACTATTCCAAATAAAATAATATGTTATTTAAGGGGGGATTGTCTTTTTTTTCGCAAAATTTACCGCTTTTTGGGAATTTTTTTGTGAAGAAAGTATACAACGGAAAACTTGTGAAACTTGGCATATCGTTTTATTGATCTGTTTACTACATACAAAAATTTTTTTTAACAATTTCATCAAAAAATCCGCCTCCCACCCCCCTCGACGCGCGATGGTCCTTTTTTGATGGTGTGCACGATTTCTCAAAAACTATTCAACCGATTGCCTTCAAATTTGGACAGAATGCTCAGCTGACATTCTTTTATCGTTTGATGAAGCAAAAAAGCAATACGTTTAATAGTTTTTTATTTATAACAAAAAATCGATCAATTTTTTTCGAAAAATCGATACTTCAAGTTCAAAACGTCACCAAAACGTCAATTTTTTTCCCTTCATCGAACGATAGCTATATGTGTCTAAAGTAAAATGCTTTTTGGGTTTTTGTTGCAGGATGAACGTGAAGGCTGTAATCGTGCACACCATCAAAAAAGGACCATCGCGCGTCGAGGGGGGTGGGAGGCGGATTTTTTGATGAAATTGTTTAAAAAATTTTTTGTATGTAGTAAACAGATCAATAAAACTATATGCCAAGTTTCACAAGTTTTCCGTTGTATACTTTCTTCACAAAACAATTCCCAAAAAGCGGTAAATTTTGCGAAAAAAAAAGACAATCCCCCCTTAAATCAATCACATTTTCCAATCTTTTATAGCATCGTAACAATCTCATATATCGGTGGCACTCCGCAGCACATTTATTTGGATCAACCAATATATTTTTATGATTCAATTGGTTTTTTTTCTCAGTGCAGCCTGCAAACTAACCAGGCGTTCACTGCTGTCGATTTCTCGAAAGGTAAAGAAAAAGATTTTGCGGTCGAACTCTATCGAGAGATCTCGTTCTCAGACCTTAATGCGTTGTGCTAATGAGTGCATCGTTTATGTATGCATTCACATGCATCCATATATATATATATATATATATATATATATATATGTGTGTGTGTATGCGTGTACGCGCACATTCCTGATGAGTCATAGCATTTTGATTGCACTCGTCATTATCGCGTATACTCCGCCGTCTACAATAGTTAATTAGCTAATTAATTATTTGCATCGGGCATACGTTCGATTGTCCATAGGGACAAGGGCTAGCGCGTAGCAATGTCGGCCATACACTTTCCAAGTGCATAATTCATCTCTCCCGCATCTACCTTTGCCTCTCGCGTACACCTCTAGCCAAGAATACCCTCGGTGCTTCCATTTTTCTTCCTTATGTCTAGCTGCAATTATTCTCGTAGCGAAGAACTGTGGGCACTGAAAAAAAAAAGCGGGGCAAGAAGAAAAGGACGGACAGTGTAAGGCAAAAAGTACAGTCGGATTGCGCGCGGAGAACTCCGCAAAAGAGTATAGAACGTGAAGGAGCAAAAAATAATGGATTTCACGCGAGGAACGGAGCCTGTTTCCCGGGGCTAATTAGTCGTCGAACCAAAAATGGAAATCCCATAACGCGGTGCATACGTTGAGGAGAACTCCGAGAATCGTTCTTCCCGCTCGAAAAAAAAGTGCAGGAAGACGCGAGAATGCGAAGGAAGGAAAGTTGAATGGAAAAGGGAGGAAAATGTAGCGGAGTGAGCAATCATCAATTTGTGATGATTGTTCGTTTGAATTTTCATGCGGGAGTCTTCGTTTTGGATAGTACACGATTTTTTTAACGGAAACAATTCTAAATGAACTCAAGTAGACAGCAACAAACCCAAACAAACTTGAGTAAGCCCAAAAGAACTCGAGAAGCTCAAACAAAAACTCATGCGGACTCAAGTGATCCCAGATGGGCTTAAGGGGTTACCCCCACTTGCGATTTTGAAAAAATCGATTTTTTTGATTGCATTTTTTTGCAGTATAAGTATCTGAGAATATGTCCAGAAAATTTCAAGTCGATCCGAACAAAAATGACTGAGATATGAGCGTTGAAAGAGAAGAATCCGCGTTGAAAGAGAAACTTTAAACGCGTTTCTCTCAAAATGGCATTTCTGAAGTCGGTGACCAAGATTACTCGAACACTAATGAACCGATCTTCTTGAAATTTTGCAGGCTTATTTAATACATAAAAATGTAGTCTTTAATCGTTCGATTCTTTTTTTTTCGAAAAAAATTGCCGTTTTATAGCCAAAAAACGGCCGTTTTTTTTCGTTAAAATCGAACCATTAACTTTGACTGTCCGCCATTTTGTGAAAAATGAATATTTTTTAAAATCCTTCGATTAAAGACTAGTTTATGCTTATATTTGACTAAATCCATCCGCATTTTTTTCTTCAGATGATCCACTTCGCCGCAATGTTGGTCACCGCAAACCGTGTATATAAAAACATTATTTCATTGACGACCATTTGCCACTAAACAATGTAATATTTTTCAATAAAAAAATTACGGAAAGTTCTTCAAGATGTGTTCTTTAAGATGGTATATTGATCGATTAAAAAAGTTTTGTAGTTTTCTTTTAAAAAATTCATGAAAAAGGCCTTTTTTTGCGCTACAAGTGGGGGTAACGCCTTAAAGAAAAGGTCGATTTTCGACCACGAATAACGACTTTAAACGTTTATTATTAACAAACGGACGAACATATGGAAAAATCATCCGGTCAGTCGATTGAATATGTTATAAAATATGTCCAATCCAAATTTGAAGTCAATCGGACGATTAGATTTCGAGATATGACGTACGCCAAATTGCAAAGTATACTTTCGAGATAAACGCGAGAGAAGTAAACGTGCTAAATCCACTTTTTCCGTATACCATTCTCGTATAAATGTTTAGGTCCGCTCAATATCTTCGGTGGTTCTTTATGGTTTCGGGTACGGGCAATACGAATATGACATTTATTTTGTTCTGGAATCGTTTTTTCCCGTTATAAACAATTTAATTGTTGTAATGACGATTATGACGAAAAAGTGCATTTTGTAGAAAAAAGTTTGAAATAAAAGATGTTTCTTTTTTATGGACAATAAAAAATGTCTCATTTTTTTTCGCTAACTTTATTAGTAATGGAGATGTGAGCAAGGAACATTTTTATGAAAAACGAAACGATAAGTGAAAAGGACGAAACAATGAGTGACAGGCGATTAATTTTCGTCGCTTATATCTCCATTACTAATAGAGCTAGTAAAAAAATTAAACAACTTTTATTTAAAATTTCTATCTATGAAATGCACTCTCTCGTCCCAATTGTTATTTGAATAAAATTAATCGTGAGAAAGTGCCTTGGTGTATGAACCACTTGCTTGAGATAAAATCACAATTATTTTTTGTACCTTCAATCTGCAATTCCTGCACCGTATAACAATCAAACAGCCTGGTTGGAAAAAGTCATATCAACGCCCTTAAAAACTATGCAATGCACCACGCAGCGCTAGAGCCGTAACGCAACGGGACGTTCTGACCTGCTCCACTAAAATCGCCATAACTCGGTCAATTTTCGGAATTTTTACAAAATCTTTTAACCAAATCGAAGTCAAGACTCTACGCAATAAGATGATAAAATAAGGCAAAAATTCATATTTTGAAATTCCAAGGTTATGCATATCCCATCAAACTTAAATAAACTCAAGTTAACCCAAACGGACTCAAACCCAAACAAACTCTTTCTCCCGCCTCGGTAGACCGAAAAAATCGATAGAATTCCAAAATCAAAAAATTTCTCGCCGTTGATATGTAGTAACATCCTAACAAAACAAAAACATTAAGGGGCTATACCAGTGTGACACTTTCGAAAAATCGATTTTTTTGCCTTTTTCGACTGTTCATACTTTCAAGAATATCCTGTAAAAATTTCAAGGCCGTATCTCTAATCATTTCATCTTGCAAAAATCGATAGTTGAATCTTTAAACGCGTTTTTCTCGAAATGAGATTTTTAAAATTTGCTGACATTGTAACTCAAAGACCAATTATCGGATTGACTTGAATTTTGAACTGAGTACTCTTGAATATATTTACTCTACAATGACGTAGGATATTTTTGATTGGATGAAAATTGACGATTTGGCATTGAAAAAACGACCATTTTATAGGCAAGAAAACGGACTTTTTTCACAGCTACGCCATTTTGTTAGATTTTTATATTTTTCGAAAATCCTACGTCATTGTACCGGAAATACCTTCCAGTTTAACGATATTTTTTCCTTTTTCGGTTTCAGCTCCTCAATCGGCCGGAATCATGTCAGCAGTGGAGGAACTTTTGGATCTCAATATTTTCCTATGAAAAAATTATGTAATATAGGTCAAGTATAGCCAAATATATGCTTTATTTTCCGAAACATTTGATTGAGTACTTTTCTTCCAAAAAATTCCCGAAAATCACCAAAATTTTCAGCGCACTGGTGTAGCCCCTTAAACCAGCGCTTCGAGATCCGCAAAATGAAAGTGGGAGCACACGCGCGTGCGTGTTA
This sequence comes from Ophion ellenae, assembly GCA_963210295.1. NCBI lineage: Eukaryota > Metazoa > Arthropoda > Insecta > Hymenoptera > Ichneumonidae > Ophion > Ophion ellenae. The sequence goes on from OY723392.1 coordinate 40,272,673, forward strand.
GATCTCAGCCAGAAGCAAAAGAGGAAATCGGATCGTTAGGAGATTCGCCTGTCAGACTGTCAATCGTGTACCGGTTAACTCCACGCGCGTCGGCGTCTTCGTCTTCTTCTTCCTCGCCCGGGCGAGATAAATGCCACACACGGAGAAATACACTATAAGAGAGGATGGGCCCATTTACTCGGGGCATGGGCCGTTGCTCGCCGTCACAAGAATACCGAGAGTAAGAAAGAGAGAGAGAGAGAGAGAGAGAGAGAGAGAGAGAGAGAGAGAGAAAGGATCACCGATCTCGCACCATGAACAAGAACGAGACAACTAAACGAGAGGCCGAAGAAACGGACGTATCAAGACAACCCGAGAATAGGATGATTGAAATTTGATTGCGCTTCGGCCGCTGGCAGATGAAGAGAATTATCATGATAAATATATACATATAGAGATACTCACATACACGGTACAGGTACGAATGATTTGGTAGGTATTATATTTCACAGGTTGTTGCTTCGAACGACTCTGACGGAAATTGAGCCTCATTAAAAGACAAAATTCAATTATACATTCACGGAAACATGCCTAGGATTCAATTGCGCGATATTGCTGGAATTCGTACTAGATATGTTACCGTAGTAAATGACGAAAAGAAAAGCTGCTTCTTCTTTACGGGACAATGACCAAAGGAACCCGAAAAATTCCGACGCCTCTCGCGAGGTCAAAAGATGTCCGTCAGTTGTCATTGAACTGTCCAGTTAAATCATCCGTCAATGACCAGCTAACCGAAACGAAGAATCATCAACGTATGACTGTACGTGACTTTTCAATAGACTTTCCTCTTCCTTTCTGCCTCGAGGCGTTCACTGGGATCAGCTGGGTAAGATTTCCAATACTAGTGGTTCGGGTAATCCGATAAAATCCAGTCCCAAGCCGATGGTAACAAAACTTCCCGCCTGTACTGCTTTTTAGGTAAAAATCGCCTTCTCCAGCCGCATGAGGCCTGGAGAGAGATTGGATCAGAAAACTCCTGATCACCAGGCGATTTTGCATCATATGAGACCTTGCCCAATCCATTCTACCAATGAATCAAAAATGGTCTGGCTACACTGAGAACAAAAATCATTGATCCAATATCATCGGTGTTATTGAATGAAATTTCGTTGATTCAATTGTAAAATTGTTGGTGTAAATAATCGGATTTATTGGTCCAAACAAAACGCTATTGACTTTAATAACATGATAAAATTGAAAGTTTTCTCACATTCAAAAGATATATTGTTAGCCGAGAACAATATATTATTGAAACTATCTAAAAAATTATCGCGAATAAGTCATATAGTTTTGAATGCGTTTTCTGCAACGAACAAAAAAAGCGTTTCAATTCATAACATGAATATTGTTGATTCGAGTACACAAGAAAAATTCAATTTCGCTCGTTTGATTCAGATAAAATTTCTATTGAGTAAATATGTTATTTGATTTTTTTCACCATATCCGATATTGATTTTCAAGTACATTATTCGTTAAAATATTAATACGTTATTTTAATTGAAAGATATTAAGGCGTTACCCCCACTTGTAGCGCAAAAAAGGCCTTTTCATGAATTTTTTTAAAGAAAACTACAAAAGTTTTTTAATCGATCAATATACCATCTTAAAGAACACATCTTGAAGAACTTTCAGTAATTTTTTTATTGAAAAATATTACATTGTTTAGTGGCAAATGGCCGTCAATGAAATAATGTTTTTATATACACGGTTTGCGATGACCAACATTGCGGCGAAGTGGATCATCTGAAGAAAAAAATGCGGATGGATTTAGTCAAATATAAGTATAAACTAGTCTTTAATCGAAGGATTTTAAAAAATATTCATTTTTCACAAAATGGCGGACAGTCAAAGTTAATGGTTCGATTTTAACGAAAAAAAACGGCCGTTTTTTGGCTATAAAACGGCCATTTTTGTTCGAGAAAAAAAAATCGAACGATTAAAGACTACATTTTTATGTATTAAATAAGCCTGCAAAATTTCAAGAAGATCGGTTCATTAGTGTTCGTGTAATCTTGGTCACCGACTTCAGAAATGCCATTTTGAGAAAAACGCGTTTAATGTTTCTCTTTCAACTTTCTTTCAACGCGGATTCTTCTCTTTCAACGCTCATATGTCAGTCAATTTTGTTCGGATCGACTTTAAATTTTCAGGACATATTCTCAGATACTTATACTTAAAAAAAATGCAATACATTTTTTTTTCAAAATCGCAAGTGGGGGTACCCCCTTAAGCCAATGTCTGAATTGGTTAAACAATTATGCGAAAATACAATTTGATTCTTGCGCATTTGGTTGAGAAAATTCAACCAAATCATGGCCGAGCGCCACCGAAATTATAGGTGTGAGGAAACCCGTAGTTCTCAAAGTAACCGCTAGAAGCCGCACGCGCGCTCGTTTCTCGCAAGCGTAGCACGAACCGAAAATCTAGTTTAAACGCCGGAGAAACTCTGAAGAGTATCGCTCCTTGGCCTGTGGCTAAGATCAAAGTGTAGTATCTGTTCTTATCAGTTGAATATCTGATATTCTCTCCATGGATATTCCATTGGATATCTGATATTCTTTCCACTATTATCGTGGATGATCATTCTAATGCTCATTTTTTATTTAAGATTTAAAACAAATTGAAAAACTTACGTCTCATGGCATATTCGTTTCGATGCAGTAAAGAAATAATTCATTCTATTCATTATATTTTTGTACGTAATAAAAATTGTTGTAACAACCGCTTAATTATTTCATCCATACATCTACGGATTGTATATAGAATGATGTCAATAAAATATAATTTTATTTGAAGGAAAATGTAGATATTCAGAGAACAGAAGAGATTTTCAAATAAAATAATATGTTATTTGAATCAATCACATTTTCCAATATTTTATAGTGTTGTAACAATCTCGTATATCGGTGGCACACTGCGATCAGACATTTATTTGAATCAACCAATATGTTTTTTTCATTCAATTGGTTTTTTTTATCAATGTAGCTTGAAGTTTGTAAACTTTTCCAGACCTCTTTGAATTCCTTCTCCAGATCACGAATATTCCAGACCAAACCCGAGGCTCCAAACCCGAAACTCCTGGCCAGGAGTAAATGATTTCCTGTGCAAAATCAACAAAATCCTCGGACGCAAACGCACACCAATTGAACGTACCAACCCCCTGCCAATCTCCATTTCGTCCATCAATGAGGAATCGGACCCAAAACCTTCCGATCAGCACATGCATCTATACATAAACGCACACACACGATCTTACCTGCTGAACCAAAAAAAGAAGAAACCGGAAACGAATCGTCAAAATTACAAACGCCAAACTAGCAATAACGATCTTCTCGTTTCGTGGCCAACGTTGCTGAAGCGACACCCACACTTTGGCATAAATATTCTTTCCATACGGGCTGTTGCAGGAAACCGCGTATCTCGTGACATTGCACCGGCGAATTAATATTTGTAAGCACGTGGTACGTATAAATACACATGTAGATCTTCGTATACGTACAAGTGAGAGTATACACGTACACGACTCGGAGTGTATTCCCGCGAGTGAACAAGTCGCGAAGCTCCCAGGAGGCCGAAAGCATTCAATGGGAACGATATGATGAAACGGTGCACCAGCGAACTCCGAGCAATTTGACTTACGACATTTTGAAAGAGAGCCGACCGGTACGTGGGCGTGTGTTGAAACGTTGGGATGTCGGACGGGTTTTGCGTGGGCCACGGCATATTACATCTGGTCTCCTCTTGGCCCTTCCTCGCTATATGTACCACAAATACATGCGTTTGTGTATTCCAGAGTCTCTCGTTCTCCAGTATGCGCATGGACACACGTATACGTGGGTATCTGTACACAAGGACATGGCAAACTGTACGCACCAGCGTGTACGTTATGAAGGTACGTAGCAACCTGGGGCCTTATGATGAACGAGACAGGTGATTATGCGTGTGGAAACAACCAGGAACACGCACGCGATTCGACTCTTGCGACTTGTCCTTCTCTCTCTCTCTCTCTCTCTCTCTCTCTCTCTCTCTCTCTCTCTCTCTCTCTCTCTCTCTCTCTCTCTCTCTCTCTCTCTCTCTCTCTCTCTCTCTCTCTCTCTCTCTCTCTTTTCTTAACTTCTCTTCGTCTCGTTCCGTCACTCCATCAAATACAAGATGCCTTGATCCTGTTGATCGTCCTACGTCCATAAGTACCATATGTAAGTGATTGATTGTGAGACTCGCTTGACTGGTCTTTTTTTTTAATTGGTAGTTTCAAGTTAAAGGACCATTCCGGTCACATTTTTTTGGAAATCATTTTTTTCTTTGCATTATCCAAAAAAATTACTTTCGTAAACATGTTGTAAAATTTTGGTCGCGAAATTTGAAGTATTCCGGTCGCCGGAGCCTTTCTTACGACAAAAAAAGGTATTCGACCAGGTGCGTGAGACGTGGCGCGGACGGTGCGCGCTTTTCCAAACGGTGAAAGATTTTAAGGAGGTTGGAGCGATTCAGTTGAGTCAAATGACGGTTTGTTCATTTTTTTTTCAATGAACCTCAAAAAAATGCATACGAGGTACAGATTTATTCTGTATAGGCTAATTTTTTTAAATATATAATTAAAGGGCAAAATTATGCATTTTAATATTTTTATCACGTAAAGTAGAAAAACTTTTGTGTTACTACCAACTTGAAAAAGTATAACATTATCGATGATTATTATGAAAAAACTACGACAACGAATGTTTTATACAATTCACAATGAAATTATGATCAATTTATAATTATGCCTATTCATATTTACGTCACGAGATTATTGGCCCATGGTTTACAATGGACAAGATGTTTTTTTTTTTAATGTTTACAAAGGTTCAGTTTGCGTTAATCCGTTGTTAGAAATGGTTTATCTTGGTGCTAAATAAAAAAAAATACATAACCTTTAGTGTGAACGTCTTGCCCATCTAACTGCACGTAAAGTTACATACATTTTACTATTTTTTATCTCTGGTGTTTGGTGGTGAAAAAAGTTCAAAAAATTCGTCAAGACTCAGTATAGTCTAAACAATGACATGTATTTTTTTATTAAATTTAAACTTGGATTGTGGCTAACGCTCCAACCTCCTTAAACGAAGGGTTTTCATTTTATCGTTTTTTTTCTCCAAATTTCACTTTTTATAAACGAGAAACTGTCGAAAAAAGGCCCAATTTCACACTTATTTTGACATGGTCACGATTTTGATAATTTTCATCATCAAAAAATCCTCCGTACGTCTCTACAGTTTTTCGTGATTAATAATTTTTTTGGTTTTTTTTTTTAGACAATTGTAGGAGTTGGACTTTCCCCTGTTAGGCGCTATCTTTTTAGGCATCATATTACATTGGCCAAAAAAATTATACAAAAAGTAAAACTGAAACATTAAAAAATATTTTTATGTACAACATAAGCCATTTGAATAAACGAAAAAAAAAAACAAGATCGATTATCGATTTACTTACTTAAAAAAAAACAGAAAATCAGCTATTTTCAAGGCCGTCACACTAGAATAGTACGTTAAAAAAATCACTGCCAATGTCACGGTATAGTTGTCAAATTAAACTTTGACAAACGCGATTCCTAAAGGTTCCAAACCAATTCTGGCCTCGCCTCGTTTAGCCACCTTCGATCACGCGCCTCCTAAAGTCTCGATCCATCTCGATTCAATTCTTCCTCCAATTCCAGCGATAACTCGAAGTTCCATTTTTTTCGGATCCCTCATGGTTCGCCGGCATACTTGACAAGCACTTGTTAAAGGGCACAAAAAAGTGTACGAAGAACCTGGTCGCAGCATAGATCGAAAATGCCATAATTTCGCTCGACAGAAAGAAAAAAAAAAGAAAATGAACTCCGCCATATGTAATAAACGATAATTATCGTGTGGAGGCTCGTTACGTATGATTGTCAGACAATCGTAACAATTTTACGCCTAGTATGCGATACACAAAGGACGCGGGACAAACGAGATAGAGTGATTATAGTGCTATCATCGCAGAGCTGGCGAGACAAAACTGTTCGTATCACATGTACGTTGCCACACACGTATACACGAATATGCAACGCGCGTATATTCGTTTGCGTTATTATACCCGGTACACAAAGCACATCGGTTAACCCGTTGGGGGGGATGAGGAACGCCCATTTCCGGTTTCGACGTTTCCGGCGGATCGCGTTCGGCGAGAGAGAGAGAGAGAGAGAGAGAGAGAGAGAGAGAGAGAGAGAGAGAGAGAAAGAGAGTGATGAAAAACGTATAAGCGCCGCGTCGAGAGCAAACGATTAAGGTACGCGTGTACCTTGTTCAGGTTGTATACTGTACACGCACGCGCACATGTGTAAATGTACAGGGTGGCTCGAAAAGTGACGTCCGAAGAGAGTATCTGGATGTCTCGATATATGCGTACCGGAACCACCCCCATGAATGTTCTACGATCTTTTTTAGTTTTCGAGAAAGAAAGCATTTTTTTTTTCATTTGTCTCTTGTATGTATATATAGAGTGTCTCCGAATTACCTGATATTTGAATTTATTAATAAAACGTATTATTTATTTGAAAAGTACTCATATTTTTATTTTAATAAAAGGTACAATCATGGAGGTTATGTGTGGAACACAGTATCCGATAAATGGCCACCTCCTCCCTGTTTGCAAACGTTCACTCTTTTGACGAAATTTTCGATAACATTTTGGCATAATTGCGGACTTATTTCATTAATGATGCGTCCAATTGCTTCCCTGAGCTCCGGAATGGTCTGTGGATCATTGGCATACACTTTTCCTTTCACACTGAAAAAAAAACAATTAAATCGAAAAAATATACTCGTTGATCCTAATACATGTGCTGCTGCAGGGTGCCACCGATATGTGAGGTTATTACAATACTATAGAATATTGGGAAATGTGATTGATTTAAATAACATATTATTTTATTTGAATAAGCTCTTCTGATCTTTCAATATCTACATTATCCTTCAAATAAAATTATATTCTATCGAAATCATTCTATACACAATCCGTAGATCTATGGATGAAATAATTAAGCGGTTGCTACAACATTTTTCATGTCGTACAAAAATAAAATCGATAGAATTAATTATTTCGCTACTGCATCGAAACGAATATGCCATGGGACGTCAGTTTTTCAATTTGTTTTGAATCTTGAATAAAAAGCGAGCATTGGAAAGATCATCCACGATAATAGTGGAGAGAATATCAGATATCCAATGGAATATCCATGGAGAGAATATCGGATATTCAACTGATAAGAACAGATACTCTTTAGAGTTTCTCCGGCGCTTAAGTAGATTTTCGGTCCGCGCTACGCATGCGAGAAACGAGCGCGCGTGCGGCTTCTAGCGGTAACTCTGAGAACTACGGGTTTCCTCACACCTTTAATTTCGGTGGCGCTCGGCCATGATTTGGTTGAATTTTCTCAACCAAATGCGCAAGAAACAAATTTTATTTTCCCATAATTGTTTAACCAATTCAGACATGGCTTAATATCTTTCAATTAGAGTAACATATTAATATTTTAACGAATAATGTACTTGAAAATCAATATCGGATATGGTGAAAAAAAATCACATAACATATTTGCTCAATAGAAATGTTATCTGCATCAAACGAGCAAAATTAATTTTTTTTTGTGAACTCAAATCAATAATATTCATGTTATGAATTGAAACGCTTTTTTTGTTCTGTGCAGAAAATGCATTCAAAACTATATCATTTGTTTGCGATAATTTTTTAGATAGTTTCAATAATATATTGTTCTCGGTTAACAATGTATCTTTTGAATGGAAAAAAAAAACTTTTTATTTTATCATGTTTTCGAAGTCAATAGTTGATTCAATTTTACAATTGAATCAACGAAATTTCATTCAATAACACCAATGATATTGGGAGCAGTGATTTTTTTCTCAGTGCAAAAAAGCCCAAAGAAATAAGTCCAATGGCGTCGAATCGCACGATCTTGGTGGCCAATTCACATCGCCGCGGCGCGAGATAACACGATGAAACTTCGTCTGCAATAAATACATTGTTTCGCCCGCAGTGTGGCAGGTTGCGCCATCTTGTTGAAAGAATATGTCTTCCAAGTCCATACCGTTTATGCCATTTATCTGATATTGTGTTCCACACGTAACCTCCATGTTGGTACCTTATATTAAAATAAAAATACTCATGCTTGTCAAATAAATAACACGTTTTATTAATAAATTTAAATATCAGGTCATTTTGAGACACCCATTACCTTCCTCGCGATCTTTTTCCTTGTGTTATTACTACTTATGACTTATGAAGTGAACTTTTAAGGGATAAATAAATTACCAACTGAACACTAACGTAAATGCCTTAGATTTTGATCAAATGATTGAAAACAAAGTTTTAGAGGAAGTCACTAAAGTTCAGATAATGAAAAAAATACTTATACTAGTCTGAATGACTCCCGATTTCTTTTAAGGGGTTATATACAGTCAGGAGGCCCGAAAAGATCGATATTTCAAGAATTTTTCTTGAGTAGACCTTTAAATCTATTAACGTAAAAATTTGTACACGTATTATGGTAACTTTGAACTGTATTTTAACATTTTTTATTTGTAAAAATAATTATTTTGTAAGCTGCTTTATCTGATCTCCGGGAGCACTTCTAAAAAAAGGCGTCTTGCGGTGAGCACGATACCTCTGGATTGGACCATCTAAAATGAAAAAACCCAAAATATTTCGTTAATATAATGGATTATCTTGTAATTGATCGAAGGAATGAGCAAAATAATATTTTTTTGACAAAATGGCGGCTTGTCAAAAAGAAAATCGATTTTTGACAAAAATTTAGGCCTTAAATTGTTTATAAAATGGAAAATATTTATCGGTGAGAGAAAACCTTCGATTGATTACTAAAAAATATACTTGAAAAGATTGTGTTTAAATTTCAGACTGATCGGTTCAGCCGTTTCCGAGAATGTTGCTCACCGACTTTAGAAACACAGTTTTGAGAAAAATGCGTTTGAAGTTTCAAAGGCACTTTCGAACGCTCTGACACGTCATTACGAATGTGCGTGTAACTTCGAGAATATTTGCCGGATTGACAAGACATTTTCTGTGTTTGTACTTAAGGGGAGATATACACCTAGAAATCGGAAAAAAGGTCATTTTTGTGAATATTTCAAGGAAAACTATTCGAAATTTTGGATTGGGGTTTTAATTATCTAAAAGTATATACATTCAAAAATATGTTTAATTTTCTTTATTGAAAAATATCAAAAATATACAAGGATATTGTATGATCCTTGGAGCGTCGTAAAAAAATCTGCGTATACGGTACCCACTGGCGTTTCTTCAAATATCATCTGAAAAAAAAAACCAAAAAGATTATTCAATTAGATACTATAATCTAGTACTTGTCATAGACGATTTTGAAAATATCGATTCATGTCAAAATGGCGGACGTTTGTACATAAATAGTGATTTTTGGGCCAAAAATTAGTTATTATTTTGCCTATAAAACAAAAACTAAGTAACGGAAAAAAATCCTATGACAAGTACTAGATAATGGTGTGTAGAATCCACAAAAAACCTCAAGGCAATCGGTTGATTGGTTTTCGAGAAATTTTGGGTACCGATTTGAAAAACGTGGTTTTGAGAAAAACGCGTTTGAAAATGTGGGTGAGAATAAATCTTGAAATTCGTCAATTTACATGGAATCATCGATACCAGGCCCATAGTGTAGGTCTTCTACGGTCGACGGAATGTTCATAGCTTCTAAATCCTCGACCTCGACCAACTAGATGTATATCTCTCCTTAAATATATGTACGTTACGAAAATAAAATTTAAAAAAATCGATTTTTCGAAAATTTTAACTGTATGTAACCCCTCAACGGGTTACACCTAGCTCGTGATCGGAAAAATGAGGCATTTTCGTTTTTTTTAACGCTTTTTTGGAAAACGCTATAGCTCAAAGTACGTTAAAAAAATTTGTATCGAAAAATATTTTCAAACGTGGTAGATACAATAGTTTGTGCAGACCGTAGTTTGAGAAACATCCTTGGCGGTCACCACTGCTTCTCGAAAACAAATCATCCGAAATTTAAAAATCAACCGCATTTAGTTTTTGCATGAAATTATGTAATGCTTGAAAGAAAGATTCAATGAAATATTGATTTTTCAAACAATCACCACAATCCAAAGTGAAAGTATCGATTTTCGGTGAAAAAAACGCTCTTTTTTTTCGTTAATAAAAAAAAACTACGCATCGAAAAAAGCATTTCCTCCTTCAAGCACTGCTTTTTGACATGTAAAATAAGGTTGTATAATTCAAAGTCGATCGGTGCAGTGATTCTCGAGGTATCGTGGTTACCAATCCTGAAAGTCATTAAAGTAAATGCGTTTAAAGTTCGCCGATTCGCGAAATCTACCGATAAACGCGCACAACTCCCTCAATTTCGAACAGATCGACTTGAAATGTCCAGAAAATATTCTTTAAATGTTATATTATGAAAATCCATCGAAAAACAAAAATCGAAATTTTTAGAAATTTCAACTAGAAGTAGATATAAGCCCTGCAAAACTTCTAAAAGGAAAGTACGTCCACAAAAAGGAAGAAAAAAATTCAACTGTACTACAGAATAACCTAAAAAGATGTTTTTTTTTTCTCGAAAACTGAAAAAGATCGTAGAACATACATGGGAGTGATTCGGATAAGTATTGATACGAGGCATCAAGAATTTCCTTTTGGACGTCACTTTTCAGACCACCCTGTACATATATACACACACACACAAACATATATATATGTATATATGTATGTGTATATATATATAATATATATAATATGTGCGTGTGTGTGCGTGCGTGCGTGCGTGCGTGTGTGTGTGTGTGTGTGTGTGCGTGCGTGTGTGTGTGTGTGTGTGTGTGTGTGTGTGTGTGTGTGTGTGTGTGTGTGTGTGTGTGTGTGTGTGTGTGTGTGTGCGCGCGTGTGTGTGTGTGTGCGTGTGCATATACATATATATGTATATGCCTGTGTGTATTTTTTATTGGGATATAAAATACATTGTATACGATGGTACATAAGGATGATGACGACAGGCTGCAGGACACGCCCGTGCCAATTACGCGAGGAGCTGCATTCTCTCTTTCGTGTCCAATAAACACACGTTGCTTTAATATATATATATACACACACACACACACACACACACACACACACACACACACATATATATATATATATATATATATATATATATATATATATATATATATATATATATATATATATATATATATATACACACACACACAAAAAGTGATTGGAGTCTGCACACTCAACATTATGTCTTCTCCAATGTCTTCAAAATCGCTTTTGAATATATGTAAGCACATTTATATAAAGATTATTTCAAGGACCACCCTGTCCCCAAAATCAACGATGCGTTTGGAGAATTTCAACTTTGAGGGTGAAACAGGCAAACGTCCGGATAGCAAACATTAAATGGATGCAACGGGTTCGAAGTATTCTTTTCGCATATACATCTTTCTTCTCTCGTGAGCGCTGGATAGGGCACATAACGAGCATGGAGGCTCCCGCATCGTGATTTATGCCGCAACGATACTTGGTCTCTCATCGCATTCGGCCCGTTCCCTCTGTCCGCGACTCCGGCAAATCCATCGTTCGTGCATGGCTATTCAATTCGCCGGCTCATGTACATACGGTTCTTTGACTTTTGCTACCGCAGTTTCCGGCTGATCGCGTACGGTACGGTAAAGTGGGCGAAATATGCGAGAATTGAAGTTGCAGGTTTATGGATGCTCTGAAATTCGAAGATTTCGGTTACAATCATTTTTCGTTTGGGGGTTCAAACCGATGGGAGCTTGCGTGTGGATTCGCCGATGTCCGCATTTTTTAACGGGGTGTCCCTCTCTGGAAGCCCAATTTGAAGGGTGGGAATGATGAACTTTTTTTTAGTCACACATTGGTTGGAATAAATTAATTTTTTCCAGCATGTTGTACACGTGTTTGTGGTTGCAATGTTATTTTAAGGAAGTAAATGTTTTGAGGGGCCAGTGTGAAAGCTGAAAATTTGGGTGATTTTCGGGAATTTTTTGGAAGAAAAGTACCCGATTAAATATTTCGGAAAATTAAGAATATATTTGGCAATATTTGACCTATATGACATAATTTTTTTCATAGGAAAATATTGAGATCCAAGCGACTCATGCGCTGCCTTCGGAGGCGCCAAAAAAAAAGTTCCTCCACTGCTGACATGATTACGGCCGATTGAGTAGCTGAAACCGAAAAAGGAAAAATTGTCGTTAAACTGGAAGGTATTTTGTGTACAATGACGTAGGATTTTCGAAAAATATCAAAATCTAACAAAATGGCGTAGTTGTGAAGGTCGTTTTTTTCAATGCCAAATCGTCAATTTTCATCCAATCAAAAATATCGTACGTCATTGTAGAGTAAATATATCCAAGAGTACTCAGTACAAATTTCAAGTCAATCGGATAATCGGATAATTTCAAGAATATCAAATGAGAAAAATCTCATTTCATATTCTTGAAAATATCAAAATCTTGAAAGTATAAATCTTGAAAGTATACAAATCTCATCTCATATTCTTGAAAGTATAAACTGTCGAAAAAGGCAACAAAAAAAATCGATTTTTTTTAAATGTCACACTGGTATAGCCCCTTAAAGTGTTCGTGGTGCTGCAGTTTGTCGATGGCTTGTTGGTAAAATCATCGAAACTACTGAACTGATTCTTGTGAAATTTCAACCACATATTATTTACAACTATAGCTATAGCGCATATCCAGGATTTTTTAAATTTTTATGTTTACAATTCTTTTGCCAAAAACGGTGACAAACCCGTTTTTTCGAAAAATCTCCGCCATTTTGTTATTTTTGCATACATAAAAAATCATATATGTGCTATAGCCATTAACATACTGAATCTAAAACCGTTTGATTTTTTTGTTTCGGATGATCCATCTCTGAAATTTTATCAACAGCGCAAACCTACAATTTTTAGGACATTTTTTTAACTACCATTTTCGTCTATAAATAGTAACTTGATAGTAGTAACTTGATAGTAGTACTTGATAGTAGTAAATAGTGACTATAAATATTGTTTATATATTTATAGCGTTTATAAATAGTGACTTAAATAAATAAATTTTTTTTATGTATTTCGAAAGTGTATTTATTAAGTATAACACCGTTTATATCAATATCGATAATATAAACCTATCAAAAAAATTCACGAGAATAGCCTTTGTTTAGCGTCTAAAGTGACCCCTCAAGAAAAAGAAAGATCGCGTGCGCTTTCTATTGCCGAGCCCAATACACGTCTCCAATACGACCCTCCCACTTTGACATGCAGCATTCACATCAGTCTTGTAACGATGCCCCAACGTTGACCCAGGTAAGAGTTGAAAATGAGAAAAGATGAAGCCGACAATGTACATTGAACCTCGGCATTGAAAATCATTCGTCTTTTTTTTGTATTCCTTTTATCATACTTCAATTGCGATATCACATAGCTGCCAGGCACGGAAGGTGAGTGAGGGTCGCGACGGTGCACCCCCTGGTACGAGGGAGGCAGCTCGCGCGAGTCTTCAACCTTGGTCGGGCTTGAAGAGAAGGGAAAATATTTTAAATACTCTGTAAAGAAGTCCATGTCCATGTAAATCGTTACCCCGTGAATGCGAATTAACCATTTATTTCTCCTTAAAACCCTCCATGTTCATTGAAAACCGTAAACAATGGATGGAATGTGGCTTACACCCTTAAGGGGAGGGTAAGGGTTTCAGCGTGAAAAAACACGTTTTTGCGATTTTTTTTCATCTATATGGATAGAGTAAATTTATTGAAACCTTTTGTACATTGTTAAGTGTCATTTCAAGAATATTCCGTGAAATTTGTACGCGAAAATATCCACAAACAAGCCGGTGCCGCGTTTTTCTCGAAACCACTTTTTCAAAGTCCGTATTCACTGCCATTTGAAAACTACATGACCGATTTATTTCAAACTTGGTACACACTTTTTACATATAAAATACCTCCCCCTAACGGTTAGTTTCAAATTTTTTTTTACATTGAGGGGGTTTTCCACCCCCAAAATGGCGGAATTTTTTCGTGACAAATAGCACTTTTCACTTTACATGACCACCAAAAATTTAGAAATGAAAAAAAAAATTATCAAAGACCGTTGGGGGGAGGATTTGATGATACTCTGACAAAATTTTATTGGTACTTGATTTCAGATAATTTCTAGCTGAAATACAGTGAACACCGCAAATCGTGTTTTTCCAAAGGCGTTCTTGGACAAGCTTTGTCACCGGTTTGTTTGTGGATATTTTCGCGTACAAATTTCACGGAATGTTTTTGAAACGACACTTAAGGTAGTACCTCCACAGAAGAGTTGAATTAAGAAATGGTTGAAATTTGACATATACGTTATTTAATACATTATCCAAACATCTGTGCAATTTGAATAAGTTTGACCACCCCAAACCTGAGATATTTACACTTAAAGTTGGCTTGGCTTACATGTAACAAATGCGATATGATGGGCAAACAGAGCATCATTAATTCTACCGTCAAAACTAAAATTAATAAATTGATAAAAAACGAGGATAAGCTACAGTAAGATATCACGAATAATGTGAAAAAAAATGAGAATGATTCACCATCTAGTTTCCAAGATATAACCATGAGAAGCCTTCGCAATTTTGGTGCAAAGCCTGGCAAAGCCTGGAAAAAAAACAATTGGGGCAAAGCCTGGACAGTCCCGGCAAAAAGTTTACTGGCAATGGTCGATCAAAAACACAATACAAAATATATTTTATGGCAATAAATAATATCCATCGTATTATCTACTAGTACCGAGTCAATATTGCGTAGTTTTTAATTTTATTCATTACTAATTACACCAATTATCAATCTTTTAAACATGAACATGGTATGTAATCTTTTGGTTGAGATTTTCGCAGAGGAACTACCTTAACAATGTACAAAAGGTTTCAATAAGTGTACTTTATCCATATAAGTGAAAAAAAATCGCCAAAAAGTGTTTTTTTTTTCACGCTGAAACCCCTACCCTCCCCTTAAGCTCGCGATCCGGCAAAAATACAGAACTTTAATTTTATCCCCCCTTTAAAATGTTACCCGTTTCATTTAATTTGATGCACCTTTTTTACATGCGGGGTAAGGACAAGAAAGGGGTGGTTTATCCCTTAATTTTGTTTTTTTTTCAATGTACCCATAGGTGGACTTGCGATTGTTTTTCATGGGAAGAAGTTTATTTTTTATTTTATTAAAAACAGTGTATGGAACTGCAAAATCAACCGTTAACGTGCTTCGCTCCAGGGATGGTTGCACCCCTTAAAACAGTTTCTCCGCCGGTAAAAAAAAAATACCCAATAGTTTTCAATGCTCTACCATACATTAGGTGTACGAATAATCGGCCTTTTTTCATGGAAATAATTATTTATTTACTCAAAATCAAGGTACATTTAATCGGGAAAGTAATCTCCGTTTGGTTCCACATTTTTGCCCCGCCTGTCAGGCAGATTGCATAATTTTTTTTTTTCAATTTATTTCGAACTTTTATTTATTAAGTGTAACAACCAATAAAGCTGTTTTTATTCTGAAGCCGAGATCTTATTTGTACACCTAATACGTGAGTTGGAACAAAATCGAAGGCGGACACCAAAGTTATGTTACTCGTGAAGCTGAAAACGCGGCGGACCTGTGCGGATCTTACGAACGTCCTGTGAAGCCTCCATTGGCGACTAGGAACAGCGAAGGATGAAAACGACAGAAATTCTCACACCGTCGAACATAATTCATCTTATTCTCATTTGATTTCGAGATATTCACATGTTTTTTAAAATACATTTCTACAGGATTATCACACAAGCGTATAAAGTGTTTATAGCCGTTTTTCTCTTTCCGCAAAGGCTTTGACGACAACGAGTCATCGAGAGGGCCCCGCGCGACAATTCGAGCCCTCTCGGGCCCTCCCACGTGAATTTATCGTCCCCCATCTCTTTTAATCCTTTTTTTACCACGTTTCGTCTTCCTCTTTCGCTTTACAACCAATCCCACGCTAATGTCTTTAAATAGCTTGTAACTGAATATATATATATATATATATATATATATATACAATGCAGGGATGCCCGCTGAGCAATAAAGGTGTCCGACGATAAAATCTCTTTTTTAAAAGTATCACGCCCCTGTACCACCAGTCATCGAAAAACTCACCGCGCGCGTGTGTATTTACCCGCGGCCATGCGCTCTTTTTCTCCCTGCCTCGGAGGAGAGGAAAAAGAAATTTCTAAACGGTTATGCACCGGAGATAAGGATTATCGAGGAACGATCGTAAATTATCCGTTCCCTCACTTCGGGGATATGACGTTGCGTCGTCCAGTCTTGGGAAAGTTTCAGTGATGGCATTTTTTTTCTTCCTCGAGTCTTCCCGGTGAAGGTACCCAAGGTGGATATCTGGACTTCACGATCTTGACGACGCGCTGCAGCATCCTAAATGACGTATTAGCAAGTCTTTAGGCGCTCGATACGTCGAGGGATTGACGATAGCACGTCGTAAAAAAAGCAGTTGCTTCAATCCAACGAGAAAGAGAATTGACGAACCTTTTTCAATGCTGCTGCTGCACATTATGCACATTAAGGGGATGCCATTTTTCGAGCCCTTTTTTAGATCATCAATGCAACGCTGGCGCTGCACATTATGCACATCAAAGGGATGTCATTTGTTAAGCCATTTTCGATCATCTATGCATTGCTGCGGCACATTATGCACATTAAGGGGATGTCCTTTTTCGTGCCCTTTTTTAGATCATCTATGAAATGCTGCTGCACATTATACACATTAAGGGGATGCCATTTTTCGAGTCCTTTTGTAGATCTATGCAATGCTGCTGCTGCACATTATGCACATTAGGGGGACATGATTTTTCGATTCCTATGTGGATCATCAATGCAATGCTGCTGCTGCACATTGTGCACATTAAGGGGACATAATTTTTCGATCCTTTTTTGGATCATCAATGCAATGCCGCTGCAGCACATTAAGGGGACATAATTTTTCGAGCCCTTTTTGGATCATCAATGCAATTCCGCTGCTGCACATTATGCACATTAAGGGGATGTAATTTTTTCGAGCCCTTTTTTACATCATCTATGCATTGCTGCTGCTGCAAATTATGCACATTAAGGGGATGTCCTTTTTCGTGCCCTTTTTTTATATCATCTATGCAATGCTGCTGCACATTACGCACATTAAGGGGGTTGTCATTTTTCGAGCCCTTTTTGATAATCTATGCAATGCTCCACATTATGCACATTAAGGGGATGTCATTTTTCGTACCCTTTTTTAGATCATCTCTACAATGCTGCTGCTACTGCACATTATGCACATTAAGGGAGACTTTGTCCTTGAAATGCAGCGGGAGATGTTGGCGGCTCAACATGAGCAGCTAGAAGAAGAGGAGGGATGCCTCTATGGACCAGGCATTGCCAATTAGCGGTAATTATAAACACATTTGTGTAAACACATTACAAAACTTTAAACGCGTTTTTCTCGAAAACACCTCTTTAAAAATGGCTGACATTCTCCTGACCGCTGTAATTAACATATCGACCTGAAATTTGGAGAGCATACTCAGAAAATATGTCTTCACGGAATGACGGATCGTTTTTTCGATAGATACATTTTTGCATTTATTATTTATCTTTTTATGCGAAAAAAAACGCGAAAATTCGATTTTTTTTTAATTGCCGCCATTTTCCGAAATTTGTGCTAAATGAAAAACCCATTCGTCATTCCATGACCAAAGGGTCACAGATTGATAATATACTTTGAATTTGTGTTTTAGATCAACAAAGAGGGGGCAGTGATGTCAGCCGTTTACCTCCCGCGATTTGAGGACCTGTTTTCGCGGAGCTGCAACGGCCGCCATTTTGGTTTTTTTTTCTAAAAAAAAATTTTTTAACGTTCTGTATATCATGAATAAAAGTAAGAAAAAAACCGCACACAAAAAGCTTTACTCGTTTCCTTTAAAAAAAATAAAATGTAAACACCTGAAATATGGCACTTCAAGGACAAAGTCTCCCTTAAAGGAATGTTATTTTTTCAAGCCCTTCTTTGGATCAACCTCGCACTCACAAATTTTATACTTCGGGGACATTTGTGTCTTGGGATTTTATCATCCCCGGTGGCTCTTTTGCGATCTTGGTTGATCCGCTTTTTTCAGTGCCCGGCGATGCGATCGAGCCGCGACGAGGCGATGATTTTCGGCTCGACGAGGATAGCCACGAGGCACAATCCTCGATGCCACTGCCGCAGTCGGCTGTTTTACTACTTTTTTCCAATCCCCCGTTGGTTAGAATTTCGAGCGAATCTCTTGCTCCGCTCAGTGCAGTCGCGGAATTCTTTTTCGACACGGGGAATATTTCGGTCTGCGGAATGATTTTGGATAATAAGTGGGGGTTGGAAAGATTTTTGTCGAGTCAGTGAACTCGGACGTAAATTGTCTAAATTTCGCGTTTTCCTTAAGGGAGGTTTCTACTTTGACGGATAAATTTTTAAATTTTTTTATATTTTTTATTTTTTGGTATCGGGGAAGGTTCCGGGAGAGGAAGGTGTACTCTATGGTCCTGGCATAGCAGATTAGGTGTAAGTATGAAACGTTTTATTTTCTTCGCACATAAACTTCAGTTTAACTTTAAGTAGAACAAGCGCGTGCTCTTTATTTCTATAGATTTTGTTTAAATTTTAACCGGACATTGTTCATATCATTATGCATCTTTCAATGGAATTTCAGAACTGTCGTCTATCTAAATTGGGAGATTTTAAAGTTGCAACTTTTAACACTGCGTTGACCGAAAGTCAGGTCACATTATTTGTCATACCATTCTGTTGTCTTTATAAATTTAAAAAAAAATTATGTTTGGATAGCAAACTAGTTAGGGAAATAGTGAAAAAAGTTTGGATTGCCTCTACTATTCAGTTTTGCTAAAAACGTTCAGTAAAGACGGAATAATTCTCCGTAAAAAATATTTGTCCCCTATAATAAGAAGACATATGGCAACACCGCAGAACATTATTGTTCAATATTTCAAGAAAAAAAAATCGTGTTCCTAAAGTCAAAAACTTTTATCATATGAAAAATATTTGCGTTATAAATATTAATAATTAATATTGTTTATGATATCTTTATTAACATATAAAAGTGTTGGTTAATTCATAACTAATAAAAAACTTTCTTCGATTAAAAATTACTTCCAAATAAAAATTTGTGTTGCAGTATTGTTTTAAATATGCCGCGCAAACTTACGTCATTGGACACGTGGAACGATGCGGCGTTGCCATTTGTCTTCTAATTTCCGGGGACGAATATTTTTACGGAAAATTGTTCTGTTTAAATTTCAATGCAGACCCTGCAGTGTTAAAAGTCGCAATTTTAAAACCCATTATCTCCCAATCGAAATAGACGACTGTTCTGAAACTTCACTCAAGTATGCAAAATGATACGAACAATGTCTGGTTAAAATTTGAACAAAATCTATAAAAATCAAGATTGCGCGCTCGTACTACCTTAAAGATTGTTAGCGTTACATAAATACATTTAAAAAAAATGTTACATGTATTTCGAAAGTGAATTTATTTATTTATTTATAACTACTTTGACATCAATATCCCATGTAGAGGTTGCCATGAGTTGCCCAATGTTACGATCAGGCCAATATTGGGACCATCGTATACGCCAATAAAAGAAAAATAATATTGGCCCATTACTGTTCCGCTCTAAACTGAAAACTGGCACAATATCGGCCCATCCCTAAAGCCTGTCCTGGCCCATCTTTAAAAACTAATAAAAATCCGTGGTAGTTAAACTAAATTTGGCAATTTAAAAACTGGGGATACTAAAATACTGACAATTCCATTGGCCCAATATTGGTCCGATATAAATTGAAAACCGGCACAATATCGGCCCATCGTTTAAAACCAATAAATAACCGTGATGGTTGAATTATATTTGCCAATTTAAAAACTGGTAATGCTAAAATACAAGCAATTACATTGGCCCATTATTGTCCCATTATAAATTGAGAACCGGCACAATATCGGCCCTTTACTAAAGATTATCCTGGCCCATCTTTCAAAACCAATGAACAGCAGTGATAGTTAAACTAAATTTGCCAATCCTAAAGCTGGCAATCCTAAAATACTGGCTACTACATTGGCTCATTATTGTCTCGTTCTAAATTGAAAACCGACACAATATCGGCCCATAGTTAAAACCTAAATTCATTAAACAGTCATGATAGATAAACAATATTTGCCAATTTTTAAACTGGTGATGCTGAAGTACTGCCAATTACATTGGCCCATTATTGTTCCGTTATAAATTGAGAACTGGCACAATATCAGCCCAATACTAAAACCTATCCGGGCCCATCTGTTAAAACCAATAAACAGCCGTGATAGTTCATCAAAATTTGCCAATTTTTAAACTGGCAATGCTAAAATACTGGAAATTACATTTAATTAATCTAAGCCCTTTATTGGCTAAGTGGGTCAGACCATACCTGCTTTTATTTTATTTATGGCTTGGGTTATTCATTATCTGTATATTGTGCCAGAATAGGCAAATAACTGGCACGTCATATATTAATCGTCTATATTTTGTAGTTCAGTTTTTGTAACCAAGTCTTGGCCTATTATTGGCATTTGTAAATAACCAACATAAGTAAGTAAAATATGCCAATTTTGAAACCTGTCATTTACGCAAATCACAATTTATTTCAAGGTTATTCCATGAAATATGTATTCATAAGGACCAATCTCGGGCCAATCTTGGCCCGATATAGGTTGAATATTTATCACGCACCCAAACAAACCCAAACAAACTTACGGCCCAATATTCTAGATAGACTAACTTCTAGATGGACCAACTGTGACGGCCCATCATAGAGCCAGTCGTCAATTTCTACATAGGCCCTTTAAGAGGGCCCACATAGGGCCAAGTGCAATCACCAACATTAGCGCTACAATTAATTAAATCATTGGCCCAATAATTGCTGGCTCTGTTGGCCGATATCAGGCCGTTCTTATCATTTCTACAAAGGCACTTCATTGGTAAATACTCACGGCCCAATATTCTAAAAAGGCTAACTATGAAGGCCCGTCCCAGGCCCAACGGTCAATCTCTACATGGGATGTGTAATGTAAACCTATCAAAAAAATTCATGAAAATAGGCTTTTTTTAGCGTTCAAAGTGAGAAAACCCCTTAATCTTTGTAGGGTAAAAGGACAACGGGTCGTAAAAAGCCACAAAGATAATCGAAGAACATTTGAAATAAAACAAAATCGGTATAATGTTTTCCAAAGCTCGCTCAGTCATTTCGTTAAAAAGAAATAATCATCCATTCAATCGCACCTTGAATTTTTTGCAATTTTTCTTAATCTTGACGACGAGTTTCTCCACGAATTGTGACACTTTATGAACTTCCTGCTCGTGAAGCTTTTCCTTCGATCGTTTGCGCTCGCTCGTCGTTGCGGCGGTCTCGCGGAGCTTGTTCCTCGCGCTTTTAAAAAGTCAACGTGGCCAAGGATCGAATAACAAACAAAGTCATAAAATGACGTGAGAAATGGCCGAGCCGTTCGTGAAAATATGTTGAAAATTATGAGAAAGAAAAAGGAAACGCTTACGTTGATGGACACCGACACTTATCGTCGAACGGCTCGTTGAACTTCGACTCACGGCTAAGTAGCTGCGAATTTATCTTGGTATCGCGGGGATTCTCGAGCCGCGAACACTTCCCGGGGCATCCGTTTCCCGCGGGTCGAGGATCAACGGGTCTTCGTGCCTCCCGGGACTTCCCGTTGACCTTCACTCCCGGGCGACCCACGCCCTCCGATTTTTTCGACGCGTCCGAGCTTTCTGTCTTCAAGGTCATTGCAGGGCTCGTTGTCGTTGTCATCGAGGATTTTTCTTTGACCTTGACCTCGTCCTCGAGCATTTCGTCTGTCATTGACATTGAAGATTTATCGCCGATTTTTGAAACCGAATTACCGACAGCCCCGGGATTTTCGGATGTCCAGGAGGATTTTGGCTCCGGAAACTCCCTCGAGACGATCGAAGCACTCGACGATCTTTCCGTTACGAATAAAAGGTCCTTCGGACCGAGAAACACCGACTGTCCGATATAATCGTCGAACTCCCACGTATACTTCGATCTTCCCTCGGAATTTTTCTTCTTGTATTTGCTCTTGGATCGTGAGGCCAAGGGCTGTTTGCGCCCTTGCTGAGAATCATGGGTTCCCTTACTCATTTTTATGGCTTTTCGGCCCTTTCGCGATAACTCGAAAGCTCGAGTCACCTTCTCGAGTCACACTTTCCGTCGACGAAGACTGTTTTCAGACTTTTTTTTCGGAATATCAATGGCCAAAAAAAACTAATCGTTGATAGATCGTGTCTCAGGACTGGGTAGCGGTGATTTCAAAATTGAAGGTTCGCGAAGTATAAGAATTGTTTTAGTGCCCATTCTCATCGTTTGCGTGTGTCTGGACGCTAAACATCTCGCGATTATTACAACCTTATCCTCGTTTCTAGAGTCCTATAACGTTTACGAATTATATCAGTTGGGTTGCCATCACTATAATTATCAATGCATTGGTATTATATTCTAATATTATTCTCGCATTGTTGTTATTATAGAATTACTTTTATATAACTATTATTATGGTATTATTGTTATTATTATTATAGTAGTACTATTTTACCATTGTATTATGTTTATATTACTTGTATTATTATGGTATTATTATAATTACAGTATTACTTTTATATCGTTATTATTACGGTATTGCTATTATTCTATGGCACCATTATTATTGTTATTATGATTAATGTTGCTTCTACGGCTAGTGTCAGTTTGTAAATAATTTGGCATGAAGCAACTATTCGACTCACGGACGGTGCACGACTCAGAATTCTTTTAATCATCTTGCTTAGCCACCCGCAAAATCATTTGCGAATTTTCGCAATCACGACTGTGACTTTTCTTTGGGTTCGCGGGGCTGCGCACTCTTGGACCTGGGTGAATCATCGGTGAGGCTAAGGAACTGAAATTTTGCAATTTGAGACAAAAGACGACTGTGAGGATAGGATGGCTGGGTCGGTTCGATACTCGGTCTACTTCGGAGCTTGCGTCATAATTTATGGAAGAATCGCGAACTTTAGTTCCGTAATATGTAATGACGTTGAAGCTTGCATCGTCGGAGTGCGAGGATCTTTTTCCTTTATTTTTATCGGTATTCACGGGATTTTTTACGAACTGGCGACATACATCTCTAATGAGAAGACGTGGGAACGTTTGAATGATTTTCACAGCCTAAATCGGCGGGAAAAAAATGGACAATTAAGGAGGTTGGGGCATTACCCACAATCCAAGATTTAAAGAAAAAATGTATGTTATTGTTTAGACCAATGTAGAGTCTTTACGAATTTTATGAATTTTTTTTACCACAAAACACCAGAGATAAAAAATAGTTGAATGGGTGTAATTTTATGTGCGGTTGGATGGGCAAAACGTTCACGCTATATGTGATGTATTTTTTTTTTGGCTATTTACCACTAAGACAAACCAGTCCTAATAACGGATTAACGTAAACTAAACCTTTGTAAACATTTTTTAAAAACCCATCCTGCCCGTCGTAAACCGCATATGGCCAATATTGAATAATTAAGGTTTGATAAAAGTTCAAGAATCTTGGCTGGCGAATGAAGAGCATTGCTGTCTGCCTCAATGTCAAATAGGCATAATTATAAATTACTCAAAATTTAATTCTGAGTTGTATAAAACTGATGCAATTTTTCGTAATAATCATCGATAATGTTATGCTTTTTCAGGTTGGTAGTAAACACAAAAGTGTTTCTTTTTCACGTAATAAAAATATAAACATTAATTCTGCCCTTTAATTGTATATTTTATGGGAAATTTGCGTCCACACAGTAAAACTATACCTCATATGCATTTTTTTGAGGTTTATTGAAAAAAATTATAAGCATCATTTGAATCAACTGGATCGCTCCAACCTCCTTAAAAATAATCAACTTTCGTTGCATTCTAGCGATGCAAAGTTCAACATTATTCTATTTGTACATACGTGTCTATGTAAAGAAATATATGTTGGTAAATATATACACGAACGGGCTTCGAATTCAATCGGGTTTCCCTTCTCTTGCTGCCCGTTTGGCTTCTCGCCGCGTTCTCACTGACGAAAGTTTCCAAGGGTTCGTTCCCGTTTCTGTCAGAGAATTTTCGATACCAGGTGTCTCGTGGTTTCGACGTTTCAGTGGATGGTTCTGTTTCGTAAAAAAAACCGATAAATTTTTATTTATAAAAAAATATGGTAACCCGAGTGGGAGGGCGCAGGTTTTCCGCAGTTTCCCTGTGCCCTGATGTAAATGCACAATGCCTTAGGAGACGAGTGGCTGTGAGCAACACCCTGGGGAGTTTTCTGATATGGCGCATATAGGGATCTTCGTGGATGGAAAACTGATAAAAATTCTTCCACGAGATTTGATTAATCGCGATTTTAAGGCTGTATTCTAGTCTGAACGTTCATTTTCAAGGTGATTTTTTGGGAATTTAATTTGGAGAACCGGTTGAATCTACAGTGTTAGTATTTCACAGTTATATTTATACATATTTGAAGCAACATCTTAAATTTTTTCAACGCATTTTATTCGAAATTTTACATGATATTTGACGTTGCGCAGGTAGCATATCGCGAAAAAATTTTACCGTCGCGCGTCGTGATTGCGGCTGTCCTTGCCATCTGAAACCAACGATTTTTTAAATTCTATTCTTTACGAATGCGATCATCGTTTGGCCACCTAATAAAAGATTGTAGGAAAAATTTACGAAATGACGGCGTTTGAAAAAAAGTACCCTGATTTTTACAATGAAATGTTCACTCCTTGCGCCCCGGACAAAAAGTAGTAATTATAAACCAATCGAAAAGATGGAGGGCCGAACGATAACCACATTCGTAAAGAATAGAACTTTCTTTAAATCGTTTGTTTCAGATGGCAAGAACGGGCGCAAACGCAACGCCCGCTGAAAAAAAAATGTTCGCGACATGACCTGCGCAACGTCAAATATCTTGAACAATTTTGAATAAAATGCTTTGAAAAAATTTAAGATGTTACTCCAAACATGTATAAATATAACTGTGAAAAACTAGCACTGTAGATTTAACCGTTTCGCCAAATATAATTCCTGAAAAATCACCTTGAAAATGGGTGTTTAAGAATACGGCCTTAAATTACTTTGACTGGAGGCAGGCTGATCACGTGCACGTGGCTTCGGTTCCTTCTTCTTCGTCTCGAGTCTGAGCTCGCCAGCTTTTTTCCTCGTATCTTTCTTTTTGCCACGCGAGGATTTTGCGGGTCTCGAGTCCGCGGATTTTTCCTTATTAGCGGCTGCTCTCGAGGCGGTGGTCTCGACGTCAACGGGCCTCGCTCCGTCAGAGACGCAACCGTCGGAACACGTCGACTCCAACGCCGTTCCTTTGGCTTCGTCGAGCTTATTGGCTTCGTCCGTTGCAGCCACGTGACCCATCGCCTCGCCTCGTTCCTTCGGCCGATCGTCGACGACTTTGACACCAGCCGTCGTATCGGCTGTCACGCGAATCTTCTCTTGCGCCGATTTTTCACCGGCCAATCTCACGATTACCTCCAGGCCGTCCAACAGTGTATGCTGATGAGGATTTTTCTCGTCGCAGCAACCAATCCCTCGAAGCTGCTCGATCTCTTTGCGCACGTTGCGCGTTTGCATGAACTTTCGCAGCTTCGTCAAATCGTTGCCGCAAGTCGCGAGAGTCGCGTAAACTCCGAGGAGATCGGTGACGAATCTGTCGTTCGTCTGACAACTGGCCTCCACTCCCGGCACTTTTTTCTTTGGCTGCAATCGGGCCGAATTTTATCCAGTGCGATCGACGGCATTGGAAAGACGGTCCGAATTTGGGACAATAAAGGGCAAATAAAAGATTCATGTTGTAACAAATTCTAGACACGGATTAGAATGACACAGGTTAATGGAAGAAGAAGAATGTTTATAAATATATAAAAATGTTTAATGATACTAATATGTTTATATTAATAGGTAATTAATATTATATTAATTAATTATAATAATTATCCATATAATCAAATCATACATAGTTATTATAATTATTAATAAGATTATATATAGTTATAATTTACTGTAATCAATTATTATATTTGGAATAAAAAACAGCTTATTCGTGTCAATACTTTCTTTTCATTTTGTAAACGTTCTGAATCCGCCTGAAAAATTATACGAGGTTCATCATGATAAATTATGGAAAAAAAATTATTATAAAACATCGAAAAAGGTTATGGGAAATTTATTATCTCAAATTATGGAACACAGATAATATTATAAACGGTAAAAAAAAACTTGTTGAATATTTATTATAATTTATTTATTTTTATATTAAAAATTATTATTATTAAACATTACCGAACAAAAAATAAATGATTGGAAAAAATATTAAATATCTTATTAATTCATTATAATATTACACATAACCAAATCATACATAATTTTTATAATAATTAATAAGATTATATATAGTTATCATTCACTGTAATCAAATTATTATAATTGATATGAAAACACATCTGGTTCGCATTAATACTTTCTTTAAATATTTTACACGTTAGAAATCCCCTTAAAAAATTATACGAGTCTTCTCATAATAAATTATCGAAAGAAATAATAAAAAGCATCGGGAAAAGTGATGGGAAATTGATTTTGCCAAATTATGAAACAGGAATAATATTATCAATAGTCACAAAACTTGTTAAATATTTATTATTATTGATTTAATATGTATTATTATAAATTGCCAAAACAAAAAATAAATCACGAAAAAAAATTATTCAGAATATATAATTTAAAAATGTTCAAATCAAATCACCATTAACTTTCCCGAAGAATTTGTGAAAATAAAATAAAAGTTTGCCAATTTACCGTAGGAGGATTTCGGTTGTGCGTTTCGACGTCTTCGATACTCTTCTTAAGATCTTGAATTTTTGCTATCAATTCCTCGAGATCGACGCTCACATCGGTGGCAGCCTCTTTAGCCTCGACTTTGCTCTTGACACTTTTGCACCCCGTGCTATCGCAAAGCGTTTTTTTCCCCCTCGTGCCGCGAGAATTGGGAACTTTTGCAATTTTTTTGATCGGCTCGTTATTCGCCCGACGTGGCGACGGTGCAAGAGAAATTCGAGCAGCTTTCAGCGATCTGCTATTCGCGTCCGCATAACGTAAAACTTGTACGCAGTCGTTGACGAAAATTTCGTCAATCGTATCCGTGGTGCCTTTCGCTCTTTCCATCCTCGCCGTCTCGACTCTTTCGTCTCTCGCCGAGTTTTTCAACGATCTTCGACGAGAATCCGAATCTCCCGATTTTTTACGACTTTCCGCGCAATTTTCATTCTCCGTCCCGCACTTTTTACGACGATGATTTCGATGCCAGGTCGCGTATATCTTGCCGATCCAGCCGGGCGCTTTTACGCGACCTTCGTTCGGATCACCTGGCGACTCCGATCTCGAAACGTTGTACGTCCCTTCCCCCGCTCTCGTATACTTCGCTGGGATAAATCATCGATATTATAATCGAGGATCTCTTCGATCGTAAAAAAAAACGTATACGACTCGAATGAGGAATTATAAAATGACTTTATGCTCGTACAACGCGAACGCGCGATAAAAAAAAACGATAATCACACTTTGCTTTCTCACCTGGTGAACTTTTGCGGTAAACAATAAATACTTTTACGATGTTTTTGTATTAATCAACTTGAAAACACGGAAAGCGTTTTAAAATAATAAAAAAATGTCGCGCACTCGTGTAAGTTCGTCGGAGATTCGTAAAATAAGTTTTTGATAAATACAAATTTTGCACACACTAGCATTTTCTCTTGTAGAATTCTTAAAAGGGATTTTTGATAATCGACTTTCACGATGAATTATAATATTGCCTCAGTGTGCATTATAAATACATGAATAATGTTTATTAATTGACAAGTAGATTAAATGTGCTTATAAGTATGTTGAAGTTTTCATCGTTAGAATCCAATAATTTATTTGTTTGTTCATCATTTCTGCATTTTTATAATTATCGAAAGCCTATTTTGGCAAATTAAGGCCCTGAAAGTATAATAAGAATATGTAAAAAAATTGGGTGACTTTCACAGCCCGAAACAGCTAAAAAAAATTGGACAATGAAAAGGTATCAATTTTCGTTGCATTCCAATGTTGCAAACTTTAATATCACTACTTGAAGATAAACGTTTTACTCATTTATTTATTCACTTCTACCCCTATTATTACGCAATAATGGTATAATTGAATAAATAAATGAGTAAAGCGTTTATCTACAAATAGTGATATTAAAGTTAAAAATACATTATAATAATCGTCATGAGATTTAAAAAGTAAATAATAATAATCATGATATACTAATATTGTTATAGAAAAATTACTAAAAATAAATTATTAGAAAAATTTTATAGACAAACTCAAATAATATTTATGTGTTTGTCATGTCATGAGTCAACGACTTGGCAAACACATGTCAAAACAATTTTGAATAATCGACTTTTACGATAAATAATAATATTGTATATTAATAATGTAAATAATAATAATAAAGTCATAAATAATTTTTATATTGATATTGATCAAATATCAATATAAAGTCATAAATAATTGTTATATTGATATTGATGAGATATACTTGTAGATATACGCTTCACTCATTTATTTATTTACTTATACCATTATTACGTAATAATAATGGGAATAAGTGAATGAATGATAATAATAAAACAAGAAGGTAAGTAAATAATAATAACAATGATATAATAATATCATTATGAACAAATTACTCGTAATAAATTTAAAAAAAATGTCAGAGACAAAGACTAAATATTATTTTTGCATTTCTCTATACATTTACAATACAGGACAAACATATAAATATTATTTATGTGTTTGTCATGTCATGTGCCAACATGACAAACACTTATCAAAACGATATTAATTAATCGACTTTTACGGTAAATAATATTGGCTCAATGCACTTACATATGAGTATTTATTAATATATGTATTTGATAATATATTTATTAAAATAATTCATAAAGAATTTTCATAAATTGACGAGCAGATAAAACATACTTTTAGATATACGCTTCATTAATGAATTAATTTATACATACCATTATTAAGTGATAATGATAAATTGAAAAAAGTGAAAAATCATAATAATGGTATCCAATATTGTTATAAATAAATTACTGAAAATAAATGATAAAAAAATGTTATTGACAAAAACATAAATAATATTTATGTACGTCACCCGTCATCCGTCAACTACTATTCAATTACAAAAGAACTAAGTATAGCATTTGAAGAAAATTGCCCGCGATATCACAATAACAATAACTGTGACTGAATTAAAAATCGTAATAATAATAATGTTTATCAAAGACAAATTTGATATTGATTCAACATTTAAAAAAAAATAATAATGATTCGTCATTTCGCCCACTTGCCCGGATATCCGCCATCCCGAATCACTCCAGAGAGTTCTCGAGGCCGGCTATCGTTCGTCTTATTTCCTATACGAAAAGTCATACATCACGGCTCATTCAACGAGATCGGTAGAGGCGAATAAATCCCGTATCGCGATTAAACGACGCCTACCGTGCTCTCCGCGCAAAGCCCGAGTAATCTCGAGCCACGAAGTGAGTTTCGTTAATTTCTTCATTATCCGCAAACGAGCATTATTTCAGTCGGGGCAAATTGAACTGTCTATTTTCTCAGGATGTGCTCACGAGTTGTCACTGATAATTTGATTTTGTTGGTTATACCGGTGTCGATATGAGCGACCAAAAAGAATATCTGAATAATTCATACGCCCGAGCGAATCGTCGACAGTCAATTGACTTCGGTTGACACTCCGTGGGTGAGCTTTGGAATGCTTTTTTTTCTCGCCCAACACACACGTGAGAAGCGTCAAAAAAGACATTTTTGAATGTTAAACTGGGGCTTGATGGTCGTCGGAGTGGATTTTTCTTCAGGACTGCCTAGTCCGGGAAAGAGAAAGAACGCACTCGAAAATCGACTTCTCGCATTCGTGTGTAAAATAGGAAGCTATTGTTCGTTATACGTATACCCATACAAGCGGAGAACATCGAGAATATGAATGGAGAAAATCACGGTGTATTTTTGGCACTTGAGGACACTTTCATGGCAATGAAAAATTTGATTTTTCAAAATCATAATTAAACATTGAAATTTGATTTTTCAAAATCATAATTAAACATTGAAATTTGATTTTTCAAAATCATAATAAAACATTGAAATTTGATTTTTCAAAATCATAATTAAACATTTTAAAATTGAAATTAAACATTGAGGTCGGAGCCTGGATTAGAAGTATAAAAAAATCGTTTTGTCGGGAATTTTTTACATGGGATTCAAACAAGTGAGCCCAGTGAACATTGAGGTAACTTTTCATGTATATTTAAAATGCATAAAAAAAAAATTTCAACGTGAAATAATAAATGACTGCAGATTTATTAGCCACTGCAGTCCCCAATCGGCGGGAAAGATCGTAATTCTTGACTAAAACAAAAAAAACAATAAAATTTTCAAATGTCATATATTTTTCTTCTGGGTGAACTAAGGAAAAGCTGAAAAAATCGTGAAATTATAACTTTTCTCAGCGTAAAATAAAAATTAAAAAAAAAACACTTTAACGTGCTAGAACAATTATTTAAAAATACTTTTTCAACGACTTTTTTTGTTCACTTAGAAGAGATTTTCATACTGAAGAAAATAAACTTTGGCTTGATTCAATAGGTCGTTTAGTTATTTTGCTATCACGCTCGCCAATTTGGAAAAATCGTGCACATGAAAACTGGAGAAAACGCGTTTCAACATATTCAATAGGAGGAAATATGAATTTTCAATGCCCGACGCTTCTCTGCTTTTAGCCTTGTACCTTCGAAAATATTTACAATTGGGGTCTGTAACTTCGTAAATATATTCTTGGATAGTTGATCTATCGATTTAAACAATAAAAAAAACTATTTTTCAGACCTTCTAATTCGGGCTCCGGCCTTAACCATTCGACTGCACACTTCCGCCACGCACCTCTGACTGCATATGGGGTTGATAGACCCCCAGACGTTTTTCAGATCGTTGAATTTCGGTGAGTATGGATTAAAAAAAAATTGTAGACGTTTTTTGTAAACAATGGTTTTTATTTAATGAGCCAAAATGTATTTAAAAAAAAACAATTAAGTGCTCTAACATTCGTGCAAAGTGGAAGATGCGTTGAAAACGACCCAGTCTGCAGTTGAAGGGTTAAATACGATTTTTTATAACATTAAACTTCAAATGCGTTTTTCTGAAAACAGCATTCTTGCAGCGATTTTTGTTACAAATTTATTTGGAAAAAATTGATTGGAAAAATTGATTGAAAAAATTGATTTAGAAAAAATTGATTGAAAAAATTGATTGAAAACATTGATTTAGAAAAAATTGATTTTTCGTCCGTTGACGAAAAAAAAATCGGGCAACAAAATAAGGTTTTTTTTCCAAACGGCTGCCATTTCGCTATCCAGGAGTTCTTGAGGAGCCAAAAAAAGATAAGGTCCCTCCAATGTAGTCTAGTTTATCAATGTTCAACCCATTTTTATTCAGATGAACTTGCAAGGCTGTGGAGCGTCCCACGCTGACCAAAACACACCGTGCATGGCTTTATTTGACGGGAGCTGGAGCCACCATTTTTGACTTTTTAAAAATAAATAAAATTGGAATTTACTCTCCACTGGTAGAAGAATAAAATGAGTTGATACTTATTTTCAATAGAATTCATTTTATATGTTTTAAAAAACCCCGATGTTCATGCATTTTTCATGCTTCTGGACGGTAACGGGTCCTTAAAAAAAAATTCCCCTCAAAAAAGCAACCATTGGTAGTGGATGGCATTTTCAACCGGATTTCTAGTGAAAACACAGCCACCTATATCGGCACATGTTTTCCACAGTTTCCCTGTGCCCTCGTGCAAATGCAACACAGTAGGGCATCGGGAAACGAGCCAGTGTGGACAACAATCTGGGGAGTTTCTCGAGAACCGGGAATAGCGAAGTGACAAGCGTGGGGTAAGAGCAAAAGGAATGAGTTGGAAGTCTGGAAAGGCATGCGAATGAATATTATGAAATGAAATCACAAAATAATACTGATAAAAATAAAATAACGTTGTGAAATAAAATTAAAGTAACATTATAAAATCAATCTCAAAATAACATTAAGAAAAATAAAATAACATTGTAAAATAAAATCACAAAATAACATTGATAAACATAAAATAACATTGATTATTATAAACATTCTAAAATAATATGTCGAAATAAAAATAACAAAAATAAGATAAAATAAATTACAAAATAACGTTAATAAAAATAACATCACAAATAAACTTTAATACAAAAAAAAATTAACATTATGAAAATGATAAATTCCCAAAAAAAGAGAGAGTAAACATGATCAGAAACTAGAATTTTTGAATTTTCACGTCACTTTTCCCCAGCATACATTCGGCTCGATGCACCCATACATTCCCTTGCATCTTCTCATAATCGCAAACCGCTAGTACTGCTGTTTCTTTCTCGCCACGCTCGATTTGCTGTCCCCTCGTGCGTTCGTATGCCACTCGAGAAATTTTCTCTTTCGGGCGTAAAGAAAGGACACGAAAGATCTCGCATTTCTCATGCATCTATGTGGGTGTGTATATATGTATACCTGGTCAAATGCAGCACTGGTAAATTCTTTCGGTTCGTCGCGCGATCTCGAATCCCAACTGGCACAATGCCACGTAAAACCGTGAAAAGTCAACTAGATTGGCCCCGGAAAATTCGTTGCTCGTCGTCCACCCTCCCCCCCATCCCGCGCTCTTTCCCTTTTTTACGAGGTTGAAAATTTCTTCTCACGTGCGAGAAGATTCTCACTTGTTATTTCAATTCACATCAACTGAGAGACGAGAATGGTTCGTTTAAAATATCCGTGAGCATACGTGTGCAGCACGATATTTCGGGGCTTGTGGTAAAATTTCAACGGGCCGAGGGAAAAAAATGCAAATTTCCTTCGTTTTTCGAAATTTCTTATTTTTTTTCCGAGCTCGTGAACCTCGAGAAATTGGATCATTCAGGTGCAAAGTAGGAGTCCCTTTCTTTCTCCCTCCGCGTTATTTCCCATAGATCATTTCTATACTCAAAAATGGACTGCGACGACCGCACGCGGTGAGAAAGTACGCCTGGATGGACAGGCTCTACGAAATGAAGAGAACGAGAGGAGAGGGCGAGATGGATAGATAGATAGATAGATACATTTTATTATGCCTTACAAGGAACATCCCTCAGGTGACACCCTTCGATTTTGTTGAAATTTGGATATGTTATGAAGCACCGAAAAGTAAGCGATACGTATTTTTTTTTTATCGGCGGAAAAACGGTTTTAACGGATGAAACTACCCCTCGAAAAAGCAAAAGTAGGGGTGGTTCACCCCTTAATTTTTTTTTGCAATGTCACTATAGTGGATTATTCATTGCTTCGGATTAGAAGAATTTTCGCTTTTGTTTCATTAAGGCGTTACCCTCACTTGTAGCGCAAAAAAAGGCATTTTTTTAAAGAAAACTACAAAACTTTTTTAATCGATCAATATACCATCTTAAAGAACACATCTTGAAGAACTTTCAGTAATTTTTTTATTGAAAAATATTACATTGTTTAGTGGCAAATGGCCGTCAATGAAATAATGTTTTTATATACACGGTTTGCGGTGACCAACATTGCGGCGAAGTGGATCATCTGAAAAAAAAATGCGGATGGATTTAGTCAAATATAAGTATAAACTAGTCTTTAATCGAAGGATTTTAAAAAATATTCATTTTTCACAAAATGGCGGACAGTCAAAGTTAATGGTTCGATTTTAACGAAAAAAAACGGCCGTTTTTTGGCTATAAAACGGCCACTTTTTTCGAAAAAAAAATCGAACGATGAAAGACTACATTTTTATGTATTAAATAAGCCTGCAAAATTTCAAGAAGATCGGTTCATTAGTGTTCGAGTAATCTTGGTCACCGACTTCAGAAATGCCATTTTGAGAAAAACGCGTTTAAAATTTCTCTTTCAACGCTGTTTCAACGCGGATTCTTCTCTTTCAACGCTCATATCTCAGTCAATTTTGTTCGGATCGACTTGAAATTTTCAGGACATATTCTCAGATACTTATACTTCAAAAAGATGTAATTAAAAAAAAAATCGATTTTTTCAAAATCGCAAGTGGGGGTAACCCCTTAAAATCAATGGATTCCTTGTGTGTGAAGCTGCTATTTTACCCCTGGAGATGCCTTTTTTCGAGGGGCGGTTTCACCCCTTAAAACCGTTTTTCCGCCGATAAAAAAAACGTATCGTTTACTTTTCGGTGCTTTATAACATATCCAAATTCCAACCAAATCGAAGGGTGTCACCTGAGGGATGTTCCTTGTTAGTAAAACTTTGAGGCAAATTATGAATACATAACTTAACAATAATACATTTGGCTCTCTAACTAACAATAAGTGATGTGACCATTTCGCTGGTGAAGAATTATACAGATATGCTTATCAAATACAATAATAAAATCAAGTAAGGAGAAACATTCATTTTCACCGTTAGCAAAAAAATTAAAAGATAAACCTTAAAGCATAACCTCAATTTGATAACGGAGATTATAAAAATAAAAATAAAACCGAGACAAAAATGTTACAGGATAAAGAAAAATTTAGATATATAACAAGCGAAAAACCAAGCAAAAGAAACAAAGAAGAAAGAACAGAAAAGAAAGAATAAAAGTAGCACCGTGAACAATCATTCTTTTTATTTATATTTATATTTTTTTATAGTTTGATTTAGAAAGAGAGAGGGATTTATTGATCGATAAACTTTATTATGCCCTAGAAGTCTATCGGGCAAATAAGAGTGAGCAAACGAACAGAAAATCATACAGAATATGATGCAATAAAAACGAAAAGATTCGATATAAAAACAATTTTAAAAAAATAATTAAAAAAAAATAAAAAAGAAGAACAAAATAATACAGAAGAGGATACAATAGAAATAAAAAGGTTCGATATAATACAAAATAAAAACACTAAAAACTAAACAAATAAAAGTTAAAGTCAAGCTAAACCATTATCAATAAGAACACATTACACTGCTGTGCCTCAACCATGACATCATTTTAGACAGAGAAAACGAATTACCTATAAGTTAAATGTCTTAAATATATAGACGATTTGAGAGAAGATATAGTTAAGACTACAATTGAACTATTTTGAGGTGATCACCAAAAGCAAGAGAGAGAGAGAATGAGATGAAACGTCAACCTGCAGCATCCCAATGAAGATCGACCCGAAAGATGGCGAGAGAGAAAGAGAGACGTGGAAGGGGAAATCCTCGTAAATCTTCATCGAATGGATTGTTTGGTAACTTGGTGTCATTTTGAGGGGTCGATGGTGGTTTTGATGCTCCATTGCGTGGGCGTTCGGCATGTTACGTTCTACAGCTGTAACCATGCTTGGCTCTTCGCCCCACCGTCTGGTGTACGTGTATATGGATTTCTACCGATCAAAAGGGCCCAAGATGGCCAAATTTCCGTGCCGAATGTGCGAGGTAGAGCAAACGAGGAAAGCTCGAGGGGTTGAAAACAGCCGCACCCCCATAGAATGCGGCACTGGCCAAAGAACTACCCAGGGTACCATTTGTCGCCCGAGAGAGTTCTTTGGGCCTCTTCGGCCTCCGGTCTGGCTGCGCCGGATGACAGGCACGAGAAGACGCAAGAAAGAGCCTGGAGTTAATACTTGGACGAGCGAGAAGCGAAGGGCCTTTGGCTCGGGTCCCTTCCAGCCTCGGCCTTCGGCACTTGCGCCCTTTCCGTCTCCACCATGTACGACAGCGACGCGAGGCAAACTCACCTTTCCAAAAGACGTTTTCACCCCCGAGGCCCGGACAATGAAAGCCGAGGAAAACAAGTCGGAGTGAGAATAAAAGCGCGTGCTTTACACCGAGGCAAGATCAAATGGCGTTGACTCAACAAAGCCTGTTGTCGGCGAAGGACACAAGAAATAAAAAGCGAGAAGAAGAGCTCTCCCGTGATGCTCCCCGTCGTCAAGAAGGTGGATTTTTTCTTAGCCCTTATTGTGGGGCCCAACGCCGCAGAGTCAAAATAAAGTAATTGTTCACCTTTGTCGTGGATAGGCGCAACCGAATTCTCGATCTTCCGGACGAGAGAGCCTTGACACCAATTCCAACACCTTCAAATCGTCAACCCCCCCCCCCCCCTCCCCTGCGTCGTAAGAAGAGATGAGAATTCCAGGATCAAAGTCACTCGCACCGCGGAAAATTTGTTCACCTTTGTACCCCGGCAGGGATTTATTTTCGAAAGTTATTCTCCTGTTTTTTATAGGGTGACTCTGAGGCTGGTGACTGAGGATTTTATCTAGGCTAACTGGTGCGGTTATTTGCTTGTGTTGCTCTCTTGCATCGTGGGTTTTTGGATCATCGAGATTCGGGGGTGACTTTGATCCGGGGCTTTCGGTTCGGTCGACCTGCCGATCGGGATAATTCATGACGGCCCCTCCAGCCCTCCTTGCTCGAATAATCGTCGCCGAATGGGAGAAATCCCAAAGGGATTTGTGCAATTCCGAAACACTTTTGAGTGAACATTGGGGATTGATCATGGATTGCAGATAAAGAAAATGTATAAATGCTTCGAATGCTGCGCGAGCCCTTGTGGGTTTTTACTACCCTCGACCCTATGTAGTCACTTGACCGTTTCCAGTGCCCCAGTGACCCCCCATGAGTGATGCCCACATCGCTGCCCAATGCACTCATGGATCTCATTCGCACGAGGGCATGGGGAAACTGTGGAAAACCACTGCCAATACAGGCTAGATATATTTCCACTGGCTAGGAATATTGCTTAAGGCATTCCTTTCACGAACCCGAATATTTAGCAATTAACTGATTTTCGTCTATAATCGAGTAAAAATACAGGCCGGTATACTGGTAACATTCCAAGCTAAGCCAAAAAAATGTCCAATCACTCAGTACATTATGAGAGTTTTGTCATCAGTGTCATAATGTACTGAGTGTCATAATGTACTGAGTGATTGTACTGAGTGTCATCATGTACTGAGTGATTGTACTGAGTGTTATAATGTACTGAGTGATTGTACTGAGTGTCACAATGTACTGAGTGACTGTACTGAGTGTCATAATGTTCTGAGTGATTGTACTGAGTGTCATGATGTACTGAGTGATCACATCAGTGTCATAATGTACCGCAAAGTCATTGAAATGCAACTTATATCAAACCACTCAATACATTATGACAATTTCGTCATCAGTGTCGTAATGTACCGGTGATTGTACTGAGTGTCATAATGTATGACACTCAGTACAATGATCACATCAGTGATCACATGAGTGATCACATCAGTGTCATAATGTACCGCAAAGACATTGAAATGCAACTTATATCAAATCACTCAATACATTATGACAATTTCGTCGCCAGTGTCATAATGTACCGAGTGTCATAATGTGCTGAGTGATTGTACTGAGTGTCATAATGTACTGAGTGACCACATCAGTGTCATAATCTACCGCAAAGACATTGAAATGCAACTTATATCAAATCACTCAATACATTATGACAATTTCGTCGCCAGTGTCATAATGTGCTGAGTGATTGTACTGAGTGTCATAATGTACTGAGTGAGCACATCAGTGTCATAATGTACCGCAAAGACATTGAAATGTTACTTATATTAAATCACTCAGTTCATTATGACAATTTCGTCATCAGTCTCATAATGTACTGAGTAATTGTACTGAGTATCATAATCTTCTGAGTGATTGTACTGAGTGTCATAATGTACCGCAAAGACATTGAAATGCAACTCATGTCAAATCACTCAGTACATTATGCAAATTTCGCCATCAGTGTCATAATGTACTGAGTGATTTGACAGTTTTTCATAATATTTTAAACATTTTTTCACACTATTTCGTGCGTAAAACTGCCATTCAGCGATTAGCCAGGCGCCTCCCTATGTTAAAAAGTGTTTTTTTTTTCGAATAGTAGATTTTATTAAATATTATTCTATTAAATTATTCTATTAAACGGTCGAGACGATCGATTTAAAATTTGGAGGGTGCATTCAGTATATGACAAAGAATTCACTGTATAAATTTTAATCAAATGGTAACATTTGATTAAAGTATTCGTCGCTTGCGGAAGTCTAAGTCCTGAACAGGTGATTCGAAGCAAAAAAGCAAACATATTTTCACTTCGTACAATATTGTGTATAAGTCGAACAATAATCAAGGAGAAAAATTGAAAAATAAAAAAATAGTGAGCGATCGAAGGGGAAGTTTAGTTCTTAACCAAACGTTTCTGCAGTTTTTTTTAATAAAATAAAAACGCCTGAATATTTTTGGATAATTCTAGTTCAACTGATGAAGGCGTTTGCGTTTAAAGTTGAACTGAAATTTATGTGCGAATTAAATGAAAAGTTGTATACTTACACCTAATCTGCTATGCCAGGACCATAGAGTACACATTCCTCTTATTCAAAAAGTTCCGTAACATGGCGTTACTTTGAACAGGTTTTGGAAGTTTCTCGTGGGTAACTTTTTTTTAACATCCTAAATTCCACCTTTTTCGCTCCAATAGAACAATGTGTCATTTGGCTATCAAATTTATAAGAAAGTCAAGGCCCACCACCGCCAAAATTTTATATTTAAAAAAAGCGTCAAAGTAACGTCGAGCGTGGGATTTCTTTGACAAGGCATTGAAATGCAACTTATGTCAAAGATTAAGGCTTTCTTTGACATCATTTTGGAAAAAAGTAAATATTTTATGCATTATAGATGGAATTAAATGAAAAACGATTTTTTACAATCAAATTGTCAACTTTATTGAGGAAAAATTTTACATAAAAATATCAAGTACTTAGGGTATTACTATAGGCACTTAATCAGATTTAAAATTATCATTGAGATCAAAATCAACTTGAGCAACATTACAATCAACTTTAGCAACATTCTAATAAACTTAAACAACAAGGTCACGCGGGCTCGCACACATTTAAACCGTATTTTGGCGCTCTGTTGATGATCCAGTAAAAGAGACGAAAACTCAACACCTTTTAGCGTAGAATATAAATTTTTGACTAAAAGTACTGTGCTGAAGTACTGAAAATACTGAAAATAGCAGTACAAAAACATGAGGACGCCACTGCCCCAGACAAGGACGCAGATATATGTCTACTCTGCTCGCACACGCATCAAGCCCAAATTTTCGAATCGTTTTTGTGTCGCTATTTGCAAAGATAGGGCGTTAGACATCAGATAACTTTATACGAATTTCATTATTCCAAACAACTTTTGTTTAAAACCTTTTTCGATCGGGCTATTAATTGTCGACATACGGCGATACTTAAGTGTTTGACCCCTATTTCTTAAGGTTGGGGCGGGTTGAGAGGCAACATTTTATTGGGGTTACTTTCAGTATGCAACTATCTACCGTCAGTCAAAAATTCATATTCTCTGGTAAAAAGAGCTGGGTCTCTTTTACTGGAGACTGGCGTAGCCCCAAAAACTGTCAAAGTTGACTTTAACGTCAATTTAACCTCGTTTTACGGTTCTTCTAGAGCCGTGCGCTAATTTTTTGTTTAGCCCAACAAAGTAGAAATCTCCCTTAAGGTAGTACGAGCACGCAATCTTGATTTCTATAGATTTTGTTCAAATTTCAACCAGACATTGTTCATATCATTATGCATGTTTGAGTGAAATTTCAGAACAGTCGACTATTTAGATCGGAGATAATGGGTTTTAAAATTGCAACTTTTAACACTGCAGAGTCTGCATTAAAATTTAGACATAATAATTTCCGTAAAAAAACACTTGTCCCCCTATAATAAGAAGACATATGGCAACACCGCATCGTTCCATGTATCCAATGACCTAATGCGGTATATTTAAAAGAATACTGCAACACAAATTTTTATTTGGAAGTAATTTTTAATCGAACAAAGTTTTCAATTACTTGTTAATGAACCAACACTTTTATTTGTTGATGAAGATAACATAAACAATATAAAATATTAATATTTATAATGCAAATATTTTTTGATGACATTTTTATATTTAGGAACACGATAATTACTTTTTTCTCAAAATATTGAACAATACTGTTCTGCGTCGTTGCCATATGTCTTCTTATTATAGGGGACAAATATTTTTTACGGAAAATCATTCTGTCTAAATTTCAATGCAGATCCTGCGGTTTTTAAAAGTTGCAATTTTAAAACCCATTATCTCCCAATCTAAATAGTCGACTGTTCTGAAATTTCACTCAAACATGCAGAATGATATGAACAATGTCTGCTTAAAATTTGAACAAAATCTGTAGAAATCAAGATTACGAGCTCGTACTACCTTGAGTCATGTTCCTTGTGCTTTTCAGTCTCGTTCGTCGTCGGAAATTCGGTAAAACTACCGTCGGTTTATACTTAAATTATACTTTGTGAACGTGCCTCGGGCGACGTTACAGCGTTAAGGGGGTGAGAACGAAGGTGGAAAGATCTCTTTCGGTTTGTCCGAATGCTGCGATCGTTTTTTCGAATCTGTACGAGGGAATGTGTGTGAGAGAGAGAGGGGGGGAGGGAGGGAGGGAGGGGGAGAGAGAGAGAGAGAGAGAGAGGAGAGAGAGAGAGAGAGAGAGAGAGAGAGAGAAGGAGAGAGAGAGAGAGAGAGAGAGAGAGAGAGAGAGGAGAGAGAGGGAGAGAGGGAAGAGAGGGGAGGGAGGGAGAGAGGGGAGTGGAGAGAGAGAGAGAGAGAGAGAGAGAGAGAGAGAGAGAGAGAGAGAGAGGAGAGAGGGAGAGAGGGAGAGAGAGAGAGAGAGAGAGAGAGAGCGAGAAAGGCAGAGAGAGCGAGAGGGGACAGTGGGGACCGCGCGGAGGATCGATCACCGTGAGAGATCGTCAACGAGGGACGACACACGAAACTGGCGGGTTTTGCTAATCGCTCGTCGACTCTTTGTACAATATATATATACCTATATATATATATATATATATATATATATATATATATATATAATATATATATATATATATATATATATATATATATATATATATATTATATATATATATATAATATATATATATATATATATATATACATACAGTCGTTTCTCTAGCTCTCTAGCCAGCACAAAGTTCTCTCTCTCTTTCTCTCTTGTTCTCTCTCAAACACAAGGACGCGCATAGCGCGGCAGGATCGCGTGCTATTTATATAGCACGTGTTATGCAGGGAGACCTGCCGATCGTAATACCGTCTCGCGGTGTGGCTATCCGCGCGAGGCGAAAGAGAGCAAACCGCTTGACGAGAAAAGGAGGAGACGGCGGGAGAAAAAAAGCAAAGAATCAAGAAGGGAAAAGAGGACCGCTCCGCGCGCCTGTTAGAGAAACGAGAACTCGGGAGAGATGTGTGCTCCCGCGCGCTTTCGGCTACTTGGGTGGGCTAACCATAAAAACGCTTTGCGCGCTCTCCTAATATTATGCGGGTTGCACCTTCCTCGACGAGCAGCCTCGCGAGAGAGAGAGAGAGGAGAGAGAGAGAGAGAGCGTCCGCGAGCGTCACACAAAAAAGCCGGAAAGGGATGAGGAAAGAAATCGAGAGGCATGCAGCCCACACCTCTCTTCCTCGTTCCCCCGTTCGCCCTTTATTATCTCGTTCCTTTTTTTAGTACTCTTTTTACCGGCCGAATCGGTATTTCCACGCACGAAATACAGATTTTAAAGGGTCACATATTGTAAGTATGCTTATTAGACGAGGGGAGGAGGGAGAGGGGAGGAGAGAGAAACCGAAAGACATTTTACCGCATGCATCCGAGAGAGGCTGGGTATGCCTGATAAATGTGACAATTTTTCCAATGGGAAACTTCGACAGTGTTGGATTAGTTATTTATTTATTCATTCCCTGTGTTGCGAACGTATACGCATGCGGGTTTTTACGTATTGCCTTGCCAATCGAAGCTTTTCCCTGTCACTCCCTATACGCACTTTCGCAAATCTGAACCAAATTGCGTTGCGTTCTGAACGTCTTGACGAGTTGATCCCATGTAACAGCTATGTTTTTCATTTTTCGGAATTTGTTTTACGAACCACCAAGTGTGATTCGTGCTGAAAATTTGGGGTGATTTTCAGGAATTTTTTGGAAGAAAATTACTAAATTGAATGTTTCGGAAAATTAAGAATATATTTGGCTATGTTTTGACCTATATTACATAATTTTTTCATAGAAAAATATTGACATCCAAGCGACTTATGCGCTGCCTTCGGAGGCGCCAAAAAAAATTCCTCCACTGCTGACAATGGTTCCGGCCGATTGAGTAGCTGAAACCGAAAAAGGAAAAAAATGTCGTTTAAACTGGAAGGTATTTCCGGTTACAATGACGTAGATTTTCGAAAAATATCAAAATCTAACAAAATGGCGTAGCTATGAAAAAAGTCCGTTTTCTTGCAAGTAAAATGGTCGTTTTTTTTCAATGCCAAATCGTCAATTTTCATCTAATCAAAAATATCCTATGTCATTGTAGAGTAAATATATTCAAGAGTACTCAGTTCAAATTTCAAGTCGATAGGATAATTGCTCTTTGAGTTACAATGTCAGCAAATTTGAAAAATCTCAATTCGAGAAAAAACGCGTTAAAGATTTAACTATCTATTTTTGCAAGATAAAATGATATTGATATAAATGATATAAATGATAATGATATTCTTGAAAGTATAAACTGTCGAAAAAGGCAACAAAAAAATCGATGTTTTGAAAGTGCCACACTGGTATAGCCCCCTTAAAACACTGTCTTTGTGTTTTTGCCAGACGTTTATCAATAGTTTCCAAGTCCCCCCTTTTATCAAATAAAAATAACGAGTTGAATCGACTTTACACCGTTCGGAGACACGTGTGTGTGTTCAAAAAAATTTTTGCTCGTCTGAAATTTAAAAAATCAAACGGCATTTTAATTTATAGACATGAGGCCATCGCCGGACTCAAGTTAAAGTTAAAATATCGAGAATTTAATTTTTTGGCACGGTTTTAAAAGCTATGTTTCAAGTTTCGTCATTGCTTTCCAACTTTTTCAGCTTAAAAAAAAAAACAATGGCAGATGTCAGAAATATTATAGTTTGGGTGATAACTATAGATGTGCTGACTATCCATACAAATTTGAGC
Source organism: Ophion ellenae (assembly GCA_963210295.1). NCBI lineage: Eukaryota > Metazoa > Arthropoda > Insecta > Hymenoptera > Ichneumonidae > Ophion > Ophion ellenae. The sequence continues at coordinate 40,316,209 of OY723392.1, forward strand.
GAAATCTGTTGAATAGTTTTTGAGATATCATGGAAGCCAATTTTGAAAAGACAGTTCTAACCATTAGACTACTATGCCGGGTCTATATAACACGAACACATTTTTTGCAATTTGTGCAAACAATTTTTTTTTCTATCTTTTGGACCAGTCACATGGGGTGATCGCCTTAAGGGAAGACACCACTGTGACGGAACGAAAAAAATTGTTCTTCCAATGTTTTTTGTCTACTAGATTATGTATTTGGGATTTGGAAAAAAGCTATCTTATTGAGCATACATTGAATGCATTTCGTGTGGATTTCTATTTTTAAAAATTAACAATTGACTTGACAATGGTTGATCTGAATAATGAAAATAAAAAAGTTGTATGATCTATATAAATGTAGTTATCATTGTACGTGGCCGTATATCGAAAGAAAAAAAAAAATATCACAAAAATATCACAATATCGAAAGAAAAAAAAATTATCACGCGAGTGTTAAAAAAAAAGTTCAATTTTAGCGATATTTTTAATATTAGGGAGCTAAAAAACCATACTAAATTGATATAGATTTTCTACTGCAATTACGGAAATTTTGTTTTTTTCTTTAAATGAAAAATCAGATATTTACAGCTACAGTTATGATTCCGGCCAGGTTGAAAAAAATCGTTTCGAGTAAAACGCGATGGAAAGTATATGCGTAAATCGTTGCGTTACCCTTCCCTACATCGTCTGAAACTTGGTCAATCTTCAATAATGTAACTTGAATTTTTTCACATACTCTTGAACACGAATACTTTGAGGAAAATGCAAAAAAAAAAAAATCCATTTTTTGGACCCCGTCATAGTGATTTCCCCGCCTTAAGCTACACTTGCGGGGTCCAACTGCAGCCGTATTGCGCGATTCGTTTTTTTAAATATTTTTATCAATTATCATGCTGCATATTTCTATGAATTATGAGTTATTTATATTGCACTACTGTACTGCACGAAGCGCTAAATAATCCTAGCACCACCTGCAATAATCAGCCAATCCGAAGTTGACAAAAAAACTACAATCATGTGGAAAGACATGTACAACACCATCTGCCAGTGCCCTAAAATACTGCAAGTTCCCATAGTAATTTTTCTAGGATTACTCTGCTGGATTGCGTTTTTTTTTAAACTGACAATTCTGGAAGTTTCTGGTAAATACCAGAAACTTCACGATCCAGAATTGTCAGTTTGGTCCTGCATACAAAGTTCCATTGAACCAAAAGTGTCATCAAGTCTCAATTTTTTTTGGCAAAAGGACTTGTAACTATGCATTCAATTTTTAGCTGCAGCAGTTTCCATCGATATCGATGGAAACTGCTGGATGGAAGTCTTACACAAACGCCACCATGCAGGACCAAAAACAATTGCAAATTTCGACCACTTTTGCCTCAGATTGCATCCCCCATCCTCAAAACTAAATAATTCCCTCAGCAGCCCAAACGAGAATTTCAAGATCCAAGTTGCCCAACAAACGCCATCCGTCGAAGAGAAACATGCAATCACCGGTTAAAACAGATGGCTGGGAAAAACTTGTCCAAATCCAATTTAAACAGCTTTCTATCGCCCTATAAAATCTCACTACAGAAAACAAGCGTTCCGAGTTCGAGAAAACAACATAAAAGTCAAACAGGTGCCATTAAGTAGAGGCTAGGTCGGGGACCTCTGTCGTCCAAAGTGCCTTTTCGCCCTCCTCCAGCCCTCGGATCACAGTTATCTGCATCATTTATCCCGGTAGATTGGAAAACAAAAGGTCAAAAGAGTCTTCGATACAGGCCTGGTAGGAAGATGCAGAGCGAAGCCGAATATCTGCCCATGGCCAGAGGTGGCAATGGAACGAGCCCAAAGTGCGGCTCGTTTCATCCCTTACAACTGGGCGAACGAGAGGTATTCCTTTTGGAAGGTGTGTGTTGGATCTGTACAGCCAGCGGATAGCTGCCAGGAGCAGACATAGATCACCCCGGGTGTCGCTCTGTTTTACCGCAAACGTCCAAACAAGCCTCGTCTCTTCGGGTCTATTAAGAGTGTCCCGTGGTGTTGGGGAGTCAAAGATAACGGCTTTGGATCCTCTCCCGATGGATGAAGCAGAAAAGCCACGAGGCTGCCAGGTACCCTCGTGTACCTGGATGAGAAGGGGAGACCTAACGGTGGGCTCTCAGCCGACCCGGGCGGGCTCCGTTTAGCTAATCCGACCATATCCGTTGAACCAACGTGTCTCCCAAGCCTATAAGGTCTCCTGGGCATCAGCCATTGATGTCACCGCTCTTCTTCCTCGCTCCCCATACAATCCAGCATGGCATGCTTGGCCTGCAGTCAAACGGACAGCCGCCCCGTATCGTCCGTCATCATCGATAGGCCCTTTTGACTCTTGGGACGCGCTGTGCAAGCATACGTTGGGGTATCGGAATGAATCGGGGCGTGCCTTTTTCCTCAGCCTGGACCCAACGCATCGCGAGACTTCCGAGGTCGTCCCAGGATCAACGAGCAGCAGTGATAGTCCGGTCTAGACCCCCGTGGGGGTGATCCCTATCCGCTCGTGACATCGCCACATACATCCTTTCCTTGATCCACCGACTTTGACCGGATCAACGCAACACCGCAACGATTGTGTATGCCTTTGTACAGCAAGGGAGAAATCTGTGTGAGCTGTAGAGGCGTTGTTCGCACTCGCGCAAAAAACTTTACGCAATGCGCAATGCTCCTCTTCTCGCTGTTTTCTCCAATACGATTTCCCCTTGCCATCTTTCACCTTGCTATCTCTTACAACAGACTTCTCCGTCGCATCAGGTCTGAAAGAGATCCCGCGCGATTCCAGACACCTTTTGTGCCTTGCCACTCTCTCTCTCTCTCTTTCTCTCTCTCTTGCTTTGTGTCCCTCTCCCCCTGGCTCTATCTCTCTACATCGACCACAGGACTCCATTAGCCGCAGCGAGTCCAAAGACGCGACGTCTCATTTCTCGAATGCGCTCTCCGTTCATTGGCATTCCCGATGCCTTGAAAGCACCGAGAAAGGGCGAGACGGAGAAACCGCCAGGGGAAGTACGAGAGACGAGGGAGGAAAAAAGAAGTCGTGCTGCTGGAGCAGCACGCGAAACCACTCCGTTGTTTTGTCGCTTCAGCCCGACCAGCTTGCCTCAATCCTCTCTCTTCGTCTTGCTCGGATAAGCTCCCAGGAGGGACATCCAACCGGGTATCCAATTCACGATACGGACGAGCACGTTTTCTTACTGATTCCCTGGTCAACCCTTTGTGAGCTTACCTGCTCTCTGTCTCTCCCCTCGACTATGGTCAATGCGCGCACACCGCTTTGGGCGACAAAAAGATGTTGCGATGCGCTCCCGCTATGTTGGATGATTCCCGCGAGCGCAAAAGCGGAATGAAAAAAAGGGACATTCGATATACATCATGCAGCGGGAGGACTGCCTTTTGGATTGCCTCTTGATCATCCAGGATGGAGGGAGACACTTTTTCTTATTCTTCTTGTCGCTTGATAAAGTTTGCCCGGAGCCCCGGGGCGCATACGATGCGGAATGAACGGATTGAATGCCTCACCACTGAGAATCCTTTCGTATTTATTAACTCCCCCGGTTCTTACTTCTTCGTTGTCTTTCTTGCGGTACTTTTTCTCCTTGTCCTTCTTTTTTATGAAGTACAACGCTACGCCGCTGCCTTTTTGACAATAGTTTTTTGTCGACTGCATTGAGGCTCTTTTGAGGCTAACTTTGGCTTCTTCGCGTTTGCTGGCGGATGAGCTCGGGATGTGCGATGGTAAACTCGTTACCACATTTGGCCGCCGGGATTTAACGTACAGCTACGTGTGCACCAGGTACAATGCTCAGGAAGAGCCTCAACATCATCTCGGAGGAAGGGTGAGAGATGATCGCCGAGAGAGAAAAGGGTAGGTGCAGGGTAACCTACGTATT